>JAYKAV010000700.1:1388884-1675232 GCA_035582835.1 Phoebastria nigripes | reverse complement strand
GTGCACGGCTTTTGCTTTCCCTATTAAACTGTCTTTATCTCAACCCATGAGTTTTGTCACTTTCACCCTTCCGATTCTCTCCCCCATCCCACCGTGGGGGAGTGAGCGAGCGGCTGTGTGGTGCTTAGTTGCTGGCTGGGGTTAAACCACGACAGTCCCCAAACTCTCTTTTTACCTGCTTAGCAATTGATTATGAGCCCGTTTCTTCTGCTGCTACAATGCCTTTGTAGCTTGTGACCTTTACTCTGTTTTGAGTGGTTAGCACTTAACTGGTATCCAGTAGAAGTAGGGTGTTTCTCTGATGTTTCCGTAGCATACTAATCACTTACTAATGCTGTGTGTATCAAGGAGCTTTTGGTTGTGGCTTCCACATCTGGGGCAGCCTTCAAAAAGGAGCGATGATGAGAGTTGCCAATGCTAGCTGTTGTGAGAAACGGCACACTAAGCTGGCATTAGTTTGTGCTGCTTCTTCATCAGCTATTCTGGGCCCTATATGTTCTAAGACCATGGTCAAAAAAGCCACTATGATATCTGCAGCCTTTGTAAAAATTGCATTCCTCAGATTTATCTCTTATTTTCATTTGGACGCTGGGATGCAGAGCCAAATCATACCTCTAGATTTAAGTAGCTGTTAGCAGTTGTAACAGCATCTGTAGAATTCAAAATAGTCACCTTTACTACAAATAGAGCATTATTAGCCACACACTACAATTGAAGTCCTAGGGTAACACTTTAGTTATGGCATCCACATGAATATTTAGCTCTTGAAGGAGGGCTGCTACATTTTAAAAGAAGCATTAAATAAAATATTAGTAATACAATTTCAATAACATGATTAGTAACTCTTAAGCTTAATGGGTCTAGTCCTATTTCTGCAATAGGCTGGAAGAAATTCCCTAAGTGTTATATTGATGTAAAAACAGGGTAAATGAGAATCTGGTCCACTGTAATTTAGTATCTATTTATATTGTTGCAGCAATACCACAAATATTTTTCAGAGAAATAAAAATACTTAATGCAGTATATCTTAGTCTTTAAATTGGCTTTCTGTACTATTTAGGCCCTTGATTATTTGTATGACATTCCTATTATTTGTGCTATAACAGTATGTATTTTGCTGCATAATTCAAAGCACAGTGAACGCCTTTATGGTTGAGTTCATAGCAAGTTTCGAAGCTGGCCAGGAAGCCATGAGTTCAAGTCCCACACCAAGACTTGGACAGAAACCCAGAAGTGATACCGCAATGCAGTATTAGAGATAATACTGCATTTGATGTTCATTCTTTAGGATAAAATGTTAAGCTTGTGTTTGCTTCATTAACCTTGAGTAGTGGTTTTGTGGAAGTGGTTCAAAATGACGCTTTTAAGAAGAACGGGTAATAACCCTGTTTCCCGGTCAGCTGTCATTTTTCCTCCTACTCAATATTTAAAAATTCTCTTACAAGCTGCTAGTGAGTGCACAGTAGTTGTTCTTTTACACATCTGATAGGTATGTCACTATTTTGGAAAGTACTTAGAGATGAGCATGAATGTATCAGGTCACATTCTGGTTTTGCACTTCTAACAGTCTCTTTGGGCTGTAGAGTTTTTAAGAAAAAATGTGCACTGAAGTGACTGTTAAAAGAGTTCTGGTGATCTGGGGCACTGCAGTAAAAGCCCTGCCATCTTTTAAATGGGTACAACATGTAACACTGTGCYGGTAAATAGGCAAGCTTTATTACCATCCACCAACTCTTTGCATAAAGCTACAAAGGATAAAGATTCTTGAATTTTCCATCTACTCATTTTACACAAGTGGAAGACTGGAAAAGCTATTAACATGTATATAGGTACCTAGTTAGATTTCGCCGTGATCCCCGAAGTATCTGAACAACAGACCTTGTTTCTTAATCTGCTATCTGCTCAACTTCCACCACCTGCTTGTTTGCCTAAGTATGACATGAAATATTTTTATTCAGTGAAATAATTTAGGGCATAATGGGTAACTTAGTTTCTAAGGAAATTTATGTTTGAAACTACAATTTACCTCTTTTCAGCTGATAGTGAAAAACTGTGTCTGAAATTTTGTAATAAGAAGGATATGTGCAAACATTGGTTATTTTATTTTTTCCAAAAAATTACTGTTTTAAGCTCTGATGAAAAGCTTCTCCATAGGAATCTGTGCTCAGTCTTTGGTTTCTGTATGTAACCTTGAAACTAGTATCACAGCTGATTATGACTTAACTGTTGGTTTTGACATACTTGGTTTCTGCAGCTCATAGGTAAAAGCTGTGCAAGGACCAAATGATGTCTTCAGTATTAATTAAAAAGTCAGAGATTTGTCCTGAGCTTCTGCTTACCTTAATTTATACTGTGCCTGGCAGCATACAGTTAAGGGGCAGTGGCAGAAATAGTGCTTTAAGCAGTAAAAAATACTTTTACAATGGGAATTGTAATCCAGTTTTCCATGAAACTGTCAAATGTCTGACATTTGCCCTGTGTTAGCCTGTATGGCTGTACAGTTGGGAAAATCCTGGTGTTTCTGGCTGGGATTAAAACGAAACACAACTAAACAAATGACAAGAATAAGAGAGACACTGGAGGGGAGAGTGTTAGAGCAGAGGGGACTAGAAAAGGTAGTTGGAAATTGGTCTTCTGTTTGCARCACTAACAATGCCTTTAGAAATAGTGAGTATCAGTACCTTCGCTTAGATAAACAGAAATTTAAAAATACAGCCCAGACATTGAGGAATTATAAAAACAGAATGGTGTCTCTGGGGAAGCAAGGCAGACATTTAAGTTTTCTAAAATTTTATAAAAGTAATTATAAAATTTTTATAATTAAACCATAAAATAATGATGGGTAAATCTTAAATTTTTATTTGGCTGTCCACTTTTATAAATATGTGTATTAAATGAAAACACCATAGATTTTTTTTCTCGATTTTTATGTAATACAAAGGATACTACAGGATCCTACAGTACGTACATCATAGACCTATTTTTATCTCATAAGTATTTTTAATATTCCTTATAAGATATATTAAAAATCATATGAAGATATTATATTATGCATAATAAAATACAGGCCAAAAATGCAAATTTTGTCTGTCCTTTAATTCTATATCAGCTATTATAATTACTGAATTTCAGAGAATCTCAGAGGTTAAACATATTAGAAGGTCAAAAGCTTTTTTAACCTGTTTTTCTTTGTCACTCACAAAAATGCTCCAATTGGTTCAGAGCGAATATTGTAAAAATATAATGCAGATCTAAGGGCGAACTCACTTTTAACAAAATTTCAGAAACTATTATAAGTTTGAAACTTGGGAATTTTTAAGAAGGTTTTGTTAAAGAAACTATGCTCATATTTTTCTTGATTATGGGATGTTTGGCATCAGTATTTGAGTTCAGATGTTGTTTATTCTCCTCTTTGCACATTTCATAAAGCCTTATTAATTACTRATATTAATGAGAATTATACAATGGGACTAGTCACATTTGTCCATTACGAATTAATGAAATTGAAGTAATAGTTTAATTACATATATGTCCATCTTTCTCCATTGTTTGTTTGATTGTTTTTTTTCCCCCTAGAAGATCAAACATTTTAAGTAAAAACTGATCTTAGGTCACTTTCACCCTAAGTTTTTAGTATTTTAGTCATATTCAATTCTTGTTTTGGCAGTTTGAAGCCGAACATTTTGGCTTGGTAGATACAGCAGCCTTCTCCATGTGCTGAAATAATGCTTGCTTTTTTCCAAGCTTGCATTTCAGCTCCTGTGTTTCCTTCCGGCCTTTTTGCTGTCTTCAGAGATGGTTTCACAGAGGGCCACACTTTGCTTCCAGTGCTTTTGTAGCAGCTCAGTGGGAGGGGGTCTTCGCTTTGTATCCAGGCAGTTGAACTCCTGTTGATTTTATTGCATTTCCATTGCAGGGCATGTGCCTCCCTATAGCTCTCTTTGCAGAACCTGCCTTAGGAACCCTATGGAATTATATACCTCAATTAGGTAATACCTGTATTTGAAAGAAGTTTGTAAATAATGCATGACCAATGAAGCTGTRTCGTTAACAAACAAGCAGAGATGAGTCCTCTAAATGGCAATAGTAAAAACTTTATTTTAATAAGTATCTGGAAATAATTTGGTTTTGTTGGTGATTTTAAAAATAGCTATTTTGCATTTGGGAGCAATCCAAAGGAAGAGATGCTCTTCAATTAACATCAAATGGACATCTTTATTACCTTGATGCATCAGAGGGATGATAGGAGAATGTAGTTCGTTTTTAATATGAAGAAATAAAATGGTCTTTCAGTGAAAGACCTTTCCCAACAAAATACCCCTGAGATGGGTACGGTGAGAAGGGTTAGAAGGTCTTTTGGAGTTTTTCCACGGACTTATTCTCAGGTTGTGCTGAGAGGAACAGTGAAGCAAGACTGCTTCTGCTCTTAGGAGCAGTGTGAGGCTCTGACCATCTTCTAGTTTCAGAGGACACAAGGCTTAACACTGGGTTTGAGACTCTTGAAATCTCTGAGTTTCCTTGGGCCCAGGCTGCTGCAAGTTTCTCTTTCCGTTGCCAAACACTGGAACTCTAATTTTCTAAATAGTAAGGTGAGTGCTTAGGAGTTAAGTTTACTGCCAGCTATGTTAAAACTCAGATACAGTCCTTCACATTCACATCTACATGTATGAATCTGCTGGGGATCTCGGTCATAATAGCACCTGTGTGCTGTGGATACAGCTGCACAGCCAGGGGCACCACGCAAAGTAGTTCAGGCTGGTTCACAAAAACCAGCTGTGAAATTTACAGCTGATTCCCAAACCAGCTGTTAGCATGCTCTTCAGCACACCTTGCTTTAGCCTCTCCTGGAAGTCCCTGTACTGTACCAAAGATGATGAATGGTGTCCTGCTCATGATGAAGAAGAAGCAGGAAAGAGAAGATCAAGAACTGTCCTCTGAATTGAACTGAATTTTCAGGCATTACTCGCTACCCTGCCTTTCATTCTTGGCTCTAGAAATCCTTGGACCTTGTTTGGTGATTACTGCTTATGACTGGGAGAGGATGCTTGTCCACACAGACCCTTCTGCGCAGCTCCCTGGCTTCCTGCAGAAGTGTTTGTTATTGTTATGTGATCTTTTCATGCAGAAAAAGATGCCAAAGCATTCAACAAGAACTGTAGAGACCTGGCAATCTAGTGCAGTGTAGTTAACAAACTGTGTAAATAAAAGCCCTGGCCCAAATTACAGTATCTCTGCACTGTACGTGTTATAAATCAGACCTTCAGAAATATCTAATTAGGTAGCATCAAAAAGTCCTGGGTAATTTCTCTCCAGTTATTTTAATCACATTTTTTTCTAACTGATTACTTAGAAAACAGATTAAATATAGTGAAACAAAAGCACATCAAGAAAACCTAGCATTCAAATAATCTACATACAGCATCTTCTTACCACACTGCTTTACATCTTGTATCTTTGCTACAGAAAAAATCATTAATCTGACATTTTGCTATCCTATAAATAACCATGTTTTTATCAAGGTTCAAGAGAAAGAAAAACAGTTTAAAACACTTCCAAGAGGGAGTCCTGACTTTCAGTCCCCTGCTCTGCCTAGTGTGTGCTTGTTTCACAAGGTAGATGAGGGAAAGGGGTGTTAGCTCACCTTCCTACTCTTCTTGTAAGGCTAGATAAAAGACAAAACCAGCTCCAACCTGAATTATGGCATTTGCAACAATTCCCATGGAATCAATATGTTAATTTTACTGTAAGGTTTGTGTTCCCTGTTCGCATTCTCTTCCCACCTCGTGGATACATGCCATCCAAGATTTGCTTGTGTGGCCCTTTTGCACGCTTTCTGCCTGTTTTGTGCTATTTTGTAAGTAGGTTATAAGCCCTGTATGTTTGGAATAATCATTGTAATGAAGATGCTGTTTACTGGTACAAGCCCAAACCAACCCTGAAAGTTTAATTTTGAAGATGTTAGGAATTTGAATTTCCAACAGACCTCAGATCTAAATTTCTCATGGTAGAGTAAAAATGTCCAAGCCAGTCTTCCTGCTTTTGAATTCAGCTATTTTAAATCTGGATACAGAGAAATTCAGCGTTTGCAGAAATGACTCAGTTGAAACATGACATGAAAAGTTAGTAGGGTGGAGCCTGAAAGGAAATATTTCTGTTGTTGCTATCCCACAGTTCTGCCAAGGACTAAAATATTTCATGCAGTCTCATACAGTCATTTATGCACATGCTTTCTTATTGTGCTTATATATTTCTTACAGTGCTCATATTTTCTTTCTTTCCTTTTGGAATGGTCTGTAATATACAGCTTCTCTGGAGGATACTCACTCCTGAAGTCTGAACAGGGCTCCAATTCAAGTGCTACATCAAGCTTTCTGTTTGACTTTTGCACTTTAATTTAATACAGAGCCAAGCCAATTTCATATGGTAATATTGACTATATCCTTGTTTGATAAATAGTGTTAGGCATCCAATTTAGTTATGATTATAAGTAATTATAACCATGATAGTAAATATATCTGAAGCTATTTACTATATTTCCGATAAACTGTATTAAAGCTAAAAATCAACCTTGGTACCAAAACCAATGAGTATCCACTGCTGGATATTGCCAGTTGCTCTGAAGAAATAATCTGTAGAATAGTAGTGAATTTGTAGTTTGTCCCTTCTGTGTTTTACCATACCTATGATATTTATTTTAAAGGTAACATGAAAAAGATGTGCAAATAAGCATAAGTAGTAGCAATGACAAAGACAACCTTAATGCTACATTTATTTCTATATTATCATTTGTAGATATTACCAGATGCAGTATATTATTACTGAGTTTTAAAATTCCAGAAGATAGATCCTCTATGATATAATAAAGGTAAAAACAACAGTGAACTATTCAGCAAATCAGATTTATAACTTCCCTAAATTTGCAGCTCAGGCTAGATTTTCAGAAAAGATCTGATTTAGGCACAGAATGCAGGCCGTTATTTTCATACCCCGTAAACAACCAAAATCAAAATCCTCACAGAACAAAGAGCTAAGTATTCTAATTCAGTAAACTTTTCTTGAAAATCTGTCCATGCATTGTAATGCCTGGCCTGAAGGAAAAGTGAACATATCATAATTTGAAAAAAAATACAGGGTTAAAATTGTGGGAACCTTTGTAAAGAAAGACAGTATGATTCCTGCTAACTAGCAAACTACATAATTGAGTAAACAGCTACTTGACAGGTGTGCTCAGCTGATTCATGTTCAGCATATGACTATACCAGCTGCTTTACTTATACTGAGTTGAAAGAGAATTTCAACAGAAGAAAAAAAGTAATTCTATGTATGCTTGAGAATCCACATTTCCCTTCCTATCCCCACTGAAAGCTGTATTAATATTAAAGGTGAAATGAGCTTTATGCATGGAGCTAACTAGGAACTTCTCTGGCAGGTTTTTGCATGTTTTTCTTCCACTTGCTTAAACACATAAACTTCTCAATGACTCTAAGACTGTAACCCTGAGATCCTAAAATTTCTCAAGATGTTAGAATTGATTTGACCACCACTGACTGAAGGCTGATACACTTTGCAGAACTAAAACAGGTTTCAACCTGATTCAATCCTATTAAATTTTTCCTTTGTACGCTGCTGTTGCATAAGAACACTGTCAGTTTGCTCAAAGTATTGGTAGCACAGCAGAAGAGGACAGACTCAAAAACCTTTTGTTTTTGTTTTTGTTTTTTTTTTTTCTGTTTGTTTTTCCTTAGTAATTTTTTTGTTCTATGATATATAGATGATATGTCCATGGCAGGCAATAATGAACTTTCTTTATAATTCTTTAATCCCTTTTGGAAAGTTTCCTTTGCAGATAATATGTAAGAGAGAACATGTTAACTTTGATCCCTGATCTGGGTTCAGCATCACAGTTCTGGTATTTTATTCCCATCAAATATAAGACACTATTAACCTCCAACACAGGTATGCATGGAGGCCGCTATATTGCCTGAAATATTGAAAGGAAAGCTGAATTTACYGTTGCAGGCTTTGGAAAAAGCAATCTGGGGTGATGTGCAGTAGCCTTTAGCCAGACATTTTGCTTGCTCTTTTTGCTGCACTTCAGAAAGGCTGATTAGGTAGGCTTAATGGAATTGTCAATCCTATACTCAAAAAAGTTTTATATTTAGCATTACCACTTTAAAATAATACACTTCTTTTTCCCAGCCAATAGACCTGGGCAGTTCCATGGTTGAACTCACTGCCCTGATCTCTAAAATTCCCTAATATATATTCCCTTTGATTATCTTGGGTTCCAGGGAAAAAATGGTAATTTCAAAGAATAATAAAAATGCCATAACCCTACAGATTAGGGCTGTAGTTAGTAGGAAGTTACTTCAATTTTAAAATATCTCTAAGTTATTTTGCTCTCATAATTGCTTGCAAAATGTACATTATAATATATTGTGTATCTAAAAAAGGATGACTCACTGATCATTAGAAGGGCTATCTGTTCAACAAAGTCTCAAAAAAGCATATACTTGTAAAGCCTTTATCAAATATCTAAATATCAAATATGTAACTATCAAATATTTTCAAGCATTTCAAATCTAAATAAAAACACACAAGCTTTTTAGTTATTCAAAAACCTTCCTAGAAATGAAACTTACTTGGTTTAGGAGGTTGGGTTTACATTTCTTTTGTTTTAGATAAAGACCATAAATAACTGGGAAGTAAAAACCATTTCTAAAGTTGTGTTAGTCATAAGGGTAAGTTGTTTTGTAATACCTGTTTGTAAAGACAACTGTATTCCTCTGCAAAGCACAGCATCAGAAACAAGGCTTAGAAAAGCCATCCTTTTGGCTCTTGGTCACATTCTGACTTTACACGAGCCTTGTAGGGCCAAGTATCTTTAACCGTTCTCCTTGACAAAAACAAGTCAACGTTTGCAATCGGCTATTAACGGGCAATCTGACAATGACAATTTGGTCCAGTCCGAGAATGAGAAATGGTTTGTATGTTCTCATTCCTTTAAATTAAAAATAAGACATATGTCACAGTGTCTATGACATATGTCATGGACTATGCACACTAAATTAACCCTATGCAGAAATGAAGCACATACAAGTAGCTACCCTGAATACTACACTATATCTGTTACATGCAGAAATGATGGCAATTATACTGTTAGTGTGTGAATCTCTCATTGACTACTGTAGAAGTAGGAATGGCTTTGCATCTGAGTTGAAATAAAAAACACACTTAAATAAAAAAATGACCAAATCAGAAATCCTTACATAATACTATATTGTAATGCATATGCTAGATATGTTCTCTTCTGCATTATCAAATTAATTGATTGTAGGGGCAACTAGCATTGGTAATGTAACGCCCAGGAACTGCTGTTGTACACCCCCAAGATACTTTTATCTGTCACATGGGAAGAGAGTAAAAGACAGTTTCTTTTAGACAGTCAGTAAAGCAGGTTTTATTGATGAACTTTTTAACATCACATTAGGATGATTAAAAATAAAATCCAGCATGAAACAAACAGATTTGTAAGTGTCAAATATGCAAGCAGTAGGGAGAAAAATGATTTTAATAATAAAATTTAAAATATTGTCAGTGCTGTTTTAGTCAGTGGAAGTATATTTAATGAAGCTTATCAACACCTTCAAACAGCAGTTGAACTCATCATTAATAATATTCATTAAATATGCTTTAATTGTCACATTGTGTTTGTTTAACAGTCCTTGTCTATATATAAAGAACTGAAAGAAAACACGGAGTGGGTTACAGATCTGAATAGGCTGTCAGGCCACCCAACTGGGGTGACTTAAACCAGTAAGATCATGTCTCAGTTATCTTTTTTAATAACCTCACATGGAATCACATCCCGAAATGATGGGTATTTGAAGGGGCACTGCTTAAAACCACGGATCTGACATCACTGCAGTACCACAAAAGCTGCAGGATTCCCGATGCTCTGCTACTGACACATTATGCTCCATGTGTTAGGGGCCAGCTCCAGCAGGGTGCTGAGTGCCATCAATGCTGGCAGCCAGATGTGCTGAGCTCCTGTCAGGAGGTAGTTAGCACACTGCGATATTGATTGTGGTGTTTGACAGAGTAGGGGAAGGGTAGTCGGCATTGGCTTAAAGGAAAAGGGCAGTATTAACCCTTGAAGGAAATAGCAGATTTCTATTTCTCCTAGTCTCTAACCTGGAAGAAAGAGCATAGGGCAAATCACTGTATCTATCATTTCTTAAAGAAAATATGAAATAAAAAGTGGAAGAAGAGAAATGGAGAAGAAAGTGCTGTCTTTTGCCATGACCTATATAAGGAAACGTTAGCAACAAACTTTTTCTTCTGAGATGAGACAGTGTTTCAATGAGGTTACGTCACTACTGAAAGCCACTACAAGAATTCCACACGATGCGAAAAATATTTCTCTCTTAGAAGATCTGTTTTCTGCACGTCTTTAATGATGGGAATGAAGTGCTGAATAATGTGTGCCAGGGATGCCCTAGTTGTTTGCTAGTGGCAGTTGCATTTATCTTCCAGTATAAGACAATTGATTAGCTGCTTCTAAAACTTACAAGAAGAACTCCATTGTGATTATCTTTAGCATTAAGCTGTTCAGATGACTGTAATCCATGGCAAAATAAGCATTAGAATGTCTGTTTTCTTCTTAACTCAAACACATGTTTGTATAAAAAATCTCCTGAAGAAAACTGGGCAGATGCCTAACAGGCCAGGCAGATTGGCATCCAATACAGGAAAACACTGAGCATGTAGTTCCTCATAATAAAATGGGTAGCAACATGGAATTTATAGCATGTAGCACATTAGTAATGACATTTGGAAAAGATCTTCTGGCAAACAATATCTAGGTTGCAATTTCAACCATCTTTAATGTACAATGTAAACAGGATTTCCTAATGCATGTGTAAGTGTACCTAAGTTGCGTAAAATTTCATGTATAAAACTTGACATAATATTGAACATGGAAGTAAGAGGAATCTATAAAAGTAGTACAGAATGCCAATTAGTATAATAAAAGATGTGTAAAGTACCTACATATGGGCACCTGAATTAAGAAAGAAAAAATATGGTAACTAACTCATTAGTTCTTCAAACTTTCCAGAGGGTATAGCTCAAACACCCTCCCTCAAGCACAATCGCAGTCCATCCAAATACTCAGAAAAACGAGTAGATGTATCAGAATACCAGCTGGCTCAGCAGGGAGCTCATGACTGAGCTCCAATGCAAAAAAAAAAAAAAAAAAAAAAAAAAAAAGACATATAAAGGAGGTGGGAGCAAGGGCAGGCTACAAAGCAGGAATACAGAAACGCTGCCCAGGCATGCTGGGATGGTCTTAGGAAAGGAAAAACTGAGCTAGACTTGAAACTCTAGGGATATCAAGGGCAACAAGAAGAGCTTCTGTTGCTAGCTATGTTAGCAGTAAAAGAATAAACAAGTATAATGTGAGCCTGCTGCTGAGTGCGTGGGGGGTGATTTAGTGACAGTGGATGCAGATAAAGCTGAGGTACTCTATACATTCACTGCCTCAGTCTGGGAGACATTTGAATCTTCAGACAGGGTTCAAGGTAGTGGAAGAGGATTGAGTCAGGGTGAGTCCAGCTGTGTCCAGGATAAAGCATACTGGGTTGTATCATCAGGAGCGTAGCCAATAGATTAAGGAAAGTGATACTTCCCTTTCCTCGGTGCTCATTAGGTCACACCTGGAATAGCGCATCCAGCTTTGGACCCCTAGTACAAGAGAGACGTTGACAAACTTGAGTGAGGCCAGCAGAGGCCACCAAGATGGATATGGATTTAGAGCACGTGTCCTGTCAAGAGAGTTTGAGGAAACTGGCCTTGGCCAGGAGCCTGGAGAAGAGACAGCTTTGAGGGATGTAATAACAGCCTTTCAGTAGCTATGAGGAAATTACCAGGAGATGGAGGCAGGTTTTTTACTGAGGTGCATGGCAGGAGAATGATAGACAATGCTTTAAATTAAAATGGGGGAGGTCCTGACATGGTATAAGGAGCAAGCAGTTTCAATATGAGGGTAACTGAGCACTGGAACAGGTTGCCCAGAGAGGCTGTGTGGTCTCCATCCTGGCACCCAACTGGACTAAGCCCTAAGCAACCTAGTCTCAATTCTGCGTTGCTCCTGCTTTCAGCAGGAGGCTGGACTGGATGACCTCCTGAGCCTCCTCCTTACCTAAATTCTTCTTGATTCTATGAAAATATGATAGCTATAAAAGACCAATATAACAAAAGGACTTCTTTGCTATACTGGAATGGTAAAATGTTATATATTAGTTAGAATATGTGCCATGCTAACAGAATGCTTTCCGAAAGCAAACATGGCTGAGTGATTGCTATTTAAAGATTCCCATGTGAAACAAAGCATTACTTGTTATACAGACTGTGCCAGTTTCTAAAAAACAAGATACAAACAAAGGGTGAAATCCAAGAGAGGAAAAAGTTACAATCTAAACTACGTTATGAGAATATCCCTGGTTAATATGTCAAGTTTAGAGATGAGCTAGTTGAATCTGAACAGATGTCCTGCAGAAATGTCCATTTTCCCATTGGTAAGTTTATGTAACTCTCCCAAGTATTCAGGATCGTGGAGGACAGACTCCATTATACACACCTAAAAAGCTCAATCAAGCTAGAGTCTGATGAAATTTCAGTTATTTGAATGTTTGGAGAGCGGGAGATTTTTGTTTTGGGGAGGAAATAAAGCCTTGTTCACTATATGATACATGCAGCACCAGTTAAAGACAAATAATGCTCAGATAAGATATAGTTTTGCATTCTTTTAAAATATCGATGTAGTTTAAGAATGATTCATAGGCTCTGTATGACTGATTCATGATTCTCCTGAATAAGTGCTACAACCAGCACAAGAAAGTCCAATGTGAGACTTGCAAATGGTAAGTTTTTTCTGTTTGGAAAATGTGTGAGCTTAGCAGCCACTAAACTTTCTTAACCACACCTCCTATATTTTTTTCTTTGTCATTTATTTGGCAGTTCTATTTTCTGTATCCAATTTGGAAACCCTGAGGGCTGAACTTGATACAGGGCTTACATGGGAAAAAGATGAACAGGACTTGATTCCACCTTTGCGTTCTTTAACCCTGTGGCAAGAGAAGGAAAGTTTGGCCCCTTCTGCCGTTCAGAATAACCCCAGCTGCCTCTAACCCCATTCTAGCACTTGAGGATCATTACAGTGTGTATCCTCTCTAACAGAAGTTGTCATTTCTCTAGAATGTATCCTTTATTACAGACAGGACAGAGACATGTACACAACTGCATCATCCTAGGATGTCTCTTTTCTTGGACCTGGCCTGTAGTCTGAGATACTCATTTAAGAATAAGTGCTATTCAGTGCAATTCCTATTAAAGATTGTTTTACAGAACTACTCCCTGTTGAATATCATTTCATATTCTCACTCTGTTATCCATTTCTTGGACTTGATCATGTTGGGGTTGGGTTTTTTTGTGGCATTTATTTATATATACACAATGCTTTTTATCTATACTGGGAAATGTTACAATGCAACCTTGGTGTACTGTCTTAGAAAAGAGGAGGATAGTGCAAAAATACAGCAGAGAATGATGGTTTGGAACTGGGAGCTTCAAGTATAATCTGTGTTTCAAGGTAAGAGACTCACTGCATTAGTCAATCAGCTCATTAGGAGTCACTTTAATTTTTTGTTCAGTTTAGACTTCCTGTGATTGAATGTATTTAATAAGAATAATGTTTTATTAGTAAAACTGTTGTGAACTATAGAATATCAGTTTGTATTCTATGATTCTGTGATGGGGTAGGAGGTAACTTTGGCAGCTCCTCAAAGTGGTTGTTAAACCTCTTGAGAGGGAGAAATGCTCTTTTATAATATATATATGGCACAATATATATAACTGAAAATGTAGTCCTAAATTTGCTTTTACATGTAAGAGTTCAGGTCAGTCATTTCCCTTGGAGTAACTGAACCTCAGGGTGATCTTCATAACTATGATACTTCAGTTATGACTGATATTTTAGTGCCTGTGGCCTCTAAGAGGCAAAAAAAAGTTTGGGTAATCTACTTTCCAGGTAACAATCAAGGTTAAACATGTAGAATTGTTCCTCCATCATTTTAAAAACCAGTTGATATATTTTCCTAAATTCCTCAGAAAGTGGAAATAAAAGTGCTTTATTCACAACTTTTTTTATTTACAGGAAAATGATCCCAGGATGAAAGGAAAAGGGATTAAGACCAAAGTATTACTTAAAAGGGAAACAACTCCCTCAGTTCCCATGAAGCAGGGACAACTGCTCTTGCACATTCAAATGTGAGAGAAATCATGTTTGAAATACAAGCAGCCACACAGAATGTATTTATCTGGCTAATAATTATGTTTTGCATATGTCGAGTTCTGCAGACACAGTGACGCTACTGGCAATTCTGCTTCTGCAGGATCTGTTTTTTTKATAAATAAGGTCAAAAGACAACCAGAAATGAATGTAAATAAACCTGCATGGTCTATTGAAAAGGTCCCTCAGCTGTAATATTCTTGGTCTGTGTAGTTGTTTTTATAAAATAGAATTGCATACCTGTCAGCTAGGAAGAGTTGTCTGTGGACCATGTAGTCCTTCCTCTTTTCCCCTCTTTAAATAAACAGTAACCAGAGAAGGGGGATGCCACCTGCACCTAGCACCTGATCTACAAACATCACACATTATCAGACGCTAACTCTGTGTCTTGTAGCTGCGGTAGCAGTTAGTAGTTTTTAATTAACTTTTTAAGCATTTGGGAACAGCTCCTTACACCCCAGTTCTACTCCTGACACGAGAGTTTTAGGATAAAGTTTTAGGATAAAGAGAAACAACATCTTAATACAGTTTTGTGGTCACCCACAAACAGTACTCAAACTCTGCTTTATCCCTCTGCAAAAGTTCTCCTTGAAACTCTGCGGGTAAAACACTAAAGCTGCTTCTGTGCCACCTCATATTCTTGTTGCCATAAGCAATCAGTATAACTTATAGAAGCACTAAGGATGCTCTGAACTGTGGACCAGCACGGACTGGCTCAGGATTGACATTATACATAGGCTGTCTTTCACACCAGTTCATGAGCCGCTCCATTAATCCACAGAGAAGGCTCAGATATTGATTTATAGATACCTGGTTTTGTACTTCAAGGCTGTTATCCTCTCACATAATATGGTATGTTGTCTATGACTCCAGAAATATCCTTTTGGGAAGTGTTGTCATTTCTCTTGGATGGACTTTGGTGTTAAATTGATTCCTGGTGTATTTTATCATGCAAAAATAATGCTGGGCACTTATGATGGAAAAAAAGGAACACATTTTCCTTTCTTTTATTATCATTATTTAAAATGACATGCGCTTTAGGTTTTCTTTCTTTCTTTCCCATTTGTGAATTGAAAGCCATTTTTCAAGCAAGTAGACAGAATTGCAACAGTATTTTACCTTAAATACCATGACAATAGGATTTATGGACTACTGAGTTTCATGTTCTTTTGAAAGTATAAAAAGAAATGCTTTCTTGTACAACAGCYATAAACATGCAAAATACTAATGAGATTATCTGGCATTTTTTCCAGAGAGGAATGAGTAAAGCAGATTGGCACAAATGAGTTTTGAAAGGAGGAAATTTGCAAGCTATTTTCAGAGATACACTTGATTTGAATGAAAATCAGCAGAGAATGCTCTAAGAAATAAATAATCTCAAAAGGGCACAGACTCCAAAGTCTGAGAACAGCTGGGAAGAAGTGCTTTAGAACATGTGTGTTWGTGATGATACGTATTTACATGATGATTAACTGCTTTTCAAGCAGCCTAGGTATAAGACAAAGGCAAAAACCCTAATATATATCTACCCTTGTTCTGAAGTCATCTCTGCCTCTCTACCCTGTGAATTAAAACAGAGGAAGGTTTTGTCTGTGTTTTGCATGTTTCTTTCATAACTTGTTGTCTTTGAATGTAGCAGCTCAGATCCAGCTAACACTAGTTAGCAATGGCATAATATGTCTCTACCAGCAGTGCTCTAATACCTAAAGATCAGGATTTTTAGTGTTGCAAAAATTAAACTTTGCAGTTTAATTCTGTGAAAGCTGTGGGTGCACAAGCCAAGTTCTGTATCTGTAGGTATTGATATCTTGCTCTCAGGCCTTTAGGAGTGTTTCTGGGAGCAGAAACAATCAATTACTATATAGTCCCATGCATTTGCTCTAAAAAGGCCAACATTTCGTAAGTGGATGCTGTCAAGGATCAGTGTATTTGGGTATTGTGATAAATCCCAATTTCCCGGTATTTGAACTAAACTCTTGTTGGGTTTCTCTGAACTGAACTGACCATTCAGGCAAGACTTTCTGGTTTCCACTGCAGTCTCATGTGGCAAATCAGGGATTTAAATGAGGTCATGGCAAAATGTAAAAGAAAGGATTTTTGTTGACTATGGTACTATGGAGGAACAAGGACAGGAAACCAAGAAATTTCAGCAGGCTGGGAAGTACTGAAGGCAGCTGTGATTTCTGGCCTAAGCTTTCTTCTGAGGTTTCCACTCAACTATCAGCAATGAAATAGTTAATAATGTTGACATTTAAACACCATCTTTAGGTTTTGATGATATGATGGCTCTTTGTTAACAATGAAGCTGGAATATATTCTTTTTGTGGATAACACTTCAGTGCTATAATTGAGGGCATTATCAAAACTAGGTATAATGAGATCTGTAACTAGAGTCTGGTTAATGAAACAGAAAAAGACAACAGGACCTCCCCCTTATACTGTTTACTTTTTTTCAGATTGAATTTTGGTATCCTTTGTGGTGATCTTTACTGACGAGATTTCACTGTGATTACAGAATTAAAGAATTAAGAAAAATAGAAATGAAAAGGCTATATTGTACCAGAAAGTTGGTGAGGGAGCTTAAAATGGGGTATCTGTGGAAATGCTGGAGGTCAAAAAGCATTTTGTGACTAGTTATGGCTGTAATTCTGCTTTCCAAATGAAATTTTAATTTAATTTCTCAGAAATAATTCAAATATGTATGCTATTTCCTTTAAAACAAAATCAGTATACTAGACTAAAAAGTTCAAGCTATACAAAATTATAACACCAATAATTCTCACCTCAGAGGTGTGAACTTTCAAAGACGTAGACTGTGTGAAACCAGCTGTAACTATAGAGCCACATTACCCCACTGTCACTGTCATGCATTTGCTCTGCCTAGATCTAGGTTCACAGCTACAGTTCTGATGATTGCGTTTGAGATATGCGGTTTCCAGAGTGAGTTAGCAATTTCCATAGTCAGCTTGGTCTTGCTACTCTGAATCCTGTACTGCTTGATTAAGCTTTTTTCATACTTAGCTGGGAAGCTGGAAAAAATATGGACTGTCTAGCACATAGACTGAGTCATACACTAAGTCAAATATGTAGGGAACATTTTAAAACTGGACTTGAAACCACTAAAATAAAATCTAATCCACACCACTATTCCCTTTCCATTGCTTGAAACTGGAGAGAAGAGCACCAATGTCAACATTGTTGCTATTCAAAGTGGTATGTTCTGAAGTTTGTATAATACCAAATATGCATAAGGCTGCTATTAGAAAAGCAGTTGCTCTTCCCCCATGTCTGTTGCAAGGTATGATGTCTGATTTGCTCTCTGCATCTCTTTTTGATATATGAGTGTCCTGGTTCTGGCTGGGACAGAGTTAACTTTCTTCCCAGTAGCTGGGGGGGGTTGTGCTGTGTTTTGGGTTTGGTATAATAGGAGCGTTGATGGCCCATTGATGTTTGGGTGCTGCTGGGTGGTGCTTGCACCGGGCACTTTTCGGCCTCCCATGCCCTGACAGGTGCRTGGGAAGCTGGCGGGGGGAGCATAGCCGGGGTGGTTGACCCAGCTGGCCAATGGGGTATTCCATACCATGTGACGTCATGCTCRGTCTAAAAACTAAGGGTGTGGCGGGGGGGGGCCCTGGGTCCCGGGCTCTCGTTCGGTTCGGCGGGTGGTGAGCAATTGCATTGTGCATCGCCTGCTTTGTRTATTGTTGTTGTTGTTGTTGTTACCACTGTTACTATTACTGTTCTACTTTGTTTTATTTCAATTATTAAACTGTTTTTATCTCAACCCGCGAGTTTTCCTACTCGTGCCCTCCCGATTCTCTCCCCATCCCACCGGAGCCGGGGGGTGAGCGAGCGGCTGCGTGGTGTTTAGGTGCTGCCAGGGTTAAACCACGACAATGAGCCAATTCGGTGGAGGAGAGAAAGAACCAATCGATAACGCAAATTAGGAGTATGGAATAACTCTCGTATCAGAATGTAACATTAAAAAGGATGCACACTGAAGATGGAAAGAGGACACAATAAAATCATGTGAAACCACACCAAAAAATAGACTAACAGCTTCTGTTCTTTTTGTCTCATAACCCAAAACCAAAATAGCTTTCACTAAAACTGAAAGGAGCACATTCAAAGCAGATAAAAAACTTTGTCAGGCAATGCCTAATTAAAAGATTAAACTCTTCTCCATAGGATATCATCATTCTAAACAGCTTGGAAAAACTTTAATTTTGAGTATGTGTATCATATCGTAACCTTCTAGTGCCATTTGACTCTCACTGATTCTTTGTAGCTCAAGCAAGGGAAATTTGGATCCCTTGATTAGTTTAAGTTGACCCTGTGACTTTCTGAATCCTGCTGTAAAACTGTACTATGGAAGTCCAGTGGCAGAAGTGTTCCATCAGGACACTGTACTGAAATGAAAGACTCCTGATCCACTAGCCTGCAGGTTTTTTATTTGTGCCATGGAGGAACTTAAAACTGTCAGAAGGGATTTTTACAAACTGAGTAAGAATTTTTTTTCTGTTAAAGATGCAGTAGCTATAATAATAGCAGTTGTATTCTTCATTATTTGTTAAAATTAGATATATCTAATCGTACCTTTCTGACCCTAGCCACTGAGAAAGATAATTTTAAAGGCAATTTAATTTTTGTTCCTTTTTATTCAGCTACTGTCTCTCATTAGCACGAATACATGAATGGGAAAAAATGATCTTCTGTAAAAGCTCCCTTCTTATTGAAAATAAATTCATCTTAACCTGAGAAGAAAAAAGAATATATTGGAAAGCCAAAGAATTGAAAAATATGGTTGAAATTAGCCCATAAATAAACCTACTTAGTATATCTGAGAGCTGCTTTATCATAATCATTAGGTATCCCATGTGAAATGTGATTAAGAAGTGACCCACAGTTCTGGGCAGGCACAGGAGCCATAACTGAGTGGGGATAGGTAAATGAGATATTCTGATCATTGACGTATCAGCTTGCTGCTGATGGTGCTCCCTGTTGCAAAAACAGCAATACTGAATGTGACAAGGGACAGTCTTGTTTCTTAGAACAAGTATTAAAACCTAAGGTAGAAGCATTACGCTACAGACAATAAGAAAAGGTCATCCATTTCCAATAGTTCCAACACCTTCAGTAACATTCTGGATTTGATCCAAGTTGCTTTTTAAGGATGTTTGGAAAAAACTTGCATTAAGACAGGTTTTTTGGACAGCTTTTTGTTGGGGGGTAACACTTTCTTTATCAAAATGCAGTCAGTATTTCTTAAACCAAGAACTCCTACAGCAGCAGGGTATTAGACAGGGACTTCATTCATTGACCTTTCTCATCAGCTCTGGTTAAAGCATTGAATCTACAGTTAAAACTGCACTTGCTGACTCTCATGTTAGAGCTAATCTAAAGGGACTTGACATACAGGCAAGGGTCTTTCTTTTCAGTTGTATTTTAAATTGATTGGTAGGTTCACAGCATTTATAGAACACAAACAGGTGATAAAACGCCTATGCTGGCTGAAGTCTAGATGATGACCTTCTAAATGAAGTTCTGATCTTTCTATTTTAGAACACTTAATAACATTTTCACTTTATTTTCTCAGTATGTTTACATATTTTTTTATTTTCTTATCCTCAAAAAAGAGCTTAAAAGGCCTTAAAATATTAGTTTGGAATCTTAATGTGTTTTGAAAATACAAATATGTTTAATTTGCAGTCAAATGTAGTAAATTACATTTCTCAAACTGGGTAAGTGGCAAGTAATTTGTGAGGTTTGTAAACACTCTGCAAATAATTGTTTAATCTTATCTTTGCTCAAACCTATACTCTTCTGTAGTGCTTCTTATCCCTAGAATATCTGATGTGTATAGGGTAACCTTAAATGATCTCCTTACCTCCCTTTAACAGGTATACTCTGTAGCTTAGCTATAGCCCACTGTTGTCCACAAAGTGTAGAGTAAGAAGTAAAAAAGTATTCAGCGTGATACGATCCTTTCTGATTATCATATATCCATTCTCAATCCCAAAATAATTATACTTTTTATGTCAAAAGCTTTACAGCTTTACCACCTCAAGCAATATTTTACAGCTGTCAAGAATGATTTATGCAATAATGACTTAAACTACAAAATGGAGTCCTCAAAGGAAGAACTGTCAAACATTTTCACCACAAATAACTTTATTAAAATAAGAATTGATATTCTGTATAAACAATATCTTACCTTCAACTGTAATACAGGTCATATAGCTATATGATTTGTGAAAATGAAGTTGTGAGATAGTGAGGAATATACTATACTGCTACTTTGATATGAGAGCATAATTTTTGAATTAAGCAGATGTTAATGCCTAATGGGCAAGCCTTTAATAAAAATCTGTTTCAAAATAATAGTTCTTGTGATTTGACTGTATTTATCTATTGTTCTTTTTAAAAAGGGACATTTACATTAAAAAAGAAATTTACTGAGTCTTTAATCCCATGAGTACATCCAGTGACATTTGTGGAGCTTCTTGTGTGATGAGAACCTATAAATTTGGACCCTTAGTTTTGGTGTCCATCTGTTCCCATTAACCATTTTTCTCAGTAGTAATTAATTCTTTTGATAACTATGTAATCACCTACCGTGGCACTACTCTAACAGGACAGAGGACTAGAACTTTGCCTGGCTTGTTCCTTCTAAAAGGAAAAAGGAGTGAGGAGAAATTAAAAGCAAATGTCGGCTATATTAACAATCTTATTCTGATACAAATACTGCAAGAGGAGCTAGTAAGGCTTTTAGCTGCAAACGCTAAAAACTTCTGTGAAGATAGGGCACCAGTGTGGTTGGGACAGGGCCTGCTGGGTGCGTAAGTAATGCTGGCATCCCACCTCCATGCTATCTAAACAATTACACAAAGCTATCACAAGTATTCTCCCCCTCTCCTCTGCACCCTCCCCACACTGCACAGTGGAAAGGGAAACGTGCCCAGTCTAGGTAACACGTTTATAAAACCATGATACATCGAATTTGCATTCTCCTTTGACCACTATCTTCTGTCTGCCATGTTTAAGGCAGTGCAGATTCAAGCAACTGCCATTTTCTGAAAATCGACCTGCTGCAAATTTTTTCCCATCCTTCTGTCCCCTTTTCTTCAAGCATGTGATCTGACCTAAAGATTAAAGCAGTGAACAAGCAGCGGCATTCAGTCTTGCATCATCAAGATGTTTCAAACTCAAAAACTTGCACTTTCTTTCATCTAGAAAAGCGGACTATAGACCAGTAGAGAACATCAGAATCCTAATTCCCAGTACGTATGCAATACCATTTTTCTAGTGCAAGAATTTCCTTTTAAGTTGAACTTTAAAGCTGTGACATTTTAAAACTATGTGAGGTGGTATTTAGAATTAAAAAGAAAAAGAATTAGTTATAGAGTGATTCCCTTTCTGATATCTGCATTGCTGGACTTTTGATGACAGATTAGCTTTATAAGTGAGGGGATATATGATCCCACTGACATTTGCTTTACTTTGAAATATTACAATAATTTTTAATATAATCAGTGGCTTATGTAGAGTAAATGATAGTGTGATGTGGAATAAGGTTTTATTTGCAATTCACTGGGCATTTATTCGGGACTGTGTAATATGGTCTTCAGAAACTCCTGTCGGTGGAACTTCAAGCGATTCACACCTTCATGAGCTGCCTTCCTCCTGTGTATGCTTGGTATTATGTTAAATATTATACAACGGGTGGCTATGAAATATAATGTCAAATCAAACTTTCAAGCAGTGGGTAGTTCATTGGAGTAACTTGGGTTACTCACATGGAGAAAGTTACATTTCTAACTGTGCTGGTATTGACCTCTTAAAATATTCTCACATTCACTCACAACACACAGTACAAAATAAGCCACTAACCAGGCACTAAACTCTTAGATTTTTAGAAAATTCTTTAAATTTATCTCGCTTCAGAACCTGGAGAAAGTCCTTGTTAGGTATCACCATTCTGTATATTGTTATAGTATACAGAATATGTTATATATAGCGTGTCTATATATACTCTATATATTGCAAAAACAAATTTGCAAATTTGAAAAAGTGAAGAAGTGAAGATGAAAGGTGAAGTATACCTTTTCAGTAATTTAGAATAACTATAAATATGTTTACTGACATTTATTATATCCATCATATAGGTAGTTTCAACTTTATGATACCACATAAACTTCAGATCTTTTTGTCACATTTTGTAAAGAAATTGAACATTATGTGGAATGAAGCAAAAAAGTCTGTATATACAAATGATCAAGCTGTCAGACATTTATGCATCTGAGTGTCAGACCTATCTTGTATTTTGTTGATTTTTGCCTGTAATCAGTGACTTGATATTTTAAATACTTATAATTCAAAATAATTCACTTCTATTTGTTTAAATTTAGCAGTGCATATAGTGCATGTGGTAAGTCCTGCTCTCATTTTGACCAGTAAAATTCTGAGAAATTCAACTCAAATTTGTCTAGAACTGTTGTATGTAGCTTTTGAATTTCTTAACCTTCAAATATATAGTCTAGTAATTTAAAGAAACTATTCACAGAACTGAAGTTACTGAGAACCCTTATGCATAAGATTGTTTACACTGAATAATCCATAACTCTAATTTATAATGTGCTTCAAAATTCAAAACCGTTTACAAAAGGTATGGCAATTTTTACGGACAGTTTTACTTTGTTTTGCCTCAAACAGATTATGGTGTGTTGCATGATGCCAGAATTCAGCATTTTGGAAAAATACATATTTACGGTAACTGACAGATAAGCAGTACTTTAGTTAAGCGCCTTTCCCTCCCTCCTAATATCTTGGGAGGCTGAAGCACTTTTAAACGACCAGATCTCAAAACAGTGCTCCAGGCTGGTGGCTGTGAAAGTTAGCAATGACATTCTCCTTTTGCAATATTATTTTTAACACACGCCAAGTTAAAACAAACACAGGCTAGATGTGTAAAAGACACACGGTGTCAGTTCTCCTGAGAAATCTATGTTCAAGGCACAGCTACAACAACAAATCTTGACCAAAATCTGCTCCAGACCACTGAACCAGATCTAAGAATAAAGGACTCTACTGAGAATGTGCTAAGAAGAATACGCTTAAATATTGGTAGCGTGGGTAGAATGGTTGGCCCGAGTCCTATCTGAATTATACCAGCCTAAGCTAAAAATACTATTACTTAAGTCTCTCCAAGATAACAACAGAATTATTGAGAACAGCRTTTAACTCTGTGACTTTAAAATGCAAGAGCATCCATTGCATGTGATTCTAAAATTGATGCAAAAAATACACTGGCACTTCTCCAGAACTAATTTAAGCTCAGCATTTGAATATGAATTTCCTTTTCCTTCTCCCAAGAGTGTACACAGCAAGAGACAGAATAAGGTACACCACACTTATCCATTACTTGGATTTGTTTGAAAGACGGATGTTTCTGTAAATAACCCTGGGTAATTAGGAAAAAAAAAACCCAAACCCTACAYATAACTATTATGTATCATAATTAGTTTTCATGCGTATGCATTTTTTAATCTGCAAATACAGTCATTTATTCATTTTATGCTCTTAACAGGAAAAAAGCATCAGCATAGCAGATTTAGCCATTCTTCCTTCTGTCAGCAATAGTGTTAACAGATATATATTGAGTCTTCACTGAATAACAGGGAAACTCTTTGTAGTTTAGCCATCCCAAAATTTTTACTCTGACAACATAATTCTAGGACAACTTCTGTGGTTCAGCTGTAGGTACTCCAACTTCACAATATCTCATCTCTGAAAAAGACTTGTCCCTTTCTTTATAAGCTAATGCTTTCTTCACGATAGGCCAATTTGTGCTACTTTTAACCTTGTACTTTTTCCAGTGACTTACTGCATTTAAATCAAGGTACGGTTCCAACTGTGTGAGGCAGACAGAGTTAAGCCCCCTGAAACTGATACACCAGTCCTATGTCCTGTCGGATGAAACCGTTCATAAAAATTAACGTTCACAGGATGTCCCCTCTATGCTTGTGTTATCTGTTCATTTTTGTAGGGCTGTTTACTTTAGGAGATTTAGATCTGCTTTAAACCAACCAAGAGGAGAACTTTTGTTCAACAGTTGCAAACACAGTGCACAGCTTCATTCAGCTGTTAGAGCCAGCGTACAGTAATATACTCTATACACCCACTACTTTCAGGGCAGCTTCCCTTACTGGTATACATAAGTGTACTTCACTGGACTTCAGAGAAATTACAACACTACTCCAGCAAAGGGTCTGGCCAGCAGATCATACACACTTCTTTTACCAATCAACTGATAACCAAACACACAAAAAGTCTTGAAAATAAAAACAGACTTTACCATCTTTGTGATAGTAGGTGACTTCTACTTTCCTCTCCTCTGACCCCAGCAGTGCTTGAGCAATTTGGGCAATATGATGTCTTTTGGTCTCTGGCCCATGAAGAAAATCACAGGTGCAAGGTTTCTGCATGACATCTGGCCTGGAGAACCCGGTCATCTCACAGAACCCGTCATTGCAGTAGATGATAGCACAATTCTGCACTCTAGCATTAGCAATGATGAATTTTTTATCTGCAATAAAAGAAAGTGATGCATTTTTTAGTACTCTTTCAACATTTCATAAAGTGTCGATTGCATGGATGGATGCTAAACAACCCTTGTTTTCACTGGGATGGCTGAAATGCAGAGATTTTCAGTCATTTAATGTAGCTAATTTGATCCATAGCTTCTAAAGAAACTTCAATAAATTTAGAATACATTAAAGATGAAGATAGTTRTATTTTAAGGAAATAAAAGCAGCTTATGCAAGTCTTTTGCAAAACTCCTTTTGACTTCAAAATTTTGTCTTTTTCAGTTTCACTGAAACCCAGGTGATGAGTGCCATCCTGTCAGCCATAACTCCAGGAAAGTCCTTGAAAAGTTAGTAGCTTCTTTTACGGGGAAGTGGGGCCTCGGGAAGGGGGCTCTACTCAAGTGAAGGGCTTCCTGGGATAAGGTCCAACCAGCTCAGTTTACTCTGCAGGGATTTTCATTGAGGTGAATGACAGCAAGTTTATAGTCAGTATTTTAACAAAGCTATCTAGAAAAGAACATAATAATTTTTTTTTCCTCTGTGATTGTTTTAGAAGTTACATTTATAAGAGAAAATATTCCTTAGTAAAGAAAAAAGGAGTATGATGGTACATGAAAACCAAAGATTGTGATGTCGGAAACATTTTGCACAGTCCGCTGAAGTTCTGTGTCTCCGTCCATCATCCTTTCCCAAACCCTTACCTGACAGAAACGTTCAAAAGTTTTCAGCTGTTATTTCATTTGTTTCTGTTTACCACTATAACACACTATTCCCATTGTAATTATAAATGTGCAGCTTTGATACATTTATTGTTAATAACATGAATTTCTGCTTACTTAATCACACTAGGTCCCTTGCTTTATAGAAGACTTTTTACGTGGCACCAAGTTAGCAGTACAAGTCTTGACAATTTTAAAGATATTCTGTCTTTGAACACAGTGAAATATTTGGAGAGAAAAATACTGATTTCATTCTTGCTTTTTCTACTGTCTTTCAGTCATGCTGAATTTTCACTATCACTTGCCTAGTTAGTAGCTAGTGCTTTATTCTCTTCAAAATATATACACTTTACTGCATAAAAACTTTAGTCGAGCAGCAACACTGACTTAGCATTTAGATAAATTAGGACTACAAACACCGTCTTCATTTTTTTCTCAAATAATATAAATATTAAATTGGTAACGTGGGTTTAAGTATAATGAAGTATATAAACTAGAGTTAGCTGTAAGGGTTTGCACCAGACTGATACTAAAAATATGCTAAATATTTAAATAAATGTACATATATCAAAACGACCGTTTCTAAATGAAATTCATTTTAAGCATTCCTTCTTACTGTTAACAGTAAACCAGAGTTCCGGCCAGGAAAAACACTTCAGCTTCAGCCTCCTCGACAGGTAGTAAACTGCTGCATTGGAAAAGATCTCACAGACTCTCCCTGAGGATGCATTTGCACTGGTGTGATAGATATTTTAGGCTTGCATAAACAAAGCAGAAGCATTTGACAGCTATATTAAAATGCAGTCATGACAACAAGGTAAGAGAGTATTTTCCCTTTAATAACTCCTCTGCATATTATCTGTTTCCTCTAAATCAAAGTCTGACTGTTCTGCTTTATTTTGAAAGGACAATGCTAATTAATAACAATAACAACAACAATATTAATAAATCTAGCTGATTTTTTTAGACATTGCACAGGCAGCAAGATTGTACACTCTGCTTTTAGAGCCATCTCACCAGTTCCGAACAAGGTAAGAGATATAACTTCTATAGCTATACAATATGGATACAGTCAAAGATAACTATTCCTTGAAACGGGGAAAAAAATAGCCCAGTAATTCAAGTCAGTAATCTGTATTCTAGATCAAAACCAATGTTACTCCTGCTAGGGATCCCCTCCTTACCTCTGGGGTTTTCTTTAGAAGCTACAAACTTAAAATAGTCTGGAGCTGCTGTCCATTTAGTCACAAGCAGAATCAAACTACTATAGCAAAATAGATAGAAAGAGAGAACTTACTTTGCCCTTCAAATTTTCGTATGATTGTACCCAAAAATGTATTTTGTGGTGCCACATGACCTCTGCGAACAGGCATGTTTGTACAGGTCTTCGGTTTTCTGTGCACAATGACTTCTCCAAGGATCTCCTACACGGCTCCAGCCCAAAGCACCGAGCCAGCTACCCTTTGTGACAAATCATCGTCCTCTGGAGCTCGGCAATCTCTTCCCATTAGCACCACTTCTAGATACACGCTTTTCCTATTGGAGTCAGATCCATCCCTCAGTTTCTTTCTTTTTCTTTCTTTCTTTCCTTGCTTTCTTTTCTATTTTTTTTCCTGCAGGAGCTCGGACGCTATTGTCTGGGGCGGGTAGGGGTGGGGTAAGCAGGAGGAGGTGGGGGGGGGAAATTACAAGGGTAATCGATCTCTAGCACCAAACATCGCCAATTTTCCAAAGCAAATGGCTGTGACCCGGCAGTTTCCGACGCTGTAGTGATGGTTAGAGGGCTGGAAGACTAATGTTGCTCCGCTGCCAGAGGGAGTGACGTTCCCCCCCTCCGGGCTTCACCACGGCGCGCAGCAGCTCGGATTACTCAAGCGTGGCTTCGCAAGAGCCAGCCAATAAATCTCTTCAAAAGTCAGCGACAAACAGCGGCATCAGGAACGAGCTACACCCCGGCAGCACCGCGACGTGCCACATCCCCCACCGCTGTGGCTGCAGGGGGGCAGCGGGGACCGAGGGCGCTGGCGGCAGGGGGGCCCCGCCACCTCCGGCCGCCCCAGCCTCTCCGCCCTCCCGGCACCGCCGGCCCTTTCGCGGTTCCTGAGCGTGGCCCGCCGGGGAGCCCCAGGCGCTGCCAGGGCCGGGGGAGGGAGGCAGCTTTGTACACGCCCCGCCCGGGGGGGCGGGGGAGGCGCGAGTGGGGGTCGATTTTGAGCGATGGCGGGGCGGGAAGGAAGGGGACCACCGGAGCCCTCGGCATCCTTCCCCGCCCCGAAGGCAGGGATCGCACCCTCCTCCCGCAGCGTGACCCAGACGGGGACTTCCCCACGCACCCCTCCTGCCGAGGAAGGGGGATCCCCCCGGCGCCGGGCGCTGCTCCCCGGGTGCCGAGCAGGTGCGAGGCCCCGCTCGGGGGCCGAGAGGGCGGCGCGGAGGGCGCGCCGCGTCCCCGCGGGTGCGTGGGGCTAAGCTCCGGCAGACAGCCCTCGCCCGGGCCGGGGCGGGGACCGAGCGGGCACCGAGGCCGCCCCGCCGCGGGAGCCGCGTCCCAGGGCCGGGCTCCGCCCCGCCGCCCGGGGCCGGGGCCGGGGCCGCCGGGCCGGGGCGCGGCGCCCGCTCGGAGCTGGCCGTGGTGCTGAGGCCGCCCGGCCGGCGCCCACGGAGGCGCCGCCGCCCGCGGTCGGGCCCGGGGAGCGCCTGCCTTCCCCCCGCCTCGCTCCTCTCAGCTTCTCCCACCCCGCAGGAATAACTCGGGAAGCTCCCGGGGGAAGCGAGTATTATTTTCAGGCTGTAATTAAGGCTTCCCGCACTACCCAGCAGGCAGAACCGTGTGCGTTCAGCATGGGCACGGCGAGCACCGGGGGACCTCGGTGAGGTGATACGGGGAGGGAGCTGGGGGCAGCCATGCGATGCTGGAAAAGCATCTCCAGCGTAGGGCAAAGCAGCGGCGGCTTCTTAATAAAACTCACAGGGAAAAAGAGAGAGGCATCTGCTCACCGTTCTTTGTAATAGCAAGCGCAGGATATTGAGACGGCAAACCACCGCCTCCCACCTGTTCTTCCGCAAAGCAAACAGGTGTTTCCTTATTCCCGTGGGCTTTTCTCAGGTGTGGCCTTTGTTTCACTGTTACCGTGTGTCATCCTCTGTATTTATCAGAGGAGGGACACAGTCTGTTGAGGATGTGGGTACGTTTCTGGACTAATTTAATTTAATCTCAGTGGAATCATTCCAGATTTACACAACTGTAAATGATGTCTGAAAATACCATTTATAAATACATAAATTGTATTTAGAAGGCTGCATAGTAATTGTATACTAATTACAAAGCCTCAGCTACATTAAGTGGTATGTAATCAGGTACATAATCAATCTTAGGAAGTGAGTGTTGCTTATTTACAGAAGCAAATGTTTTAATCTCTGTACTCAGAGGTATGAATCAAAGGAATAACAGCCATATATTCTTTGTAATTGTAATATTTGGAGAACTACAACATTTTTGTGGCTCTGGCCAACACTAGAGAATAAAACTTTTATAATATTTTTACTCACTTTTCATGTCATTTGGACAGTGGATGAGGCTGCAGGTTGATTTTTTCTTTCTGCTCTTTGTCTTGACCAAGAACACCCATATATTGCCCCGAAAATGTGTTCAAGTTCCCAAAGACAGCAGTAGAACTCATGTACATGAAGTGAGAGGAGCAAATGTATTTTAACACTTTGTATCATACCTAACATCTAGTCAAGTCATAATGGCCAGCAGTGACTTCATTCTCATTTTTACATTAACAAATGGCACTTCGATGTTTCTGTAACAGCAATAGAAAATAATCACAATAAAATTGTGACCTGTACTGAACAACCAGTAGTGCTTTAGGTGCCTGGCTGGGGAAAAAATAAATAAATAAATAAATAAATTTGAGAATTCAAATCTCACTGAAGCCCCATCTTTTCACATTAAGTTCGAAAGGCACGCTATGCTTGCCTGAAAACTGAAATAGGAGGGGCCAGAACTCCATGACTCTGGAAGTCCTTTTCTGTTCTGTCTCCTGATGGTAGCTAGAAGTTTGATGATGATCATGTGAATATACGTTAAACAGAATCCAATTTTTTTTTTCCACCTTGGTTAGTTTAGAACTTGATCAAGATAATCCCGGTCAAAACAAGATAACTGCTGCTGAAACACAAGATCTGAGATGTGCTTTTTAGCAGGGGATGAATTCACAAGAATGATGGGATGTAATAACTACATGAGCAATAGGTGGCATCAGAAAATCTTTCATCTTGGTGATTTACATCCCTGCAGTCTTGTAGATGATCTGTTGCTCCTGGAGTGCTTAATACTCATTGTGCATAATGCTTTATGTATGCATATGCTTTCTGTAGCAAGCCAATAGTGAGAGAAGTGCAAGAGGGAAATATATTAAAACTGGACAATTTACCACTAACACAGAGAAAGTAATATGAAAGAATTTGCATTTGATTGGGAAAATATGCATGCAAGTGGGAAAGTTGGAATTCATCATAAATGTGCCTCTCTAGTGTGATGAAAGAAATGGAGAATGCCATGGAGATATATGTTTTATCTATAAAGCTGTACAGTTGCCAGCTCTGCAAGAGACCAAAATACCAAGGGAGGGTGTCTCTGGAGCTAAAATCCATCCCTCACGATGGATCCCTTGTCCTCTGCCTCCTTGTGGCACTGCCCCTCATGGCACCACCCTCGCCACAGCCCAGTGATAGCTCCCCAGTGAACACTGCTGCTACACAGCAAAATTATATATGGCATTTCCCGGCCTCAAGGATAGCAGCTGATTTTGAAATAGTGATTTCAAGGTTTTTGCCGGCATTTTAACTACTTCCTTCTCAAGTTCCTTAAGAGAATTTAGAGGAATCTGTGCCTGGAGATGTGTTATTGATCTGTTTCAACATCTTGGCATTTAGCTATTAAAAGTGTTATTGTTACGAAAAGATAACTCTGGGGAAATGGCTTTAACCATATTTCCCATCATATTTTTGGTGAAAAAAAATGTAAAAGAGACAGTCAGTTTTAGTCCAGCATTCTTATCATACTTGACTATGCCTTTTACTCTTTGATGCTCCAGGAGACTCTCTCTAAGAGAAATGTCTTTCCTCTTCCAGCTTAAATAATCTTTAACCATATGTTGTTACTTTTCAAAGTCCTATGTTTTCCATTTCATTATTGTCGTGATTCTATGATTTGCCCTCCTGTAGACAGAAGTTTACTAGTGCATTCCCATTTGAATAAATGCTTTTTGTATTGGAGAAATATAGTGTTAAGTCTTGATAGTTCTTGGGTTTTTTCTTCTTTCTTTTTTTTCCTTCTTTTTTTTTCCCCCATTGTTCCAGCTAGCATGCGATATCTGTGTTGCTTTTTCCATGCATATCCTGTCATTTATTCATCTATCTATGCTATATATGCTTCCAATTTTAAATAAGGCTGGGAATGTCTTCAGACCTGTCAAGTGAAATATTGAAACTTTATTTCGAATCCCATTTTGTGCTAAGATGGCCTTTGTGATTCCTTAACAGGTTTATGTCTCTTAATCATCACCTTTTGGTTTTTATCACTCTTGCTTCCTTGTCTTTTTCCTGTTTAATTTCTTTCCAAAATTTCAAGTTATAGCTCTAGATTTTGTTTTAATCCTTCACAATAATAATGGTCATGAATTAGATTATGACTGGCTGGGCTTTAGCCACAGGCGAAGTATGCAGTTGCCTGGGACAACAGACTGCCAAATTACCTCTGTTGGAGAAGATAGGAATCAGCTGTTTGAACATCATGAGCAGCCAAACAGCAAACCTCTGCTGATGCTACTGAGGGAGGCATAGGGTGCGTGTGGTGGCAGTTGCTGCTGCCAGAGCTGGCTCCTTCTAGCAGTAACTTGTCTTTGCTTGCACTGCGCTGATGCCCCAGGACTCGTAAGTCTTTCCTAATCCTACAGCCACACAGTTGCCTACATAGCAAAATGGGAATACTTCATTATCATTGTTACAAAATTCACCTTGAATTAGGTCTGATTATGGTTATTTTGTGTTTCACTTTTGCTCTCTAAAAAAAAGGCTCCTATTTCTGGCAAGACTACTGATGTCAATGAGATTGCACAGATGTGATTACTGTATTTGGCATTAAGGTTTACTTCTTCATTGTGTCTGCATATGGGTCTTATTAGTATTCAGGACTTCAGATATCTCAGTGGGAGAAAGGATATCAAGATTTTAGTATCACAAAAGGACAAAAGAAGTGTCCACACCAAATTATGCTCTAAAAAGTGATTACAGATTTCTAGTTAATTTTACAGCTAGTTTAATCCCTCAGTAGCACAAAAAAAAATTATCTTATACTTATTTTGTGTTTTGCTCAATGTATATTTTACATGTAATTCTCTCTGACGGACTGTAATTTGATGACAAGAATATGAATTATAAATGCAAAATCTATAATAGCAGAACTTCTGTGAGCTAAATTTCCTAGGCTGATAAAGGTAACATCACATGGCAAAACAGTAAGAGAGCAGGCAACTTAACTTTTTCTGGAAGGATTCATAAAAAGTTAAGTTTGTTATTCTACAGTATACATTGCTGTTATTGCRTGCTGTGTTAGAATGCCTAGGGATTCAAAACCTCATGACTTAGGATCATTTTGGAAGTAGTATGTACAGGTCATGAAAACAGAATTACAAAAAGCATCAATATATCCATCTACTCAATGCCCTGCCAGTGGATCGTTCCCTTCAGTATATTTGTGTTTGTATTATTCATTTAGGATTTAAATTATTCAAGCAATGAGGCTTCCACTTCTTCCTCTGAGAGACTCTCTCAATATCTCTCTGTCTCACCACAGGGTTTCATTCCCTCATATTAAGCCACAGTTCTGGTGTGGGCTCTTGCTTTGGGGGTTTACATTATTTAGATGCTCATCTTGTTTCCCTAGGTTCTTGGCCAGTAATGGGCGCCCCAGACTACTCCGTGCTGACCCCCTCTGGCCAATTAAGAGTAGCAGAAATGACCCCAGCATGTGCTGTGCCTCTCAACGATTTTCCAGCTAGATTACAGTGCTATGTCCGTCATTCTGGCAGCCGTCATTCCAGAAAGAACATTGATTATAATTAGGCAAGACATGAAACATACTTCTTTTAATTTATTCTTTTCCTCATACTATATATCTAGAGGAATTTTAATGGTATACAAAAGCAGTACCCTGCTCCATGTGTTTGTGGGTAATTCTGTACTGTGGGAAATGTAATTGAAGACAAATACATGCATTCTCTGTAATCTATTTTCCATCATAACAGAAATTCAGGGATGATATTTTAGAGTAATAGTTCATGTAAGAACTATTATGACTAGATCACATATCTGAAGTTTGGTCTCTTTGGAAGTGTATGCGTAACAAATACGGTGTGAGCTGGAAAAAGGAGTACATTCTGATCTGTGTGCATTCATGCTAGAGCATGAAAAAAGTAAATTATTGTCTGTAAGTTATTCATTTAACTAGATCCATATATTTCTAAAACTAATTCTATTTGTACCCAAGTTCCCACTGCCTTCTCTATGGTATATTCAAACATTAAGTGATAGGACTGCCATCTGTCAGGTGAAGTTCATTCCTTTTCTTAGCTTCTCCCTTGGGTAAACTGTGTAGTTAGGATTTCTTCTTCTACATCTGCACATTCCACATGTGTGTTTATCAATAATAATGAAAAAGTGCACCTTGTATTTGGAGTGGGTTTTTGGTGATTCCTGGCTCTCATCCTAATGCCAATGAAAGGTGGCAGTGGGGTAGAGCTTCCTGAGGTTGCAAGGTTTCTGGTTTTGCTGAAGTTCCTCCTAGTTCAACGGCAGCAGGGTTCCAGGGTTTCGGTCCCCAGAGAAAACCATGAGGAGAGCTAGCCTGAACTAGGGTGTGTAGCTCTAGCACATTCTGTGCAGGCACAATTTCCTTTCACAGAGGATTTCAAATGGTTTCATTTCTAAGCAATAATAAATAAAAATGTGCCATATCAAAATCTTTCACTAAATGGAATCACTGTTCCCAAGCAGTTCTGTAGACACAGTGCCTCTTTGCTGGTGGGGTTAACTTCAGAGAGGTCACAAGATGAAGAAGGGTATTTCTATTCCTCAGCCTTTTTCCTYGGATCAGGCCATGGCAGCTGAATTCCTGCTCTGATGGTGTTTCCATATGCTGCTAACTTAGCAAGCAGTAGACAGCCTGAGCTCCTCTTTTCCTTTCCTCTGCCCTGCAGCAACCAACAGTGAGTCATTGCTGAACAGCTGTAGGGGCGAAAAGGATAGCAGCTGCTCTGAAGGAGCTTGGTTCACGTTAGACATTTTTCTCGAGAGTGACCAAGAGGCAGTGAGACCTTTTATCTCCTATGGACAATATCTGATTTTCAATCAGTAATCATATATAAATTTCTTCTCACCACAGGTTCACTTTAAGACCAATAAAATGCAGTTTTGAAGCATATAAAGTGGTTCCTTTTGGGCACCAGTGTCCTGGCAGTACAAATAATCTTAGTAGAGGTTTTTTTTTTTAATAGTTAAATATAGGTTTTGTTTTGCTTCCCTTCCTTGGGCTGATCTGTTATAATTTTGGATAAATTTCATTCCCTTCCACCTAGAACCCTTTGTGCCATGTTTCCCATGCCTGTCTTCCCTGTCTGACTATTATCTACTGGTTATAGTTAGTTTTTTGTGTATTTCAGCCTCAGAGACAGAGGGAGAGAGAGAACAGGTAGAGGGAATTATAAATGGACCAGAAATTAACTGTCTGCTATGAAGAAGAGAGACAGTTTCATAATCCAGGGTCAAAGGGTACAAGAGAAGAGGCTGAAACTGGCCAGAAATTATAACTTGCAGTAAACTTTGGTAGCCAAAAATAAATATAAATTCAAACAGTATAGGRGGAAAAAATAAAAATTTACTTCCACCAGCTCTAAGTACAGTTTCAGATGTTTAGTCCAGCTTAAGTGTTTCCTGAGAGTGATGTTTCCACTGTTCCTAAGAATGATTGTTATACATCCCCAGAGACCTTGTAGACCTCAATCAGAGAGCGGTGAACTTGATAAATTTGGATATGGTGTCCCAGAACGCAGCATAGCAAATAAATTCCTATTTCACTCAGAAGAAAAAAACCACTAAAACAGTTTGAGCCTTTAGTGCCAATGGCTCCATACTGGCTTGATGAAGGTGATTTTTTTTTTTTTCCCCTAAATATCTTCGTAGTAGTACATTGTGTTTCTATGTTAATCAGAAAGCCCCGGAAAGCAGAGTATGCTTTTTCATTTTTAGTGTTCTATACCTTCTTTGCTCTTTCTGCATTCTGTTAACATACTTTACACAGTCACTTCATCTAAATAAGGTAACTGCAGTTTCTACACTGCGCTCACTTAGTCATTAACAATTTTATTATTAGCATATTCTAACACTCAGTTCTGTAGGCGAAGCTTTCTCCACCTGGCATGTATATTTTCTCCCGACAACTGTATTTCTCCACATTTAATTTTTCAGTATTATTCTCTCAGTAATAATATTTCTCTGTAACTGTGTAGAGTCCAGAATCATATAGAATAATTATTCCTGACACTGTACTTAACAGTGCTGTTGTTCACATTGCTGTCAACAATAATCTGCAAATATCCAGGTCACATATCTCTCTTTCAATATTCCCACTTTTCTTTCATAATATCATAGCATGAGATCATGGCCAATTATATTACAACAATTAGTGTTTGTCTAATTCATTTGAAGAGATACCCATATCCTGAAACAGCATTTTCCACCACAAAGGTAGTGTATGAGCTGATCTGCTGTCTCTGCAGATAAAATACATGTAATATAGGCCACATTTTCAAACCCAGGTGCCTGTCTGAAGCTAGCACCTCCAGAAATGCATTGAGGCAGCTGCAAACGAATGGCTAGATTTTTCATCACTGCTAAGGACTGTATTCAATAACCCTGCTGAAGCCAATATGAACTGCAGGTACTTGGCAAGGGAGAGTTTTGCTCATAATCAATGATGACAGCAAGAGATCCTCAAATGACATATGTTGTTTTGTGAAAGGGTCTTTTGCCTAAGATGGAATTTATTTAAATAATCTCTCCTGGATTTCCTACCTCTGCCATTATGTCTATTTCTCTGCAATACAAGTGAGATATACATTGTCAGTCCCCACCTTCTAGTTTTTCCAGCACTCATCTACCATCCAGTGCAAGCTGTTTGGCAGGATGAATAATAATTTCAGATGAAAGTCAACTCTTCTGCCTGTAAAGAGTAAAAAAAGCACTGCTATACCCAAAAATATATTCAGAAATAGCTAGATTTCCTCATATTTACACATTCATTTATTTCGCATCTTTTCGATGTATCATTCTTTGTTAAGTTATTTAAGACAGGTGCATATTAGATCACATTAGAGATATTCATTCTGTTGATGATTATGATAATTTTTACTATTTATATACTACTTATTTTCACAGTATAATAGCCAAACTCTTCTGGTATGCTTTTTGAAAGAGGAGGTCTTCTGTACATTCTGTAGCACCTAAAGCAGTCACTCAGAAACTATGCTTTAGCTTGGTAATCAGGCTATTCACAGGTGTTTTTGAAAGCCTAGTTTCACAACTCTTGAAAAAAAAGATCAATGCAAACATACACTAATTAATTTTTATGCCATCTGAGCTAGATAAATATTMATTTACCCATTTCCCTCATGTGCTGGGTCAATAGCTGGAGAGAAAGCACATCTGGGATTTAAAAATCCACCATGTTCTTGTGTCAAGTTAGGACAGTAATGTGCAACTCTGATGACTGCCTATCCAAACCGGCCTGTAGACTTCTGGAACTTCCACATCCTGGCAGATCCAGGGGCAGACTGAGATGCAAAACTCTACTGCTGAAAACATAGGCCTTGTTTTTATCTTTGGTCCCAATTTATCATGAAAAAAACAAAACCATGACGTTATATTGAATATTGATAGGAAATATTTCCCAATGGCATTTTGAATTTTTCTTAGTAAAACCTTTTTGCCTAGGGAATACTGACATTTTGGGAAGTGGACATTCGAAATCAAAGCGCTGTTCTGAGGGAGAAATTGCGATCATCTCAAATAGTGATTTCATTGCACTCACTCCTGAAAACTCAAGACTGCTGTGATTCACCTGAAAGTGAACATCAATTTTCAGACCATGTCAAAGGTCCCAGTCTAGGTATATACATCCTTTGAGGCTAGGGGCTGCCAAATACATCTTCAGTTTAGGACAAAAATATAATCCCATTTAGTGCTGCAATAGTCCTTTCTCTGCTAATCCCACGTAAACATGATGATTACCCAGAGAAGCTGTGCAGTCCCCTTCCTTGGAAGTTCTCAGGACTGAACTGGATCAAGCCCTAAACAACCTGGTCTCACACCTCAGCACTGACACTGCTTTGAGCAGGAAGTTGCACTCGATACCTCCTGAGGTCGCTCACAACTGTATTATCATATGATCCTGTGGTGGTATGTTTGATGTTTTCAGATATACTGAGACTTGATTTCTAATTATCCAGAATGTGCAGGTGAGGTATAAATTCTGCTACTTGTGCTTTCTGCCTGTAATATCTCTGTGCTGGCCTCATATGGCTCCCTGAAGCATGTGGATCCATTTCTACCATTAACTGAAGTTATATCAATGGTATAAATATAATTCCTGAGGCTTGAGATGTTCCATAAGTGATACATTGTTGATTGACACTTTAAAAGGCTGTCATACACATGTATGCTAGCAGGATACTTGTCTGTGATATCTGAAACCTTTTCAGACTAAACATTAAGTATAAAAACACAGCCTTTGCTTGTACCCTTTGTACTTCTTTCTTAACTATCTAGACAGAAGCCTCATTTCTCCTGGCTCCCAGAGCTCCTTTGTATCAGCACTGCTTTTCACTAATGAGAGTTAGATGTTTTACAGCGTTATTCGTTAATCTGCCATAAAGTATTTCCAGTTCTATAATTCTTTCCTTACATTCAGGGATAAGACTTTCATTTCTTCCACAGGTCCCTTGTGCTAGCATAACATAGGAACTTTGCTGGTCCTTCTCACAGGTGGAAGTTTGTGGCATCATTGCTTGGCTACCAGATTTCCCTCTTCCTTTTTATTGGGTCTCTCTGTCCTCAGCACTGACATGTTTTCCTTTCCAGTAGTCATGTGAGCAGGGTAATTTGAATAACCGCTGTAGAGATAAAGACACAAGGAGTTTGATTTAATTTTGTTTTAATTTTATTAAATGAAATGTAATTTGATAGGGAGTAGTAGAATCACCGTGCAGATGGCAAGTGTTAGGCAGATCTTATTACCTGGAACAATTGAGCACTGTCTGCCTTCAATAGTTTTAATTGGCCTTCCCGCATCTTAGAGTAAAAAAATTACAATGCTGCTCTTGATGAATTCTGACAAAGGACAATGAACTAACTTAGTTCTAGTTCAGTTTCTATGACAGGCAGTGAAGGTGGGTGCACCAGCCAATGCTCAAAGGAGATGGGCGTGTAGAAAAGTGATAGCCAAAGTGTGCACCTCGTAATAATTTGAATTGGAAAAGTCATGTTTAAAAGACTAAATAGTCATAAGGGAACAATTTATTCATATCAGTTCTCATGAACTAACTTAAGATCCATCTTCTGTCATCCAGCAGGTTCTGGGATGAATATCTCATTTGTGTCACTTCCTTTAGACCTGATTAACCTCAGGACTGTGTTTTGTATGTTGTGGTCTCTCCTGTTGGTCTTCTAGTGAACATTTTACTGCCAGAAAGAACCCCGGACAGTGAAAAAGGAAAAGAAAAAGGAAGACAGGAATTATCAATATTCTGTTTTATATTAATATTGATAGGCTTACAGCTGCTGCTGCTTGAATGCACATACTTTCTTGGGTGAATTTCAGACAAGCCAATTAATACCAGTTAGTAGAACATACCTGCTTAGCCAAAAAAATTACATCTATTTTTTTACCCCACAAGAAATTGGACAGCTGTGGGTCTTGGGACACTTTGTCAATTTTTGAATCTAAGCACGTATACAGCATTGAAATCCTTCCAAAATAGTTCAAACTTGAGACAGATCATGGGATATGATAATCCGATAGTGGAGCCCTGGCTATAATACCATCTGCTTTTCCCATGTGAAAAATACCTTAGGGAAGATGGTAGCAKCATAGTACTATATGACAATCACTGCCAAACAGCACATGTAGTTCAAGCCAAAATACCTTATTTGAGAACATGAAAAGAAAAGAAGAAGTTAGATTAGGGAAGAAAATAGTAATTAATTTTTGCCTAAAAGTACACTGAATTAAAAAAATGTTTACCATTATATCAGTTTTGTCAATAATTATATTTTACTTCTTATTTAGTTTTAAATCTTTTAAATCTCTGGGTAAATAACAAGTCGGCAATCACTTCTGTGTTTGGTGATTAAAAGACATTTTTAACATCTGCTATCTTCAACACCTACTAGCCAAACAATTTATTTTACCTTCCTTTTTACTCTCTATGCTATATAATGTCTCTCTATAGTTTCTRTGTTTCCTATGTAAATCACATTTGATGGGATAGCTGAGATTTAGATACGTAGTTTTAGGATATTCTTCAATGGAGGAAATTTTTGAAAGATATCAAAAGATTCAGTCTTTAATGATAATTTTTTTTCCTTTGTTTCTACTAGCTAAATTATTGTGAGACTGATTCAGTAAAACAAAAGAAAATTATAGGACTGGAGTTTCGTTTCATAAAAGAAGAGGAAAGACATGTACTGTTTTTCAGGGGATCTCAACCTATTTTAAATCTCTCCAGAACTCTTAACTTCCCATGGATAAATATCCCTCTTCTCCCCCTCTTCCCATGGGATTGATATGTCAGTCAGATTCTAACAAGCACCGTTCCACTTTTTGTCTAGCTTGTGTTCATGTAGCCTTTTGCAGACTGTGTTTATTTTTAGATGGGCGATATTTACATGATTTTCTTGAAACCAATTTTTTCTCATTCTTTTTCTTAAACACTATCCTGCCTTTTTTATATATATTAGTGTAACTTATACTTCCGTACTGACAAAATCCTCAGCAAACATGTGCTTTAGGCAGAATAATGCCTAAAACATAAGCAGCACACGATAATAGACTTCCCTGCAATCTAGTGCTACTAAAACATTTCAGTACAGCAAATCAGCAACTTTAAAGCTCACATTACTCTCCCACTTCTAGTAATTTTTAAGGAATCTGATTATATTCTTTCTCTCTAGAGAGCTCTGTGAATTAAGGGTAATTCCACTGAAGTCAATACTGCCATATAGTACAGAATTAGGGTCATAAAGGGGAACAGTTGTTGCCTGATCCTCTGGTGAAATGAAAAGGTGCCATGGGATTAGAGATTAACTGGTTTATACATACCCAAGTTAATAAAAAGATACCAAAAATATTTTCTTTTAGCCTACAGCAGTAATTAGGCATCTAGGTTTACACAAAGTAAGATTTCTGATATCTAGCCCAGTTTCTGAAAACTTTGCCTTCTAATAGTAAAGCACCAGCCAGTTTTACCAAGGATCTTGGTAGCAATGTTTAGATACCTATTTGTTAGGTGCTGAGCAAGTGTAATAAAATCATTCCCTGTTCCAAGGGAATTCTATTTCTATCTTTAAAATGAGATGGAGGAAAAAGTGAAAGAACCCACCTGAGGTGGCAGCGAGAGGATGACGAAAATGCCTAATAAGACCTGAAAGTTCTGTTTTGGTTTGGTTTTTTATAGATTAGCTACACATTCAACTTGCTGTTATTGTGGTATTGTCTTTTGCAATGACTTGAAACAAATAAGCGGGTTATTAAGAACAGCCACAGTCCTTTACCTTGGTAGCCCAAACATGAACATTAGAATTAGATACAGATGTCTGCATCATGGACAGTACTTTCTGTGTAAATTCTGCCTACTTTTGGTCATATAATCACATGGTTATTCAATGTCCCTGTGATCACAATGTCATTATTATATTTGTATTTTCTTCCAAGCTAACTATATTATAAAAGCAAAAAACCTGCAAGTTACACAGTAATTAATCCTTGAATGGCAGGGTATCTATAATTATGATCACAGGAACAAGTAATCTACTAGAATGTAATTACTCTGGGCTATGTTCATCAGAAATCATCCATGAAAGCCCGTGGCAGCTACTGAAGGTCACGGATCATGGCTCAGCCAGGCTATTCGCTTGAACTTGGCCAGCTTTGTATGTTTTCCCCTCACCTTTTGCACACAGTCATATGCTAAGCATGTACGCCTGGCCACAATAAAGATTTCTATCCCCCATCTAAACCTTTGCCTAAGTCAACAGGCCCTAATGTATCCTACTGACAAAATAATTAAAGCTCTCAAGGACAGCTTATGAACTCCAGTTTACATTATATATACATGTGCGTGCATATATATACCTATATCTACTGTGTATACTACGCACTGTAATAATGTATGTATATAAATACATAATACTTGCATATACTATACTATAGTGTAACTGTTTGGCCAAGTTTAGTTACAGTCTTCTCCTCAACATATACCTGTTCTGTCTAAAATGATAGTTCTAGCTTGAAACCAGTGATTTCTCTTTATTTGCAGAACAGAAAGGCAAAGATTGGAAGCAACATAAATATTCTCCTGCCCTGTTTTACTACTTTAGTTCGTAACTGATTTATAGGGGCTTCCACTGGCCATGAAGGCCTATCAGCTGCATCAATTCATCCCTTTGCTGATTTTTTTTCAGTTTTTCATATAAAAATAAACTGTTCATTTTTATTTAAGTACCACTCCCAGATATTTCATGTAGATTACGCTACAAGTTCCCACTGAGTCCTACAACCTCTCATACCCAGATTTAACTTTAAATAACCTGGACTTAAATCATAACTTGAAGTGCAATATGTGCATAAATCTTTGCAGGTCTGGAACCTAAATACAATCTCTTGTATTTACAGTAGTAAAATACAGTCTCTAATCTCTTAAAATAATGTGAAGGCTACATAGTTTAAATCAATCAGTCAAGAATGTCAGGAAACAGAATATGAAGTTTTATCAGAGAAATTAAATTGCACTCCAGTGTATTTTATGATAGTAATGGCACTTTTTATGTATTTTATGGTAAGTCTCCATTTAACAAGTTAATAACTGTAGCAGGTTTCTGGATTCTGATGCTGAGAAGTGGCAGCAAACTGGGAATTTTTAAAAATGATGATGTAACAATAACATAAGCCAGGCATGATGGTTGCATTTTGAGATTCATATACTCATTCTTTCGTTTCTTTGGATGAAAATTTACCTTCCTAGAGGGAAAGGAGGTTTCCTTCACTTCCTGGTTTTGGTACCAACTCATGCTTGACTAATTTACTGTCATACTGTTAACCAATGCAGATACAGACGTGTACCCATACCTGTTAACCAGCTAAACTGAGCTTTGTTTTTCTAACAGAGAACTCAARGACAAAGTGGGAGAATAAGAAAGTGGGGAAGAAAAGGGAGGCAAAAGAAGTGTGATAGCAAGAACACCAGCTTTGCCTTCCAAGGATATCTAGTGCTCAAGCAAGCTGAATGGAGACAGCAGCTTTATGTGAGCCCTTTTTTAGTCTACTTTTGTTAGACTTTTGTCTTGGAATGGTGACTCGAGCTCAACAATGTAATGGAAGATCCTTATCTTCTCAAGATACAGTGGGGATGACCCTCTCCATGGGTACCAGTCAGACCCACAGTGCTGGTGCCAACAGCATGCCTGTAGGCAAGTAATAGGGTCAGACAGTAGAGGTGGCTTTAAGTGCAGCTTTGGAGTCACACCTGCAGAGCAGTAAAGATTTCGTTTAAAAGACTTAGTGCTAGGATTTCCTTGAATTTTAAACTCGGCCTTATTAAACTATCGGAGGTGCTGAGTTATGTCCAGGTATACTGAGTCCCCTGAGAAGAGGGAACATGTACCTTCAGCACTGATTTTGAATCCTCATCTTCAAATAGAAATACTGTTGACGGAGGGAAAAGCTGCTCTCCAATTGCTCTGCTGTTGCTATAATCTATTTACTGTAAAATGGAAAATGACCCAGGGAAACAAATGTGCTATGCAGGTCTGGGTAAGAAAGGTCTAATAGAAAATGTTTATTTAAAGAGAAACATAGTTTTCCTGCATGCGTGTCACAGATTTTAAAAGATCTAAAACATGACTGTACTTTGGAGCTGCCAGTTGTCTGTGCTGTCCTTGCTAATGTGAAGGGAATCCTAAAAAGCGTGTTGACTAAAATCCTTGCATGTTTACATCATGTCTGTTGGGTGTTTACATTCTTGAAAGGCATGTACCCAGGAACCTAAAAAGAAACCAAGTGGTGATAATTTAACATTTTGGAATGAAGTGCATAGGATCTGCACTTAAAAACAAGGCTATTGCCAATTCAGTCAGTCACCAACCAAAGGCATTAGAAATAAACAGGAATCAATAAGTAGTGAATGTGAAGAATTTAATTTTTATATTCATCTTGCTTGTGAATAGACTCACTAAACAAATGGCAGCAACAAGAAGGGTTCTGCTGTGGAAGGTGTGAATATTTTAGATTTCATGTGATTATTCTCATTATTTAAGGTATCAAGGAAAAAAAAAAAAAAAAAACAAGCTGGTAGGGCTAGCCAGGTTATTTCTACCACTTACCTGGATGAGCATAAATTAAAACTTTCAGGTACTTGTCGCCATGTATTTATGTATGACCCAGATTTCTTCGCTTTTTTTTATGTCAGTGCTGCTTTGGTTCTTGCTTCATATCAGCATAGAGCAAATTGGAAAATAATTTCTTCTTTTTTTTTTTTTTTTCATTTCTGAATAGACAAATCATTTGGTATTTAAATTGGTAAGAACTTGAAAATTATTTGTAAGATATTGTTATACATTACTATGTACAGAGTACAAACATTTGGGCCTATGAAAATGCTATTCTGTGGCATTGATCACATTTTATTCTATAAACATTCTTGAAGAAATGGATCAAATACTCAATTTTCAATTAGAACACTAAGAATTCACAAGAGTTTCAGCTAAATCATGCTAAGCCCTATGAAAATACATTAAATAGCAAAGTGGAATATGAATAAGACACTGCTTATAAATGCATATTCCCTAATTATCATCTGAATTTTGTCATAGTAACACAACATTAAACAGGAAAGTTTTATCTGACCTGTAGAGTTAAATATTAGCTAGCATTAGATTAAAAATGTAAGCAAAATAAATAGACTTCAATTTTGATCACAAAATGAATGTGTGGCTATTGAAAGTGAAAGCCAAACTGTGCAGTTAGAGTATTTCACACAAAGAAAGCATAGAAACACTGGATAAAAATAGACAAAATGGGAATTCCCTGGGTACGTGAAAAGAATATGGGGAAAAAAAGAATAAAAATTGCCAGAAGGAACATCATGCGCATGGGCAGGTAAACAAATTAAGTGACTTTTTCTATCAATCTGGCTTAAGTTCTAAGCAATTCAGTGTTATTCAGTGTTGTCAGATACCGCTGAAACGTCCAAGACCATAACAATCAATTGAAAACTGTGACTGATTAGGGATTTAAAGGGATTATAAGCATTATTCATGCTTTTCTCTCTTCTATGGTCACCCAATTTGACAGAAAATCCATTTCTTACTACTTTAAACCCCTAAACTTCACAAGATATTTAAAGAATAATTTTATAAAGTGCATTCTTGTCTGGAATAAAAGATCATGGATGTACTGATTTCAACAGGGCTGTGCCAGTTTGTATTATTCAGATACCTGGCCCAAATCTTTATGGAAAAATAAAACTTTGGAAATGTGGCCACATGAAATCTGATAGTTGACTCTCACAAAGAGACTGAAACAAGTCAGTGGCCTAAGATACATAAGCATACACTCCCCATATGAAACATCAGAAGATAGAAATCTATGACTGTATCGACACTAAAACATAAGTGATTCCAGTCAGATCATTACTATAGTGTCTTTATGATATCCAGTTTTGGATTAAGGCAAAGCAATTTTAGATTTTTTGCAGGATCATCAGGTTTGGAAACTACCTAAGAGTACTTAAGTGTCTCATCCTTCATTAAATCAGCATAAATATTTCTTTCTCATGGTAGCAAAGCAAAGCTTAATTATTGAGTTTGATGACAGTTTTATGTAGTAGCTCTAAGAGAGAGGATTCCAGGGCACCACTGCTTTGGGGTGCTGACTTTAACATCGTGGTTTCAGAACCTGGCACCAACTATATTTGCTTCCAAAAAACCCGGCCTTTCCCATCTCTGTCTCCTTGTTTTACTCCTGTGCCGCCTACTCCCGTATGCCAGCACAAGTGTTCATGTACTCACAGTCCAGGTTGAAATCAACCTAGAAAAAGAGACGGTGGAGGACAAAACTTTCTCTTTTAGCAGGAATGCCAGGTTACGTACAGTTAAACTGACCACGTTACTTAAGAAATGTGAGTAAAACGCTGGGGACCCCTGCTATTACCAACCCAACAGAGGGTACTTTCTGCTGTGTTTCAAGAACAGGAAAAGCCTCATCACCTGTCCTCCTGTTTCCCTGACCCCCTGAGCTGCTGCAGCTGCTTGGGGTAAGCGTTAGAACTAGAAACGCTAGTTTCTTCCCCCAATTCCTCAAAAAAGAAGGGTTTGTATTCTTTTAGAAGGAGTAAAAATGCCCATGCCTTTATGGGAAAGGATGAAGTCTTTCTACCTTTATCACACCAATATGGCAAAGAGGCGCTGCCTGGGTTAAGAGTTGGAAATAGAGCACAGAGTATCCTGAGCTAACTAGACCTAGCCCTGATTTTCTTAGGCTTGAAAACAGACCTTAGGTCATACTCTTTAAAGATCTGCATATAAGATAACAATACTGCTGGTTGGAAAACACCCATTAAACACCTTTGAGCAGAGAAAGTGAATAACCCATCAGACATGAAGTAGTTAAACAGATCAGGTTTCTGTTTTTTTGCCTTGCAAGGCATGCTTAGAAGCAGTATTTTTAATGGAAATGAAGCCAGAAGAGAACTAAGGAAAGAACAAAAATAATTCTTTGTTCATGGTTGGAGAATGTTTATTTGGCTAAGAATAAAGAAATTTGACTGCAGGTCACCTGCTCTGAACCACTACCTGACCTCAGGTAAGAAAGTGAGATTAAAATCATGTAACTGTGGCACATAGAAAAAATGGTGCAGCTAGATACTAATTTGCTTAGGAAAGGAGACAGGGGAATACTTAACATCTGCTCGGAGACATGACAGGCAGTAGAGTTGGTTAATTAAACAAATATTTGTGGATAATTTATCTGAGATTGTCAGAAAAAGATCTTGATTCTTTTTTTGTTTAATGACTACTATGTGCAGCGAATTTATGGAACAGGGAAAAATTATGAATAATTTACTCAGTGATTGATTGGGGGTATAATTACTGATTATATTAGTGGACATTTTTATTTGACTAGCTCTGACAGATAATGAATAATCTTTCAACGGTCTTGGTTATCACTAACATAGAATAAACTATTTGTAGTCATGAAGACAAAAATAAAAACGTGTGTATAGATATAAAACCCAAGATATTTGGTTTCTAATCCAAAGAAGTCTGTGATTCTTTTTTCTTGCCTCTTTCTTCATAGGGCACTAGTTCAGATAATGTGTATTTTACGCAGAAGGTGTATCTGTCATGAGATGTGTGATGATTCAATGAACACAAAGCCCTAAGAATTGCCAGAATTCATGCAAATTTATGTAATATAGTCAAAACTCATTAGGAAACACATTTATTCAGCAATAAAGAAGTATGGACATRTCATGCGCTTATGATAACAATCTTCCTGAAGAGATAGATTGTTCTCCAGGAGGAAGTTTATGTTCTCATTGCCTTGGGACTGCTCTAACTTGAACCGCACTGGCCCTTGGAGCACAGGAGCATCTGAGCTGAGCTTCTGCAGCCATAGCTGCTCTGGGGCCTCATATCCAGCTTGCTCTCCTTTTTGTATTTTGTTTTAAGAATGAAGGAGGGATAATGAAAGTCATCTATACCAGGCACTTACCCTTCTAAAGTTTTTTTGGGAAATCTTTATTCCTTAACGGCACGGCAGAGCAGAAAACAGCAATGTTTGTAGGCACAGACCTCAGTCATCCTCCCATTAATACTGAAAGAGAACCGTGATGGGGTCAAGAAACAGGCTGTGTTCATTCCTTTATCTATAACTCATCTCCAGTGTGTACTTACTGTGTATCTGCCAGTCACCTCTGTGTCAAATGCTCTTCTGCCTCTAAGGAGAAGGAGACTGCTTAGTATAACCACTGCCTTTAGAAGAAGAAAGATGGCATGGAATGGGTGAAGAAGACGTAGCCATCACGCCTACGTTTTTCCGATAGAGCACACACAATGTATAATGTGGGGGGAGTGGCTGTGCTGCTGTGCAATCTCCCATTCATATTGCAGCTGCGGCCGGGCCTCTTAAGACGCTGGCTTTGGATTTGACAGACCTGCATTCGGCTGTCCGCAGCCAGTGAAGCCAAAAGCCAGTTATGTTTCTGTGAGTCTCTGTTTGCTATTAGTAAAATGAACGTATTTAAAATATAGGGAGGCATTCAGATATCCCAGTTAAGAGGGCTACACAAATCCTAGAGATTATTTGATTTTTTTTTTTTTTCTAAAAGATTACCTGGAAAATTAGTACAGTATCTTTCAAGTGAAATACTCCTTGTCCTAAAGTGAATGTGTATTGGCTTCAGGAAGTGATTCTGATGTCTTTTAGTGGGCTCTACAAAGGAAATACCATCCTTTATTCTGCTTAGTAAACTATTAATATAATAGATATACAAGGACAGAGAAACAACATTTTGGACTATTATTATTCAATGGTTTTTAAAGCCTTTGCATTGATGAGAATAATTAGAAACTTTCACATGCTTCTGTGTAGGCTTGTATTCACCAGGTTCCTAAGATCTCTTGGAAAGGGAAGTAATTTTTGTTTAAATAATTTATTATCAGAGTCACAGTGAACCCTACATCTGAAATGCAAACTGATTACAGCTTGCCCATCTCCATGCATTCAAAAAGCCTAAGTCAGGATCCAAAAAAAGGCAGGTTTAGCTTAAAGAAAGAGAAATTAAGAGAAAAATAGGTTTATGTTTCTTTTATTTGCTTATCTTTTTGGAAGTCTATACAATGAACTTTTCACTACTGATATGGTTAACTACATTTACCTGTCAAAATGCATCTGGTGTTCTGACATTTTAAAGCTCTTTCCATTTCATGGAGTTCAAGATTGCCCCATTTCCCATTTTTCTTTCCATTTTCTATTTTATCAAGATAGATTCCACATTTTTACTTTTCATTTAATGAAAACCCATGTATTTCAGTAAAAAGATAAGGTTTTTAATAAATGAGGATTTTAAAAATATATACAATGTATTGAAGAAAATGTAGAAAAAATGAAAAGTGAAAAAGTCTTAATAACATGAATAACTTCTAAAACCTTTTTTTTTTTTTTTTTCATAAAAATGTTATTTGTTAGGGAAGATATTTTGAGTGAAATAGGTCAGCCAACTTTGTATATAATGCTGCCAATTATGTGTTTCCTTACATTCTTGTTGTTTTTTGTATCTAAACATATGAATGTATTCTTCTAAAATTTATTATTTGCTTTGCTGGACAAACAGGCTATAGGATAACTTCCTCAATCGAAGAAGTTACCCTGAAGAAAAGAATATGTATCTCCAGAGGTGAGTGACTTTCCCTGTTCGCATGATAATTTTTCTGTCCTGTGTTTAATTGTCACATCTCTTTTCTGGAGTCAGACCTTCCAATCCAGAAGCCCTTCTGCTCCTTCATCTCACAGAGAAATAAGGAAAATGAAATTCCGCAGTGAACCAGATCAGTGATTTGCTTTCCATGGGGTGAAGCACTGTCCCTGCAGAAAGGACAGAGCTTCCTGAGCTGTGTAATGCCAGCTTCTGAGCAAAGAACAGTTTAGTGCTTGGCGGTCAACCTGCAGTACTGTAAAACCTTCCCAAGGTTTGAAGAAATGCTTCTGAAGAGCATTGGAGCTCCGCATTTCCTCTCCCTTGGATCTTACAGACAGGATAATGGATGTTCCCTTTTAAAGCATTTGTGCTATTGATTGACTAGTAGGCTTTATCACTGTTTTACAAAAAGCTGTTTCCTCATGTAGTTCTATGTTCATTATTCTATTTACTTCTGAGAAAAATATTAACTTCAGAAGGTCCCAGGCAGGGATTTATCATCCTGGATCAAATGAGTAAAAACTGATAATTCAGAAGTTGGCAAGCAAACAGCAGTCCCATGCCAGGTCATGTTCTCACAGGCTTCTCTGATAATCACTAATTGCTCCAAAATCATATATTCAAAACAGAAAAGAGAGCTGATTTCATAGAGTGACATCAATTACAGGAAGAGATGACACACTACATCAGCCTGCCCATCAATACCATGTTTCTTCTAGTTACCAGTGTCATGTTTATTTTCATTTTAAATAACGGAAATGCTGAAGCTTCTGCCATTTTAGTAAGGAGACTGTTCCTTACCTGAATACAGTTCACTCTCAAATAATTCCTACAGACATGAATTTTCTTCTGATTTTTATACTCTCTCATACTAGACTCAATAATTGCATTTTCCTCCTTGTTAACGCCCTTCGATATCTTTAAGCATTTATAATGTGGCCAATTAGTTGTATAATGGCAAGCTGTACAAATGCTGGGGGAGTATCTTCTAAATGAAAAACTGGGAGTTAGGCATTGATTTTCTGTAAAAGCAGAGCACTTAACTGCACAACACTCTGCTCTCTCCTGGGCCAGATCCAGGAAAGGATTTAGGCACCTAAGACAACAGTTGGGTAGATACAAATTATCTAAATCCATTCAGCCACTATTTAACCTTTGGGGAGCCTATATTTGATAACTCCCTGTTCCATCTTAAAATCCCTAAGCACCTAGACTTGTGCTTCTGTGGATGCTCAGACCAGATGATGCCTATGTAGTCATCTTATTACTTGTTTTCCTTCTAAATATGACTGGAACCCCAGAAGTAGACAGTCCTTTGCTTGAATCTACTCGGAGACTTAACCAAAGAGGTTTCTTTGCAGCATGCCAAGAGCACATCTACAGAAACAAGCTGCCTCTTTCTGCAGTCTTTCTTTCTTTAAGTTGAAGGAGAAAATGACGATGCTGTTCACTTTTTCTATCAGATTCTAGAGTTCACCAGCTCACAAATTAGGGTCCAAGTTCAGTTTCTTCCTCAGTCAGAGAACATTAAACACACAGCTTCTGTCTCAAAAGAAAGTGCTTTCACCACTATTCAGGCCATCAGCTACATCATCAGGAAAGAGGAGAAACCCTCGTACCTTCGGTTGCAGCTGTGCCGCCCCGTGGCAAGGAGTGCCAGGGTCTCTGGCCAAGCAGACACTGCCATGCTGTAGCCTGTGGCATTCCAGACAGAGCACCTACAAATCATCCCGACCTGTTACGTGCAGAAGCCAAAGGAAGCAATATGTGAATCTGTGGGTCCATTATTAGTTTCAGGTACCCAAAATATATATTTGATATCCATGTGGTTAGCCTCTGTCCTCAAGTTGGTCTAGCTCCTTACCCATACCTATTTTATTTTTGCTCTGGAAATATCTCAGATTTTAAGAAGGTAATTGTAAGGTTGGGGGAATTTCATATTAGAAACATTTTCTTTCTTTTCTTTTTAAGTTCTACTCTGGATTTATATTTTCATTTTTTTCTGAACATTTCAGCTAGCTTTACACATCGGTTATTTCTTTTTGAGCCTTTGATCGTGTTTAGATATCTTTTTCTGCGGCATTTCTTGCCTTTGTACATCTATCTGGTACTGAGGTTTAACAGAAATTGAGCAGTATGTACTTGTCTGTTTTATCCCTATAGTACACTAAAAATTTATGTTTGAATTGTTACTCAGTCTTGTCACAAATGTCTGTCTTCACAGATTTCTCCTTTTTCTGACATATATATTTTTGAAACTATTCTGACGCATTTACACGTATTGAGAACCCTCACTTATGACTTTAATCTACCAGAATCCTTTCATGCGAGCCACTTCAGGTTGTTTTACATGCAACACTTCCTGAGGTGCTTTTTAAAGGACTTTCTAAAATTTAAATGTAAATATATTATAAATTTAAATATATTAAATCTACCGCTTCACTTCCCTCTATTGATTTTGTAATTCTATCAAGAAAATAATCAACTTTGATAAAAGCTGTTGTTCGCAAGCACATGTTGAATATGGCTTATAACAGACTATCCTTGTTAAGCTAATATGCGTGTTGAATATTTGATGAAAAAGACTGAATTTATGTATTGAGGCTCTGTTGGGTAAAGAACAATAGTAGCTACTTTACAAGGCTTAATTCTGATTTTAGAATACTGCTTTTATCCCAGTAAACTGTGTTATTACTTTGTCAGGGCTCATCAGACAAATAGTTTGAACAAAATTGAGTGTCTGGGTTGTTTCCAGAAATCTCAGTTTGACTATCTATGTGTTGTTACTCATGATATATGCTCATTTTCCTAAATCAGGAGGCATTTTCCTTTTCCTTATGTGGATAACTTCAGAACTTAAGCTGAATGCCAGCAAATACCAGCTAATGTCTATTTTCTTAGGATTGCCTTTATGTACTACATTCTGGGAAGCAGTTTGTGTTTCACAAACACTTCCAAAGGAGCTGAGGATCAGCTGTGTACTTTCAGACTGCAGATAGTGTGTTGTGCCTTAAGAACTGTTATTATTGTAAGAATGACTGTTTGGATGTTTTGTTCTTTATGACAAAAACCCCTGCGGTGACTTCTTGTTAAATTATTATTTTTCAGTAGATAACAGCAAATTGAAATCTCCATTCCAATATAGGCAGAAATTCTGCCTATAATGGGAGAAGAATTATTTATCGGTTCTTTGTTTCATACTGGATCCTTTCACTACTTGTTCTACTTTTGGTCCTTTTTCAGCCATTTTTGTTTCTGTCTTAAGAAGCCTGATCCTCCTCCAGCAGGGGTCAATGAAATCTTGCCATTAACCATGAAGGAAATGAAAAACCATCCTCTCAGAAATCATTACAGACTATTCTTTTTTTCTCCTGCTGCTTCAGTCTATGGTTTTGGTCTTTCATAACTCTTCTGTTTATTGTTTCAGTTTGCAACTATTCCCTCATGTTTTGGCTCATTGATTTTGCTTCCTTGGTTCTCACAGTAGCTTTACTACTCACTCTGTTTTCCTTTCTACAAAGGAAGTAGGTATTTTGCTGTACAAACAGGTTGTTTGCTGGATTTGATGCAACAGCAATCATCAGCCCTCCATTCAGTGAGGTTAATATCCTGTGAACTCCAGCTTTAGTCTACCGCCATTCCCTCTCATGTCCATGGCTTATGAGGGGATCACATTTTATTTGACGGACTTATCGGTGTTTTCTTCTTCTTCTGGTAATTGCCTGACCTGCTATGATTGTTGTTTGCAGTATTTACTGACTCACAGATCTCTCTGCCTACTTTATCTCTGCTTGTTCTTATCAGCAGAGGCTCATTGACATTTTGTTTGGTCTGTGCCCACACACAGACTTCTCAGTAAAAGTTCCCATATTCTAATGATGGGCACTTTGATCTCTGTAAGGTTTTCTGGTTTGTATAGCATTCAGGGGAAAAAAAGCCTCTAAAATTAATGGTATGTTTTATGTGATGGTGTACTGGTTTTTACTACATATTTAAAACAGAAAACATTTACTTTCTTTTATACCCCATGACAGTCATATGTTTTTGCTACAAAAAAACCCTGAACTAATTTTACAACATACAAAATTAACAAAATTTACTTGGAATAACCCCTCCCCTCAACTTTAATTTTGTTTCAGAATATGTTTTTGTTTATCCTTGTACTGCAAAATGCAAAGTAAACGCCATTAATGCCTTTACACACTGTGCTTTGTGCAATTTATGCTGAGTAGCAACAGACTTCAGCAATAAGTGGCCACATAGTGAGATGAACAGTTATATAACCACAGACAGTAATTGGATGCTATTAATGAGAATTTGGGATAACACCATTTTTTAGCCCCAGATGTAGTTAGCTTTTTGTAATCTCAATTAATGCCATGTACACTCTTTTTACAATGTATACTTATTTTCCTAATCTCCAGTTACACGCTGCAGAGTCACTGAAACAAGGACTTCTCTGCGTTACCCTGATTTGTCCAAGTGCCTCAGATTATGTAGCACATGTAGGTGGTGCCTCTGCATACGGATAGGTGAAAAGTTGTGTCCCCTTGTAGGCAGCTCTAAGAAGAAATTGTACTTTTCAGAGTCCTAATTCTTTTAGCTTTTTCCTTTCACTCCCCCTGCTCCTGTGAATAAGTGTCTGTACCCCTAGAAAGGGGTGGCTGCTTTTATTACACCTGCTCGGACAGTCTGTCTGGCCACAAGCCAGAGCAGGGCAGAAGCAAGCATCTGTTCATATTTTATTTTTCCTTGCTATCGGCTTACAGAGGGGAATAACCGGGGAGCTGGGGTTAAGCCCTGCACCAGACCCCTATATTTAAGGTACTTTCCAGCATGACAACCCTCATTCTTTTCTAACTAGATGAGCTCGGGAACTGATCTGGGATGTTGGCAGCTTAAAAGGACACAGCTCCAGCATCTGCTGTGGACAAATAGACACCACTTAGCAGAAGGTGTAGCAAAGTAAAAAACACCCTAGTCTTCAAAATGTAGAATTTTCCACTGAAAACTGTGGCCTGGCCACGTGAGTATGAGCGTGATCTGACCTGATTTTCTGGGTAGCTGCCGTTACTGCAAATGAAGCCAGTGGGAGCTGCAGGTGCTCAGCACTTTGGAAAATCAGGTATCAAGTAACAAAGCTGAATTTGCAAGGAATGTTTTTTAAAAGAATACCAGTTGATCAATGTTCAGTTAAACATCTCAAATTGTGCTGTATGTGATCATATTTAAAGGACTTCATACCTATAGCAATCTAATACAGAACTGCAATTGAAAGAAAGACTTACAAGAAATTCAAGGTAATTTTTTTACTGTGTTTTATTTCTTGTTTTCTGCTTAGAGTCACTGAGCTCTGTCCAATTGGCTGATCTTTTATCTTTAACCAAAGTCTATGTCTATAGAAATTAGTTTTTACAGGAAGATTATTGCTAGGTGAAAAGCCTGGAATTTTGGACAAAACACTTTGTATTAGGACCTTGTGGAAAGTGATTGTCGTGGTTTAACCTGGCCGGCAGCCAAACACCACACAGCCGCTCGCTCACTCCCCCCTCCCCTCAKTGGGATGGGGGAGAGAATCGGAAAAAAAAGTAAAATTTGTGGATTGAGATAAAGACAGTTTAATAAAACGGAAAAGGAAGGGAAAATAATGATGATAATAATAATAATGATAGAATATACAAAATGAGTGATGCACAATGCAATTGCTCACCACCCGCTGAGCGATACCCAAGCCGCGATCGCTACTTCCTGGACCACGCCTCCTATTTATATATTGAGCATGACGTCACATGGTATGGAATACCCCATTGGCCAGTTGGGCTAGCTGTCCAGGCTATGCTCCCTCCCAGCTTCTTGTGCACCTGGCAGAGCATGGGAAGCTGAAAAGTCCTTGACTAGCAGACTACTTAGCAACAACTAAAAACATCAGTGTCTTATCAACGTTCTTTTCATACTAAATCCAAAACACAGCACTAGGAAGAAAATTAATTCTATCCCAGCCGAAACCAGGACAGTGATGAAGCTACCTTCTTGTTGATACTTTGAAGACTCTGAAAGAGTCTTGTTTTGCCTAGTTTACTATGACCTGTGCTTTCTAGCCCAGGACACCTTCTCTAGGTAAGCATCTTCGCTTCCCCTATGCTTCAGCAGATTTCATATCAAAAAGCTTGGCAAGTTCACTAGCGCTCCACCTCCTTGAGCACTTTACATGAAGGGGGAATTTGAATGAAACATTTTAAAATATGGCTACAAGCCTGCTKCTTTGCAGATGATTTTGTGCAGTGTCCATCCCTGGAAGCTGTCAAGACCAGACTGGATAAAACCCTGAGCAACCTGGTCTGATCACAGAGTTGACCCTGCTTTGAACAAGAGATTCAACCAAAGACCTCCTGAGGTCCATCCTGACCTGAATTGTTTTGTGGCTCAAGATTCTTGCTTTTAAAAATTCTTGTGCATCTGGAATGACAGCAGGATTTGGTGGGAACTGCTTCTCTTGCTGTGTTCTTACCAGTGTGCCAGGGAGGGCTGGCTTCGGAAGCTCCTGCTTTTCAAGAGGCAAGATTCCCTTGGTTTTGAACTTATTAAAGGCTGGAAGCCAGGCAAGATGCCAAGCAAGATGCAAGACCTAAACTGTAAGAAGTTACATAAGACTTTCAGTATTATTAATATACTAAAACTAAATTTTCCTTATATTTCAATTGTCTGTAACGTATGTCAATGATCCATGTTAACACTATATTTATTTTTCAAGAGAACTGTCTCATCTTATTACCTCTGAATATGTGTATTATTTCTATTTGTTATTTTGTATCAGAACTACCTGAAAAGTGTGTAATTCAGTTTATGGAGGAGAGGGATAGCAGAAGAAAATACAGGAGCACTACATTACATTTTTTAAAAGACTGAACACTTTTTGAACTAAGACTCTCAGAAGCAAAACTTCTGAATGCTTCTCTAAATGAAAAGTTACCATAAAGAAAAAAATTCGGAGTGTGAATTTAAAGCTCATAAGCTACTCCATACTAACTCCTTTTGCGGATTCTCTTAGCTAACAATAAGTGTGAAGTAATTTACTCCACTTCCGAAAAGCCTCCGTAAGTTCACACCTTACATTTTGACATGGAGGAGGTTATCTCACATTCACTGTGCATTGGGCGCCTACATGAGTAACTAGTGTGTTGCAAATTCACAAACTCTGTTCAACGTTGCTGTATAAAAAAAAMCCCTTGTGTGCATTTTGGAGTATTCGGACATGTTTTGGAAAGAAAACCTATGTGATCAGGATCAAGGTAAAAGAATGACCAGAGTCACCTTAAATGTATTCCAGTGGTTGTTCCTGAGGCATGTGGCAAGTCTTCCTGAGATTCAGTGTTGCTCCTGCTCCGGGTTGACAGTGAACCTCAAAGACTTTGTATGGAGAAACAACAGAAGAGCGGGAAATATTAGACTGATTTGAGCATCCAACCCTAGTCCTCCACTGCTTCTAGTACATGCCTTTCTTCCATCCTATGTCCCTGTTAAACAAAGTGTTCTGGTATTACAGATTGCTTCTTCATGCCTTGCCATAGAAGGTGTGGCAAATTCAGACCCCCAGATCCTATGTTATGTTGGGCAGAGTGAAACCTGACCACTGTGGCAGCCTCTGCCTCACCAAAAGCCACAGAAAGAGTCTGGAGCTCCTGCCTTGCATGGGAAGCATCTCTAACTTTTGTCACTCTCCTATGTAACTTTAGGTGCTGCTTAACAAGATAAATAAATGTATAGCTAACAATGATGGCAATGGCAGGGTTCACTTGTCAACAGGTTTATTTTCTGCATGTTCATACTCGCCCAACAGCAAAGGTCACTGAGGGCAGATTTAGGCTTCAGGCTATCCCACTCTAAATATACACGAAGCCCTCCCAAAATATTGAAATAGATCGCACACGAGACAGTATTCAATCAGTTTACTAAACTGGTCCACAAAATTCAGCAGATTTATAGCATCAGTTCAGTTTGAAAATCTTCCCCAAACTTCCTGTGCTTRATCAGCCTTTTTGATCTAAAAGCTAAGCAGGAATTCTCACTATGGCTTTTTTTCTTACAAAGTTTTCAGCACTTTGTCTCTCACTAAACCAAAAATACCGAGGCAACAGTCGTCTTTGTGGCATTTTGGCACTTGTAATTCAGACTGGAACCACAGTGTGCAGAAAGCTTAAAAACTCCAGGGAAAAGCTAGCTGTACTTTATGAATCTCTAAAAAAACTTCTTTTTCAGGTGAAATGATGATTGTCTTCATAAAACGATTTGTCCATTCCAATTTCAAAATCATATGATGGCTTGACTAGAAAAAAAACAGGTAAGCTATAACATTTCAAAATGGATTATCAAAAAACTCATATTCTTGAGAATTTAATGTTTGGAAGACACTTGTAATTTATACCTATGCTCAGAATGTATGAATAAAAAATGATCTTTGTATGAGTTTACAAGCTAAAAATTCAGTCTGCTTCGAGTCAACAAAGTACTTAGTAAAGCTAACTCCAGTTGTAAAACATCAAGAACAGGGTATCCAAAAATCTTTAGGATGGCTGAAAAATCAGGAAAAAATTAAGAACAAAAAAAAAAGAGTTCTTTGTATATGAATTCAGATTTTTGAACATTCTTCTTTAAAGGTTAAAGAGTTTCTCTTCAAATGAAAACTGGAACTCTCACATAATCACACAACTTCAGGATTGAGAGCTTTCAAAACCATGGCCATTACCCATAGTAAAATTAGAAGAGATAAAACACTGCGTATCCTTAATAGTCAGGTAAATGCATACCTAAGGCTTTACAGGATGGATACCTACATCAGACTAACTATGGCTGTATCTGCACTGCCCCAGTGAAGGAGTGGAGATATCAAATTAGTTGTGAGTGGTGGTAGGTCTGGAACTGGAAACTGTCCAAGCTCATAAGAAGCTGAGACACAGCATTTATTAGCTGAGGTGTAGCAGATTGTGGGACTCCAGCTGCAACAGCACTATATTATGTGAGCTTTCTAATCTGTTATCATGACAACTCTGTGTACCACGTCCACTATGTCATGTATACATGTTCTGTATGACTCAAATATAGATGGTCAAATATCAAGTGAAGTGCCTCAAATGTTTTAGGGGTTGTTTATTTCTGAAACATTTTGTCTTTGAACATAATTTTGCTGTTTCCTTTAGCAGAGAGAGATTCCCGCAAAACAAAACCAGAGGGACAGGAGGGTTCCAGGTCTGAGAAGCCCCATAAAGGAAGGCATGAAAATGTGAATGGAAGGAGGATGCTTCAGGAAGTGTCCAGGAGGATAAGTGAGGAAGGTACTGTAAATATATAAATGGAGATAAAGGTACTGAGACCTGAGTGCCAATATAGATTTTAAAGTCCAGAGCCCAGAAGAGGGGAAATTTGAAAAAGTGTCTATTCATTTATGTCAACAACTATGGGAAAAAATCAATTAATCTACATAATGAAAGTGGTGACACAAATCAGAAATGCTGAGCTAACTATAATAGTAATATAAATGACCATCAGGAGGCTTACTATTGAATACTTTGGTTAATGTTGCTGTTATTAATTGTGCTTACTTATATTAAAACTATACCAAAGAATTTAATATTTATGTATGAAGACAAGAGACATTCAGTCAACAGATGGGGAGGGTGCAAGCAAACAGTAAAAGCAATGCTGGTCAGTATGATAGGCAGCAGTCTTAAGACATGGGCTACTTAACCTTTGTCAACATTTTGTAGGTGTCACTGAGGAAAATTTTGAAGGTGATTAACCAGTAACTTTTGCAAGTATTTACAGGTGGGTTACACTGCAAGTGAGAACAGGATGTTTGGCTGTGCTAGGTGGAAGGAGTCAGTGAGGGGGATGATTGCATGTACAGTAGGAAAGGGAGATGTGTGTACCATGGAACTCGAGAGGAGAGTGGCAGACAGGTTTTCACTGTCAATTCCAAAGACTTACAACCCCCGGCCAAAGCGTCTCAAATGGACAACAGCACTAGGCATACTTCTCAGGTTAGCCCATGTGATTGGTACTCAGTCTGAACACCCATGTTAACCCCATTTACAGCATCTTGCTGATAAGCAGCACTTGCATTGCAGCATCATCACTAATTTTGCAGTCACCCAGGGTTATCTCTGGGAATATATCTTTATTTTTTTGTCACACTGTTTTTCCCCCCCTGTGAGCTGCACTTGCAGGTGAGATACTCTGTCCTTGTTGGAGTGTAGGAAGCCAGAGGTTTTCATATGGATCACTACAGCAGATGGGTTAATTTCTGCCCAGATTCAGGTGGGTTGCAATTTCTACCAATAGGAGGGTCAATATGTCATTAAAGCTTTTGTGCGTGGAATATAAAAAGGCTTGGGCTAAAACCAAGAGAAGGGCCTGACTTAACTGAGAAGTACCCTTAGAGACAAAAGGGATTTTCTCTTTCCTTATGCTCCCCTGCTGGTTTGTAGTCCTTTTACATATTTCCCTCTTCTTTCAAACTAAATCTTTTCCTTCTTGATGGCTCTTCCCTGATCTCTCCTTCCCAGGAAGCCACCAGACCTTCTTCCCATTCCCCCCAGCAAGGTACCAGCCTCAAGTTCCCTACTGCCACCACTGCCGACAGTGTCCCCTCCCTGTCCCCCTATGCCACCTGCTCTGGGAGGTGCCTGGCAGTTAACCTCTCGCCATAACCTGCATTCCCATGGGCTTTCACCCTGCAGGGCAGCTTGGGAGCCTGTAAGCACCAGCTAGTGCTGTTTGGACAGTCTGGGAAGATGTCAAGTGCAAAGAATGTTAAGTACAGCATAAGACTGCAGGCACAGTATGGACACGCCGCCCGCCAAAAAAGAGGGTTCCCAACAGATTGTTGTAAATTTACCCTCAACGTTTAAAAAAAAAAATAATTGAAAGATTCAGAATAATTTACAATGAAGGGAAGTTAATTGTCCTTATTGTTTGATTCTAAACCTATTGAACCTCTAATGAAAATAGAAAATACTTTAAACTGAAAGCTCCCTTTATCTGTGATGTTAATAGGGACACATTGTACACTTCAGGTTTTTTCCATTCATTTGCTCCTAGATAAGCAGTGTGCTATTACTCTCTAGTGGTGCTGTCTTCAGGGACTATTTCTGTCCGGCACTTGGGAGAATGCATTATGAGATGTCAGCATGTGTGAGCAGAGATAGTATGGCTTGTCATGTACAGATAGGCCATATTCTGCTATAAAATGATGGCTTTGTCTTTTATCACTGTCACAGTCTTACTTAACAAGCTGTGACTCTGTGGTTCATCACAAAGAAAACTGTCATCCCTAGACATGTGCCTTGAATGCCCTTTCATCTTCTGTGCAGGTAGGATCTGCCATGTGACATCAAGCAGAACAGTAACTCCAGATGGACTCTGCTAGTGCAGCAGTATATTAACAAAGGGGTTTACTGGCACAAATCCAGGCTTTGCACCTTAGATTAGATTACAGGGATGAGGAAAACATATGTAAGCTTTTAAATGAAGCAAGACCTAGTAATATGTCATAAATATAATTAGAAAAGGAAATGTTAGTAATCCATCGTGTTTAAGTGATAATTTATTTATCATGGTGTCATTCTGAGCAGCAGATAAATCAATTAGAGTTGCTTTCAAAAGCAAATAAATAGTGTTGGTTCAATGGAGTGATGACAGACAAAGTGTTTTGAGGAACTCAAAAGTTCTGTAGTTGGATTTCTCCACGTAATTATGTTTAGGGTAAAATCTGGAGAATCACTGGCCTTCACTATAGACTGTGATGCTGCTAGCAATTGTTCTGGATCTTAGCACTTCTATTCATAAGGTCACTGAACAAAGAAACAGTGTCCGTTGCTAGGATCAGAGACAGACGTCTAAGGAGAAAAGCCTTCAGCATTTCCAGAGGGCACATATATTAAATAGTTATACAGGGTGTTTAGAGAGTGCTTTGCACCAGAGCCTGTAGGTCAGAATTTTTCTGGCAGAGGAATATGGACATATTCTGCTTAGTTCAGCATTTTGTATGGTCATGGGACATATTATACTGCCAGAGTTGTGATTCTGCAGATCAGATTAAACTACTTTGTGGACATTAAAGTATGAATATTTCATGTGAGCTTTTACAGGGCTGAATTTAAACTAAGGTGCTGAAGTACTTCTCCACATTCCTCTTTCCTGGGATTTTGTATTTTTAAACTAGTCTTCCCCTGCATAAAGTTGTTCTTCCATGGGGCTGCTTTTTAACTGTGTAAGTGGGAGAATCAGAAATATTAACTCTCATGAGGTACAGGCTTCCAATCCCAGGGCAGTAAAAGGAAGGAGAAGAAGAAAGAGATGTCTGTCAGTCAACAAAAGTGTCTTCTGAGGGTGTAATATAACAAGGAGTGGAAACAGAGTAGTTTGTCCATTGATGGAAAAGTGCAGCATTCACATATAATAGTGCTGCCAGGATTTGAGGGATGCCAAGGAAACCTGTGTGGACATGTTACCAGTTCAAGTGCCTGCCTGGCTGGTGCTTGAAAATAGAAAAGAGGGTGTTGAGTACATAAAAACTGATGTTGATGAATTTCTGACCTCTTTATTTTAAAAAAAAGTGTCATCTCCCTCTGCCTGATTTGGAGTGTTCTCACCCCCAACAGTGCTCAAAGATTTGAAACAAAATATAACTCCCTGGAAATGAGGTTACAGATAGTCTCTACTTGGATAATGTTTCCCCATTGAGTCTGAATGCATGCTTCCCACTCTGGTGACCACTTTTAGATATACTAAAGATTGGTATCACTACACACAAATATGGACCACACAGATCATTTGGGCTCCTTATCTGTCAGAGAGGGAGGGAAATGTAACCACTGGCTTTGTTTCACTTTAAAAGCTATGCTCAGGTGAGTGTGAGTGGGCAGTGAATTCATCTTTCCTGCCCCCAGTATGCTGCTGGAGGGATACCCAGCTCCAAGGGTCCCATTCAACTTGCTTTGTACTTAAGTTAAGCCCCACTGTAACTTCTGGATGACTTCTCTGCCTCTCCCTGTCCCAAAACTCTGTGTTATGTATACGTGTACTAAGAGTTAGACTCTGAGACTAAGCCCACATTCACCTCTAGGCAAAACACATTTATACTAAGATTAGGCAGCATTAAAAAAATAAAAAAGTTATTTTTTCACTTGCCACATTGTAAGATTAATTTATCATGGCAGCTCCATCCCCTTGGGCCTTTCTACTTACTAAAGGTCCCAGTTCTTGGACTTACCTTTTATTAAAAACAGATTTTGTTTTCATCCTGCATGTAATCTGTCTCCCACGGAGATTAGAATAATGAAAGTATATGGTGGTGAAAGTGCCATTGCAGTGACCAAAGGCTGAAAACTCCTGTGACGAAAGGCTCAGGTAATGCCAACTGAAGATTGTGTTTTCATCTTTTATGGTTGGACCACTGTGGGAGTTGCACAGTTTATGGCGTGGGTGAGTTGTGTAGCTGACACTTTCTGATGTGAAAGTCTGCTACCGTGTAAGGTTGGGCCACTAGCGAATTTTGCAACAACGAGGTTAGTTACTGATGTTCCCTCTACACAGCAGAGAAAGCCGGGGAATCCACAGAAGCCGTAATAGTGAGGAGGAATCCACTTGAGGTAGTTCATGGAAAGGAGAGGTAAGGCTTAACTCTTTGCCAGAAGCTTAATGAACTTACTGATGCTATCTTAGCCCCAAGTTTTCTCCTGCAAGGAGATGTTCAGCCCTTTTCCCAAACACCAGCAAAGCTTTTCAAAACCAGCTGATGGTACTGCAGCCCGTTTCTGTAATAACTCAGTGAGAGCCTAATGACTGGGGCACTTGTCATGCATACTAATTGTTATGCTTCCCTTTTCCGTCTCCRGAGATTGTACTTCTGTGTGTGCACAAGTATGCAATGGGCAAAATATTAGTGCTGTTGCAATAAATCCTGTGTGTGTGCGCATGCCCACTCATTTAATCTACCTGATTCAATATTTCACAAATTTTGTAGCATTCGCTGGACATCTTTGGAATCAAAAATGGTATGCAACATATCAGTTATCATTTTTCTGCCCTCCTTTTCATATGTTGCAGAAAGTCAGTGTACATCATGGCTTTAGGCTATAACAATTCAGGCAGAAAAATGTTGATTTAGATAAATCATTAATTAAGACACTAACGTGATGAAGACCTGTCTTCACAGTGTAAGAATACTTCCTGAAAGTGATGGTGTTACAATGTCATTTACCATACCCCTCTTTGTTTTTCAATTTGAATTAAAGATCTGTTTTATTCTGTATCTATGAAATCAAATGATACACTGCTTTTTCTCTAGAAATGTGCCAATTTTTCATTTCAACACATTATGTAATAGTTCAAATGAGAGCACAAAACAAATAACACAAAAACAGCTGGTAGGAAACTTTACTCAACATCAGGCACTTTCAAGTCTGAACAGTGTAATGTGCATGGCTTAATGCATCATATGTCTTTACTCATTTAATCCTGATTGTGCAAAAAGGGCTGTGTAGGGACACCGGTGGACAGCTTCTGTTATGGAGTCATGCTGAAGTTAAAGGTCTGCCTACATTTGCTGTATAATGGAGCCAGGGTTATTTTTACTTCCCATTTTGTGTTGTTTAAAAAGTAATGTTAAAAACATAGAGGTGGAAAACTGGTTTATATTCACAAAATGTCTGTGCAAATAGAAGCATTGGAGAACAGTATTATTCTCTTGGGTAGTGTTCTGAATTTAGATACTAGCATCAGCTTTTGAGTTTTTGGACTTTCAGAATTTGAATGGACAAGTATCAAGAGATTTGGAGTTGTAATTAGATTTTCTTTCTGTATTGTGCACTTTTTGAGCCCATTTATGTCTCTGACAATGCTGCCTTTGTGATACTTTTACAATTTCAAGGTTACTGAATAGGGAGTTGCTGACAATTTTGGCAAAGCTACCTTGAAATATTGTTTAAACAGTCAAGAAAAACCTTTGATGTTGATTCTTGATTATGTTCATTTCATGTAGCATTTAATAGAATGCCAGCAGAACTAGATTTAAACATAAATACAATAATGTGTAAATTATGGCTTAGGAAGGAAAAGAGGTATTTTGTTCAGAAGGTGAAGACTTGAATGTAATTATATGTAACAAATGTAATTAAAAGTACTGGTCAGGTATAACTTTCATAAAATGATATGTATTTACTTGGGATGAGAAAGGCTGTTTCAGGAAAATAAAGTCATGTGGATCATTTACTTTCTCCAAATGTCTGCAAGATAATTATTGACGTATTTTAAATTACATCAGTAACCGTGACTTTCATGAGAAATTCTATCTCTGTTTAACGTTTACAGCATCATCCATACTTTCACCTGTCCATAGAGCCAGCTGAGTCCCTGCCTTCATCGGCAACAGGTCCTGCGCATGGGACATGGGACAGATCTGCAGAGGCGTTGTGATTGTAATCATTGGTTCCCCCGGTTGCTACCAGTTTCCGTGGACAGTTGTCTTGCAGAAATGCACCCCATGGCATACTGGATGCTTTTTGAAGCTTCATGCTGTTTTTCAGCTAAATTCTTAGCCACCTTTCATATGCTGGAAAGGCACTAGAGCGCACTGGGCACCTCTGTTCTGCACTTGACGTACTTTCTCAGACTGTAACCTCCCTGAGAGACAGACTGTCTTTTTCTGTGTCTTTATTCATTCCCTAGGGCAGTAAAAACCCCACAGCTCAGCTGGGGTCTGTAGGCACAAGCACACAAGTAAATAAAAACCTGTGATATACAAATGCTGAACATCAAATAATGATGTTCTCGAGGTACAGATCCATTTAGTTGAGTGAATATTAATGATTAAATCTCATTTATAATTTATCTGTTTACTGCCATTTTGTTTTTATTTATCTATTATATAAATATCTATTAAAAATATCTTTCTTTTTAAACAGAAGACAGTTTGGGGTCAGTATAAACATAATAAAACTGTGTTACACAGTCCTTATAACCAACAGGTAAAGGTAAGGAGTAAAATTCTGGCTTCCAAAAATAACTTTTTGTTACATCACAAGAGTGAAAAAACATTTCAAAGTGCTATCGGACCAGTCCTCTTCTTCTGGTTGTTGTAGTCTTTAGTAGGCTATCCATTATCTGAATAATAGATAAGACCGTTGCTTCCAGACCTCAAGCAGCTGCTGCAGAGTGATCTCTGAGCCACGTTCCCCTGTTCATCCGAGCACAGGGAGGCCCACCAGCGATGGGCTGAAGCACAGAGCCAGCCCGGGAGAGCCAGGGTTATTTGCCAGGCTCCGAGCTCAGCAGCTGGCCTGTGCCGCTCCAGCCTGCGTGGCCGGCTCTGCACCTGCTGGGCGCTTTGCCTGCATCCAAGACATCCTCCTCTCGCCGTCCCCGGTGATGGAGAACTGACTGACTTCTTTGGTACTGATTGGACTGATTTATTTGGTTCCCAGAAAGTTGTTCCATAGCATTTGAGAAGGCTTGGCAAAATTTATGGCTTTTATACAATATGTGGGAAAGATTAACCTGCTTTGTACATAATGAGAACAAAGTAATTTCTGAGGCATAATTTTGGTGTGTTTTGTTTTCCATTTTTATTAATCCATTGAGAGGCGTTGGTTTATTTACTGGAACTCTACTTTCTGTAATCATAAGGAATTTATTCTACTAAAGAAAATTACTTTCTTCAACCTCCAAACCTGCATCTTTTTAGCAAGACAGTGTAAACAATTTTTAGTGTTTTCTGTTCCTGAACATGAAACTCCTTGTTGTAAAGCCCACATGTGCTATGCCTTTCCCCCTGTTCTTCACATGATTTTCAAATCAGCTTAGCTTCCCTGGGAAATAGGTCAAGGCTATGCTCAATGCTGTGCCACTGCTCAGGTGTTAGTCTTTGCAGGAAGAAGAAAAGCTGATCTACAGGGCCAGCCTGGTTTAAACGGGAGGTGAAGGACATGGGCCTTGTTAGCTGCAACCCCAGTGTCAAAGTACTTCTGTGTGTGTCTCGGGCAGAGAAGCCTTAGGGACAAGGCAACCTCCAGAGAAAGCGTGGGCCAAGGTTTCTATTTTGTCATTTAAGTAATGAATAAATGGGTCAGTCATCCTGCATAGCTAGACCTCCTGGTGTGCTCTAGGTCTCCTCCTGTGAGCCTTTAAGGTAAAAATTCAGTTTGTGGCAATTAATTTCTTAGTGAAGTTTCTATGGAGTATTTTGAGAAGTTAAACTTTTGTTTTCACACTTTTCCTTCCCATTCCTTATTTAAGCAACTGAACATAGCAGATTTGTATACAATTTTGTTCCTTGCTTGGACTGAAATGCTTTAATATTTCTACAAGTGGCAGAACTGTATTATTTTTCCTTTGAGGCATTCTAACATACCCAAAGTTTCTGTAAAAGAAAGTGAACAGATCTATTGAAATAAAACAAAAATAATTTAAACTGTCATTGGAATCACATTTATTGGTAATGAGGAGGAACAAAAATTTTAAAAATCTTTGAAACATTTCAGTTTCCAAATAATGAAACCATTGCTCCCCTTTTGGATAGATAGAATTTTTATTTTTACTTCTGCAGTTGCAATTTTGTTATTCTGCTTTAAGGGAAGGCTCGGGTGGTGCTGGAGATCAGGTGCTATAGGGCCAGGAGCAGCCTGGGGCTGGGAGCTGCCTTGCAGGTAGGTGGTGCAGGGGAAGGATGGAGCCAGGGCCCCAGGTGTGGTGGGGAGGAAGCCAACCCTCCTTCCCTAGAAAGGCCTCCTGGAGCCATGGCAAGGCTTGCTTAGATCCCAGCGGTCACTGGAGCTGGCTGAAACACAGCTGAGAGGTGAGGGCAGTCTGTGAGGGAGTGTGAGACAGGTGCTTGTCATTGTGTGATTGTTCAATAGTTGCTTTTGCTAATGATGAAGTGATTATCAGAGCTTCCACTCTGAGGAACCTGATTGTGTGTGTGTGTTTGCTTTTAGGCCTCTTGATCTTATCTGGGGAGCTCCTTACAAAGAAGGTCAAGACAGATCCTTTGTAATACTGCTGATTAATTTGTGGTCCTCTCACGCTGCCGTAAAAACTGTAAGTATGATTTTTTTTACATTTGAGTAGCTGTAAGTAAGAATTCTGTCTTTTGTTTCAAAAGCTGCTAAAATTTCAAAATCCTATTTTGCTGGGAATATTTTACAGGGGGAAAAATGCTGATGAATGCCACCTTTTTCCACTGAGTACTGCCTTACACGCCAGCATGAAGTCAGAGTCAAGGATTAAATCTGTGCTTGAGACAAACTATTGCATTCCCCATTTCACATCATGATGATTTTGTGGCTTGAGGAAAAGAASAACAGTGTGGCTTGTTACTTTAATCAACTTAATAACAAATACTCTATGTGAACTGGAAAAAGTTCTTCCAGGTTTTCTGTAGTTTCTGTAAGTGTAGAGAGTGCATGAGGAATATTTCAAAGACTGAGCGCAAATTTGATGATGCTATTTTAACTTCAGATTGTTGTTTTAGCAAAGTTCTGTGGGTTCATAGAATAAGAAGAAAATTGGCTTGGGGAAGTCAAAGAAAATAGGAAAGAAAGTAAGAAAGGAAAAACAAAAATCACAGATGGATGATACTATAAATGGATGAAACTGTAAATAATGAAGAACACAATTGTCAGCTATTTACAGACTTAGATAAGTTAAAATCAATAGAAGACAATGACACTTCAATACAGACAGGTATAGAACAAGGACTTTTACAGAGACATGCACTTGGAAGTGCTTGTTTGGGAAATGGTGGAAAAAAAATAATAGAAGGGATAAATATGCTGGGACAGATACGGAGCTGGTGTAGGTGGGCAAGGTACAGCTTTTCCTGGTTATTTAGCTTCCCTGCCAAATAAGCACACTTCAAAAACAATATGTTCAGACCCAGTTACCTGCAGCAAGCCTGCAAGTGTCTATTAAAGGAAGGAAGAATTAAGAAATAATACTGGGTGGAAAAAAAAATAGCCAAAATTATTCAAACTAGAACTTTTATTTCTGCTTGGATCTCTGATGGAGAAGGTCTGCCCTGCAGTGTAAACTGTTGTTTACGCTTGTCTAAATCTGGCCAGATCTCAGCCCTAGATTCTAGGTCCCTGACTTTGGCAGGGGAAAAAAAGCTAAAAATCTAGTTTACTGAGCTTGATGTGGATTTTGGCAAGGGGAAATACTCTGATAGTTCAGGCTACCAGAGATGCATGGCAGAGGCAAGAACAAAGTATCACCTGAAACACCTCTCACACCTGACAGTCCTAATGCCATGGCCTTCCTTAGAAAGTCATGATATGCTAGGGGTAACAAGAGTTTTACTGTGTCTTCTCAGATTTGCATCTTGCTGTCTTCCTGCTTAAAAAGCATGATAGAAACCTTCATCTGCCCCTCCCTTTATTCTGGTGCCTAGCAGTAAGGGCTGATAAATGCTGCCATGCTCGTGGAATAACGTTTTACACTCACTCTACACAAGTGAGAAAGATCATACAAGATCGTGGGTACTGGAGAGAAGGTCAATATCCAAAAGGATGATAAAAGGGAGAAATGAAAGAGCAACAAGTAATGCATTTAAGAGAAAGAAACAATACATTATGAGAGCACACTGTGTTTAGAACAACTTTGTGCTGTTGCAGCAGCTGAGGTCAGCGGGAGGGGAGCTGCTTTCCATCTCCAAGACAAAACCCACAGAGCAGGGAGGCTCTTTCCCCCTCCTCCCCATCAACACACTACAATAGGACACACGTAGCCCCTGCATTTTGCTGGGCCACATCTTTAGGAGATAACTGAGTGATTCTTGTGTCTTCATTTTGAAGGTATATTTCACCCTGTGTTTACACTTATGGACGGGAATATCGGGGATCTCTTGTCTCTACCTCATCTGCCATAACGATTTAGTGGAGTTCTGGCAATGAATGGTGCTTTGTTGTTTTCCTGTTATCTCTGCTTTGTAGTCAGCTCCACCTATTTCATGACTGGAACAACTGGGTTTGGGGAAATGGAGCCCATGACTTGTGCAGGGCTCTGCTCCCTCGGACTCTACTTCTTGAATGAGAGAGAGAGCTCAACCTCTCTTTCCTGGAGACTTTTTCATTATTATTATTGTTATTATTATGGCTCTCAGAAGCTTTCAAACATTAAAGATGTGTTACTGTCAATATACTAAGATAATTTTTAAAAACTTCAACTTTGCAATAGAGTCAGACTATTGGTTACCATTGATTGAATAGCACTGTTGAGTCCAATTCCTCAAGCACTGCTGAGTATCTTCTAAACTGCCACCGAAATTACTTCTTGCAAAAGTATGAAACAACTTCTGTCATTGCCTTGTGGATTTGAGAGGCAAATCTATATGGGAAATATTAATTGTAAATTATCTGTCATAAGTATATGTCAGACTTCCTTCTTACAGGAGATCAGTGAATCTGGCCAAATGGGTAGGTCATGTCTATAACACCAAGCTCAAAGGACTGATGGTTGTAAGGAATCCCCATGATATATTCTTCAGTATAGGTGGATACCAACATGTATCAAGGGTGTGTGGCAAGTGAGTACCTCCACAGAGAAATCCATGTTTGTACAGATAAAAGCATACAGAGGAAGAGCACCTGGAACAGGACTAACAAGGATTGGTTAGAAACTCCCTTAAGAAGCCTAAAGGACTAGAGAAGGAATTTGGATTCAGTGATCTGTCCTTGTGGTTTCCCTGGTGATTTCCCCCAGAGCACTGGCTTCATGTGGCCCCTATGCCAGAAATAATATATCAGGATGTAAGAGAACTCGTCTCCTGACAGTCCTCAGGACAAGCTCTTTGAGAGAAGAGGGGGACAAACCCTCTTGCAACCGACAGACCAAGCAAACAGTAATGGATAACTTAGAAGAAGCAAGCAAAAGAGTGACACCAGGCCCAGAGGCTGTCTAGTCTAGCAGCTAAGTCTAGTAGCTAAAAATGCATCACAGAATTGGTTAAGTGAGAATAATCTGCTATCAACTAACAGTAGAAAGGAGACTTCTTTCATCTGACTGCAATTTCTGCCAATCTTCCTCGTCCATTAGCAGCATAAATAGTGTATGTGCTGGTAGGAGCCATCATAAACATATATTGCCTCCCACTGGGAGGTTTAATAAATATTGGTAGCTCCTAAAAATGGCTATAATGTTTATTGATTTAAGCCTCTGAGATTCTACTAAGGAATAATCTGTGGGTTCATAATGTAAATCATATGGATGTCTATATAGAGTTTTAAAACACAAAGTCACTGCTGTAAATCTAGATGCATTGTTTGTACATGTATCTATTTGAGGTAGAGATTGAAGCCTGTATTTAGGATTCTGTGTTTCTTGTGTAGTTCTTTTGTGGGATGAAACTTCTGTTCACTTTTATGTTTAACTTCTTCCAAGTTTGTTTATAACCCACCACCTTAAAAAAAAATACAGATGTCCCAGGTTTTAAATTTAAGGTTATCTTTATAACSTGATCTTTAACTACTCAAAGTGGTAGTGTTTGTGCTTGTTTTTTTGGTTTGGGTTTTGAGCATAAGCCTAGAAATGTCACTTTTGTCAGATTTAAACTCTTCTCTGGGGACTAAGATCCCTGTGGAAAGCCAGGAGAAACTCCCAAATTCTGTAGCCGAACTGGTATTTGGATAGTATACGCTAAGTAACATGCAGAGCCAATGGTGGAACTAAAAGAAATGGTGAATAATGATGAGCTGATTGAAGTAATTCCTAACGTAAAACAGCTGTAAAACCAGCAATCACTCAGTTAAAGACTGTATCATAAAGAATAGCACAAGAAGCCTGAATTAAGGTTACATTGGCAACTGCAGGTTTACCAATCTCTCCTTTGGGGGACTGAGTCTCAATACGTTTCAGTCTGTCTCAATATTACTTACACATAGTGTTTGAATAAATTAATATCTGTGTAGTTATAAATTCACCTATAGTTTATATGTAAATCTATGGCATGGTTAATATATTGTATAAATATAAATATTATTACAATAAAATTGTTGGGTTTTTTTAGTATTTAAAAGGCTGACACTTAAATCAAGTAGTTACAGTTCCTATATGTTGTGGTTTAACCCCAGCTGGCAACTAAACACCACACAGCCACTCGCTCACTCCCCCATGGTGGGAGGGGGAAGAGAATCAGAGGAGTAAAAGTGAGAAAACTCATGGGTTGAGATAAAAACAGTTTAATAGGTAAAGCAAAAGCCGTGCACGCAAGCAAAGCAAAACAAGGAATTCATTCACTACTTCCCATGGGCAGGCAGGTGTTCAGCCATCTCCAGGAAACCAGGGGTCCATCACGTGTAACGGTTACTTGGGAAGACAAACGCCATCACTCTGAATGTCCCCCCTTCCTTCTTCTTCCCCCCGCTTGATATGCTGAGCATGATGCCATATGGTATGGAATATCCCTTTGGTCAGTTGGGGTCAGCTGTCCCAGCTGCGTCCCCTCTCAACTTCTTGTGCACCCCCAGCCTCCTTGCTGGTGGGGTGGGGTGAGAAGCAGAAAAGGCCTTGACTCTGTGTAAGCACTGCTCAGCAGTACCTAGAACATCCCTGTATTATCAACACTATTTCCAGCACAAATCCAAAACGTAGCCCCATACTAGCTACTATGAAGAAAATTAACTCTCTCCCAGCCAAAACCAGCACATTCTCCACCCCTTATTCCATACCATTTATGTCATGCTCAGGTACCACAGTATCCAATACATTCTCATTAACCACCCCCCCACCCCCCATCCTTTGATATAATATGCAGATATCATTCCCCTAGTCTATGGACAACCCCTGTAAAATGTCCACAAAATGTCCATTGAGTTCATTTAGTCTGTGACTTTGGGCTCCATCTGTTATGGTGGTCACTCAGGACAGGAGAGGTGGTGTGTTGCATGGGGTTACTGGGCACCAAAGCCAGCTCACGTCAGGTCACTGCTGCACTTGCCCTGCTTCTTGCAATGCTTGTCCTCCATTGGTTCAGGTGGTTCCTGCTATAGTAATTCCTATAACATGCAACTCAAATCATGGGTTACAGTAATTTAAAGGTATATCCATTACAGTCCCTTTGGACCAGACCATAGGGTTTAACATTGCAATGAACTCCTCCCCTTGCTCCTAGCCTGGCTAGCAACAAGGGGTTCTTGCTATAGTAAGTCCCATAACATGCAACTCGGATCCCGGGTTACAACAGTTTAAAGGTATTTCCATTACAATCTCCACCCCTGGCCCCTTTGGACCAGACCATTGGGTTTAACATTGCAATGAACTCCTCCCCTTGTCCCTGCTCGGACTTATCCACAGACTGCAGTCCCTTAGGGCTGTACCTGCTCCCAGTGGAGCCTGATCTACGAGCCACAGTCTCCCCAGGGTTATACCTGCTGTGGCACAGACTTATCCACAGCCACAGTCCCTTTGAGGTGCACCTGTTCCAGCACGGCCTTCTCCATGGGCCACAATGCCTTCAGACTCCAGTTCACGCTGGAGTTCCAGCCTGCCCAGTACAGCAGCACAGAAACAGCAGCGATGCCCTGGCCGTCTGCCAGCCCAGGCGCATGGCCATTGCTGTTATCAAAATGTTCCCAGGCACAGTAAAGTAAAAGATGATCAGCAGTGCAGCTGTACAGCAAGCAGCGAAAGCAAAAAGCAGGCACTAATGAGCACTAGGCTCTAATATACAGTAGGGCAAGCAAACCCCATGGCAAGCACAGGAGCCTGCCAATTAATAGCTAAACAGCAATAACACCTATAAATTCGATCTAGGAATTTCCAATCAAATCTGTCATTATCTCAAACCCTTCGAGCCCAATGCTGGGGGCTCGCTGCCAGGGAAAATTCAGTTCCAGTCTGAACAAATGAGCTATACTACTGTGTCACCCGATGCGGCAACACATGCTGGGTAGCTGAAGAGAGGAGTGGTGGAGAGCTCAGCCCTCTTAGCTCTTCACTCTCGTGCCTCAGCAAATCCACACGAGGTAATCTTAGGCCTTTCCTGTTGTTCATATGACCTGTTTTTATCTCAGCTACATCCAGGCAGCCCTCGCTAAAATCCATTATAGTTTGGCAGGTCTGTCTGAGAGCAGACTGTATGGGTTAAGAGCCCTAATTAGTCACCCAAGGTTGCATTCTGTTTGTTACTCTACAAAAATGAAATTGCTCGGAGGCATATGTAGCCTCAAAATAGGAATAATATCAGTTTTTAGAATGAAGTAATGGTAATCTTAAAAGAGGGGAAAATAGAAGATACAACAGGTTGAAAAAAAACCCCTAAATTACCAGAACGGAAGAAATCTCTCCAAGAGCTGTGTCCGTGTGTGTGGCAGCTCTTACCCAAGGGGTGGTGGGGTCTGTCCCCACCGGAACTTTATAAACCTCTCTCAAATCCTTCTGTGCTTTTCTGTCTTACCAGTGTCACGCAGTGGCAAACAGCAATGCTGTTCACCTCTGCTGTACCATGTGTACCTCTGCCGAACTACAAACCTCCTACAAACTTGTGACAATGTAGTAAGTTTCTATAGTTTCGGGTTTTTTTCTTTCTTTTCCTCATGAATGTTTAAATGATTTACAGAGTCCTTGTGCATCCATGCCGCTGTGCCGTGGCCCTGAGCAGGGATTTGGCTGTCTCTCCCAACCTCACAGAAAAGGGCAAATAGCAGCTCAGGCTGACTGTGAAAGGGGGGACATGTAGGAGAATGTTAAAGGTAGCAAGGCAATGGCTATTTTTCCTCTTATCATGAATATAACAACTAAATACTGTGGCTGGGTAAAAGTGATGCTAGAGTGGATTAAATATCTATTTGAAGTAGAAATAGTTTGAGTTTTACTACTTCTAGACCCCGTTTGGATCTGCTTCACCCTTTCTTCTCAACTGCGTGACTCGCACAAATGTTTGCTAAGCTTTGTTATAACTCTCTTCTCAGGACACCCGTCCTTTCAGACAGAGAATTCTGGCCCTATTCTTAGTTACAGACAATCAAGTGCCTGCCATTATACTGGGAGTAGTTAGTGCTTAGACAACAATTAAATTAGTTTGACTTCCTGAGTTGATAAAACCCTTTATGCACTGTGTTTTAAAATGTTTAACCAGCACAACAAACTTGTTGCATCTTAACACTGCAATGATTGCAAAGATGGCATAGAATATCTTGACAAATGAAACAGTAAATAGCAGAAACACTGTTGAATCTTAATCACCAGTAACTAGTTGAAGTGTGTGTCTGATTATAGAACAATTGAATAATCGCACCTCTTAGCCTTACCAAGAAGTTGCCATCTGGGGTAGGAATAGTGGTGTGCTGGCAAAACCAGATGGTCTTCACATGCAGAAAGAACCTGCTTTTCATCAGTATCGTGACTGCACTGCTAATTAGAGAAGAATGAACAAGGCTTAAGTCAAGGAGGAATTTCCCAATCTAGATTAGGTTTAAGAGATCCATTAAGATCATTTCAGGGCCAGGGTTTGAAATCGTGTTTGTTAATGCTGAAAACATGTGAGTACTTTTTAATGACTTGATAGTCTAAAAAGGACATAGGCCCTTAAAACAAGATACAAATGGACTTTAGGTGCCTAATTAAAAATTATTATGAGAAAACTCTTGACTCTTATTGTCTTCCTCACGTTGGAAGCTCCCCAAATTCATGATGTTCATGTTCCTACACCCTCCCCGCCCCCAATTTCTGCCTAAACTCCATAGCTCAAAAATCTAGAAATGGTGCCTAAAAAGGTAGTGGGTGCCTCTCTGCAAGACAAATGCTAATACTCCCAGTGCACAATAAAGTGGATGCCTGCAGAGACAGGGGTATTGATCACCAAATACAACCCTGTCTCAACTCTATTTCCTTCTGCCTCAAAGGGGAGGAGGGGAAAAAAAAAACCCACCAAAAACCCCAAACCCAACCAACCAAACAAAACACCAGAGGAGAAAGAAGAGATGGATTTACTTGGTAAATAGATATTAATGCCTAGTTCTACAAGTTTCCTACTGAGTGAAGATATTTTGATGTATTTTCTTCCTGGTGGATTGTCAATCTCATTAGGTCCTCTTTCCACCAGAAGTTTTCTCCAGGCATAAAACAGAGGACTTGATTCATTTATTTGGTACCTCCAGAAATTTGGAGCACAAGGGCAAATAGCTGCTTCTATAGGTGGCCTTTGTGAGTGTATTGTGCTCTGCATGGTCTGGATTTACTGTCATTGTGTAGATACGGTGTACTGTGTAGAGTTGCCCTACTAATGCAGGTGGTTGTGTCTCCGAAATCTTGAACAGAAACGTGTAACTCCTTCCACTAACTCTAGATTTTGGTTCTACACTAGAAGGCAAGAAACTGAAAGCAAAGATTTCGATACCTGATGAGCGTATCTCTCTCACTCTTCTCTGTTTTTCTTTTTTTCTTTTTTTTTTTTTTAAACGTTATTATATGACATTCAAACCCTTTGAGATTTTAGATAAAATCATGAAGAATCAGATATTTTCCCAAGTTCTTTCTGTAATGTGCTCAAACACATTGTCCTTAAAATCTTGAAGATTCAGACAAGAGTATGAATCATGTAAGTTCTGAAAGATATTGGATTTCTCAAAATGGACACGTGATCCAGCTAAACTAATGTTCTTCAGATATATGTATCTTATATTTTTACAGATCTTTAGAAAAAAATAAATAGCACTTTTTTAACTCTCCAAAACTGGCAGTTATTAGATAACTTCTTTCTGAAAAAGTTTAACCAATTTTATAATGTAGTTTGGTGCCAGTCACTCTCACAGAGTTAACTGGAAGTAACTCCTTTTTTTTCTGATATCAGGAACCAGTCTGTACCTTCAAAAAATAAGGGTTGATATCCCTTATGAATCTTCCATTTTTCTAAGAATTGTTCATAATTCTTTACTTATTCCAGTACCTATCCATTCTTTGATTCTAGAACTCCACAGGGCATGTGATTCCTTTGGAAATTAATTCCATGTGTTGGTTTTTAGTTATTGACAAATAATGTAGGTAATGTTCTAAATTTGATATGTACCAATTTTCTACAACATTAATTAACAGCAGTGTAAGCATTTGACATAAGAAATCTAAGTCTCAGTGCCTTATTCTGTTATTCTTTAATGCAAATGCTATTGCTGTTTAATGCAAGTGTACCTTTCCAAAACAGAATTGCAATGGTCAAACCTCATAAGCTCCAGGACACATTTACTGAGTCTCACCCTTGCCCTTCTGGCCCTGGAATAGAAAGTAGACAAAGGAAATAGCAAGGATAAAACACCAGAAGTGAAAGGTGATCACAGCTAAGAAATGAGAAGCAAAATGCTGGCAAAAACTAAGGGTTTTCTTTTTATTCACTTTTTGATATACAGAAGCTAACAGAATACAGGTCCCTATCCAGATCTACTGGCAAATGGATTGACTTGCAGAATTGATGCAGTACAGATGATCTGGACAGACCCTATAAAAGGAATCTCTGATTTGTTTAAAATCGTCAGTCTTATTCATACACTTTGACACTGAGGTCTGGTAGTGTTATGTATGATGGGCTAAGGATAATACTGACTAATATGCCTAGAAAAAAAATTGTCTGTCTTTTAGTTTGTTGTGTCAGAGAGAAGATCAAGATGGGGAATTTATAATAAAATGAAAATTTAAAATAAATTTCTCTTTCCTTTTGCCATATTTCACTCAGTAATGGAACAGCTTTGAAACTGGAAATGCTTTTAACCCATTGTCAAAGCTAATAGTAACGTTATTTATCAGCAGTATTTACTCAGGTGCTATAAAGCTAGGGTCTATATAGCCTGTTAACACTGGGACATGAATTGATCTCTTTCTGTCTCCATTGTGTTCTTGAGTATACATCAAAAGAGGCAGCACAGGAAAGTAATCTCAGATGTTTTCCATCTTTGTGTTCTGAAAAGTGAGTGCCACTAATTTAATGGACTGGGAAGGGTTCTTGAATGAATGAATCAGAAACAGCGATGGATAGCTTTGTCAAAGATTAATTGGGTATATTTTTGGTTTCTGATGTTTCAAGTGGGGTTTCAAGGATGTTGTGGGGGGTAACCCTTTCAATCAGAAAGCTTAAAAATGCTTGGTTTTGTTCTCTCTTTGAAGGAGACAAAATATGCTTAAGTGTGTATTTAACAGCATATGTGCATGCGCACTCACATAAGTTTTATTCAAAGAACATTCATAAGAATGCAAAGCTGATCTCTGGCAACGTCCTGTGCTGTTTTGATCTGGCCTCTAATTCCGTGTGTTTCCTACATCAGCCAGGCCACAGGCAGGACTGTGCCTGCAAAGGCAGCTGATAGATGGTATTTTGTTTTCTCCCCCACTGTCCACCGTGTCCCCCATTATTTATTAATTCAAACCCTGCTCTGATGATTGGGTTATTCAGTACTTTTTAAACACTAGCTCCAAGTCCCATGCCCTTTCTTCTGGCTAACATTTCATCCATGTGTCGTCTTCATCCAGTCTCGCTCCTTGCCCGGATGTGCTTCTCAACCTTTTTTCTGTCTTTGCTGGCTCCTCAGTTCAATTCCCCTGGGGAACCTCCTGCAGCCCCAGGGACTCTGGTCCTTTCTCTGGTGCCATTTTTTTTGCCCCAGTAACTCACAGTTCTTCCTTTGCGCGCTAGTGCCTTATCAGATATATCTCTTCTCATGCCTCCTGCTTTTTGTATTCTTGGTCTTTTTCTCCCTTTTTCCCAGGGCTAGCCCCAGTCCGTGTGCTGCACGTTAATCCCTATCTTTCTTTTAATGGATTCTAATCCCATTTCCCTGCACTCTCATCTTCTTTCCCCTTTCTCTTGTCTTTTCTGTAAATGAATATGCAATGGCTCACTGAGATCTGTGGAGACACAGGGCACATGCTCTTAAATTCCTACATCTGGCCTTAGTGTTGCAGGAGACATCTTCCTTGAGCAACTTCTACGGAAACCTAAGAAACCTCTACTGAATAGGAGCTGAATTTATCAAGCCCTTGCCTTATGAAGTTTCAAGTCTTTGTTCAAAATCTTGGAGATGCTAACACATTTCCAAGACAAGTACATCAAGTTGGGGCATGGTGAGTTCATTTCTTAAATGTGGACAAAAGAGTCTACCTCACTTTTTAAGGCAGTCAAATCGTTATGATATTTCTGCAGAATACCTAAGATGGAAAATTCCGTTCTAAACTACAAAAAAGTTTTCAAAGTTATGAGCAACTAAAAAATTAAAAACAGGGTCTTAAAATAGGAACTGTTAAGCAATCTTACTAATAGGTGGTATTACCAGCCCCACCTGTATAAAATATAAGCATTGCTGTTCTAATAGCCTAAATGCACTAAATACCATTAATGTAATCTTAGGAATTGCTACCAGAAAGATGTGGCTGCTGTTTTCTTGACTTTATTGATCTGCCAAAATTATAAAGTGGCAGTACTTTATGTAAGTTTATTTAAAAGCATAACTGGAGAGTGATGACAGAACAGTTTATATACTAATGTGGTAAATATAGCTAGAACTCTGTTCAATATGCCAAGGAAGGAACAAGCCACTAAAAATGCTATTTATTCACTACGAATGAAGAAAAGGTTGAGTGTTTGGGTGGGATTTTGTTTTGGTTTTAACTTTTAAATGGTGTCCCTAAAAGAAGAAATCTATGTATTAGGGCCCAGAAGCATGAACAAAGTACTTTACTGACTGATCCACAGTAAAATTTGAACACATTCAGATTAGCCTATGGTGCAGCAGAAGTGGGCCGAGAACTAAGATTGCCTTTCATTTTCTGAGGGCTACAAGCATGCACTTGAACACCATCTAACTTTACTAAAAGATAGCAAGTTATTAAATTTCCTTTGTCTAAGCTTTGGTTAGCACCAAGACTCAGACCGCAGTGTTAAAGCATTTAGACATAAGGCCACAGGAGAAATGTATTTGCTAGCGCAATTACCAGTTCAGTTGATCCTGTTGTGTTGGTGAATTTCTTCACAATAAAATTAATAACCTTGGCAAGATGTATTTTCATACTGCACCTCAGAGTTCATCTTTATATGAGAACTTCCTTTTCTTCCCCCTCATTTAGCACAGAAGTCGCCCATCTGCTATTATTATACGAACAATGAAAAAAAAAAATTAGGTCACTGTTCTGTTGAAGTTCAACCCTTTGTGCCATTTATTTGTTGCTTTTGGTTTGTAGAGGATGTTGTTCATGGCAGAGCTGCTGTTTCATAGTGGTTCTGTTCTTTGTATTTTTGCTTTCCTYCTTCGCTTTGTAAATGATGTGTGTTCTCTAAGCTTTTAAAAAATGACTACTGAGTAGAGAAAGCTGTAAGACTTGAATCTGTGAGATATCTTAGATAATCTTAAACATGGTGTTCTGTTCCTTGCTATCTAAATAAAAATTTAGAATATGCAAAAAGAGAATTTCAGTGATGAGAATCTTGATATTGGGTGAAAAATTCAGGAGATATTGGGGAGCCCACTGAAAATGTCAATATGTTAAGCAGCACCTTACTTCATCAGTACTTAGGGGCATGCTTATGCCCATTTTCATTCTTCTGCAGTGAAAAATGTGGCTCGGAGACTTGCAAGTTATTGGAGGCCCAAAGAAAGAAAACTGCATCGATTAGTGCAGTGGACACTTAATTTAATTAGGTACGGAGGGTAGTAAAGCTCCATTTACACTTGCACCATTTGTTGACAACAATGGTTGGGCTAACAGGTGCAGAGCAGAGCTGTGTGCATTTTCGTTCACAGCAGAAACATGCCAAGATGTTTTCTAGATATTGCCCACGAGAGTTAGACTCCTAGACCGTACGTAATGAGCCTATAAAGAGGGTGTTAATGACAATGATTCAAAGTACCACTGCCTTTTTCTCCCATTCCAGTTATCTGCGCGGCTCCTATTGACTCCAGTAAGCCTGCCTTAGTTGTCCTGCTAGCACAACATTAATAAAGAATTTGCGTTTCAGAACAAAATCGGTGTAATTCTTTGTGATTTAATAAAGGAATTTTCGTGTGAAATCAGCTCCTGTTAACGTCCTAATCAGTTGCCTTGTGGGTCATCTGGTCAAAATGGCATGCGCAGATTTGACAAAAACAGGCTGTTCAGGCAATTAAACTGTCATGGGATAAGAGGGAAGATCCTTTTGTGGATTAATTCCCAGTTAAAAGCTAGAAGATAGAGGGTGAGAATAAATGGTCAGTTTTTGCCTAAAAGAGAGATTATATATGTGATCCCATTGAGACTTGTGTTGCATGTTCAATGTCTTCATACATTCCTTTTTAAATATGAAAAGAACAGGCAGAAGTCTAATAGGAGAGTCTAATAATTACTGTAAAGAATTGCAGCAAGTTCCCATAATTGCATGATAAGCTGGCGGGTGGAGATCAATTTTGATAAATGCAAAATAATACACTTGGAAAATAACATTTATAAATGCATATAAATGATGGGCTCTAACCTAACATTACAGAAAAAATTTTGGTGTCATTGCAGATATTTCTTAGTAAACACTAGATCATTGCTCACAGCAGAAAAAAAAAAAAGACAAATTGAATGCTAAGAATTATTAGGAAAGGGATTGATAACGAAATAGAAAAGCACCATTATGCAACAGAATAAATCTATGGTGCTCCCACATCTTGATAACTACAAATGATTCTGATCATCTTATCTGAAAAGGCTGCAATAGAGCTAGATTGAAAAAAAAAAAGGACAAGATTGATAAAAGATGTGGAATGAAGCCTGTGTAAGGAGAGGCTAAATAAGCATTTCAGCTTTGAAGAGAGATGATTGAAGGAGGATAGTGGTTTATAAAACTGTGAATGTCCTAGAGATGATGAAGGGGGGCGGTGGAATGTTCACTTTTTCTTATGACAGAAACAGAATAAAAATGTCCAGCAGCAACTTTACAACAAAATAAAGTATTTGTCGTGCGACCCCTTTGACAGGAGGTTGTGATAGCCAAAAATGTAAATGGGTTCAAAAAGAATTTGGCAAATTCATGAAGGATAAATCTGTCAGTGGCTGTTAAAATTATGGTTTAGATGCAGTCCTTACGTTCAATGTACTGAAACATTAATTGACTATTTTTACACTATTTTTACACTCCTCCTTGGACACCTGCTACTGGCCAGTAGAAACAATGAAATTCTGAGCTAGATATACCTTAAGTCTAACGTGGCTTGATCACTGTCATGAAGCTTACAGTGTTCCTCCAGGGACGGCAAATCTTGGGGGACAAGCTTCTTTGATGAAGACAGTTTGTAAAGACTTTGTGCATTGCTTTACTTTTTCTATCCTTTGATAATTAGAGAGACAAAACAATATGCAAATCATTACTTAATAAATAATTACTGCACATAATAACATAGGACAGAATGAAAACAAAATCAATTTTGAGATGTTTCCACTGCAGCTGAATGCAGATCTGTTTAATCAGTTTTTCATTCTAACAAGTGCAGATACACGCCATCCTTCCCTTTCAATATTTGCTCTTAAAGAGAAAAGTACTGTGTCTACATGGGAAACGATCACTCTTTTAGGTACAGCTGCTGTCTTTAGTTTGTTTATTTGCCTGGCATGACAGTCAAGAACCATTAGGAAGCTGTTTCATGGTAGCACTCTACCAGCCCTATATTCTCATTTCTACCTGCAGTGAGGAGAAATAGATACTTACTTTTCTTGTGTTCCTGTACTATAAAGATAAATCTAGTATTTTCCCCAAAGACCGTCCACTGTGTGACAGGTATTTGAAAGTGCATCTAGCCATTGAGCAGGTGCTGGAAAGACTTCAGCAGCTGTAAATTTTGAGGGAGGGGAGAGGAAACATTTGCACTAAAGAGTCCCTTGTGCTTTTCAAGAATAGAAATATTTCCAGGCTTTATAGTCCTATAATCTGTGATGTCTGGAACATCTTTCAGCAGGTGTAGCAACAGTGCTATTGTAAATGTTAATGGTCTGTTGAGCTTTCTGGCCCTCCTAGCTCCATACTCCAGTTGGAGTTAAGATATTTAATGTATGATCTTCTCCCTCTGTTTGCTTGTACTTTTTACTCAGTTGGAGAAAGTAATCCATGACTAATTAGACACTGAATTTCAACCTAGTAATTTATTTAAATAGCTTTGTAATTCATTGGCGTAAGCATTTCCATGACAAAATGTTGGTCAGGGAACATTTATGGAAAAACTGTTTAGGCTTGTAGGAAGAGATGTTATGAAGGATTTAAACATGTAAGGTACATACTGTGGCAGGCTTCACAGAGTACGTGGGGAGAATCAGGATACGACAGTACAGTCTGGCCCAGAGAGAGCTCCCCTGCTATGCTTGGTTTAGGAGGAAGCACTATCCTGTGTCTGAGCTATTGCCATATTGCTGCTAACAGATTGTATTATCTCAAGCATAGCCCACAGCAGCTGCCTTGCATCCAGCTAGGCAGTTAGCAAGGACAGGGGGTTTCAGATAACCTTCTGCCTGTATGAAGGTATAGCCCATAACTAGAAGTGAAGCCTGAAAATCCTCGCCATAGGAGGCAGGGAGTAGTCAGTGCTAGCCAGTATAAAGCTTTGGGTATACGTAAATGTCTCGAATCCTGTCCTGCTCTTCAGCTGAGGCCCTTGCTCAGGGCCAGAGTGAAGGATCCTACGAGTATGATCTTTATCTACATTTCTGAAAAGAGCCTCTTACAGCCTCCCACCCAGGATACAAGGTGGGAGTAGGGGCAGCAGCAGCTTCTCTCAGTTATTGAAGACCCCAAATGGGCATGGGCACTCCTAGTCCATGCAGGAGTGTGTGACCGAGCTCAGCTCAGCGTTAACACTCATGAGCTGCACTCATGATGCCAAAGGGTAGGTCAAGCTTGTTAAGATGCTTAACTGAGTCTAAACAGCTTAATTGAAAAGCACAAATGCAGCAAATCTGATGCATCTGAATGCAATCTGAATGTTATGTACAGCAGCCACGGGGATCCCACCTCTGGGGTTTGCAGATGAGTATGCTCTATGTGGCAGTTCATAAGGGGGGGACTGAAGTTCTCATAGATTCAGGAAATCCATGGCTGGATCTTTCTAAGACACTTATCAGATGAGGAAGTGCCAATAACCTCAAGTATAAAATTAGAAGATTTTAATTCCTAGACATTCAGAAAATGAATGCTTTATCAACAAAGCTTAAAATGTGGTTAACTTGGTAGAAGAGAAGCCTTTGGGATATCCATATTAAACACATTAACCCCCTTAATGAAGATCTCTGTCTAAACCATTAAATGTAGCAACCCTTCCATCTAGGAAGCACTGGCCTCTGTCGGTTCATATTGAAAGAATACTCCTTGTATTTACACAGCCCTTTTAATTGCAGGATCTTAATGCACTTCTACAAACTGCGCCTATGCCGTAGGAGGCAACTACTTTGCTACAGATAACTGCAGAGAATAATATAACAGCTACTTTGTGTAGTCCCTATAGACATGAATGGAGATTACTTCAGAGCATCTTAGATCAGGATTCTACAGCTATTTGTCTGACTTGACCATTGGGACCATGTTGCCCCTCAGTTAGCGTAAGCCACTGCTGTTGCATCAACTGAACTTGCAATTCTAGAGCTCAGGACAAGATTCAGAGAGCTTAGGGTCTGTGTAACTTGGGGATTGGTCAAGGTTTAGGCTCCTAAGTTACAGGGAGCACTGTAACTGAGCCCCAAAATCAGCATCACCTTCCACTTTGACACTTAAGGTTTGTTAAATGCCTGTGCGTGCGTACAAACTTACAAATGAGAGAGAGAGCAGCTAGGCCCTTTTGCAAATAGGGATGAAACAGACACTTCTAAGTGCCAGAAGCATCAACCAAATTCCATGTGTAGGCCTGTGCCTACTGGTGTCTTCAGCAGTGAGCATGGGAGAGTGGAAGAGAATTTGCTTCTACCTTCTTTACCATAGCCCAGTGGTCAGAGCATGTGCTCAGAAAGCAGGAAGCCTGCTTTAAATTGCCCTGACCTCTAGGCAATAAGAATGGGGGAATTTGCATATGGAAGAACAGTCAAAGTGTACCAGTGAGGCGAGAGAGAGGGAGTGAGATAAAGTAGCCTTATAGCCTATTGCTTAAAGCATTCTTAATTCATAGGCAGGAAAGTCTCTCTTCCAAAGTCATCTTCTGTTTTTTATCTGATGAACGTTTACTGCAAAATACATGTACAATTTAATGTTTCCCAAGGACTGCAGTTGTTCCTTGAATCAGAAATAAGCACTTATCTATGCAGGATGAAGCCCATCTGAAAGGCAGAAGAGGAAAAATAAGAATCTGCTGCCTTGGAACCAAAGCACACTCAAATTTGTAGGATTCATTGCACTGGAAACTGAACCTTAAGAAAATGAATGTAATTTATGTATTCCAGGCTAAAGTTAGTTAATGGAAGACCTGGGAAGAAAGAGACAAAAAGTAAATTGTGCTCTGTAAATCACAAAAGAGATCTGTAGATTTCAACGAGAGTTGGTAGCAGACTTTCTGGCTAGCTCTAATCAATGCCAGATGCACATATTGTAGCTTTAAAGGATTTGGGATAAACTGGGAAAAATGAGCATGTATTAACTAGGGTTATGACCCACACTGTGCATGACTTCAGATGTGTTTAGAAAGGATTTGGAGCAGACAGAGAAGCACAGTCCAATGCATAGTCTGGTGCCAACTCCACCCAGGCTGGAAAGGTATCTGTCATTCCTGTGTATTGTAGCCAATAATTTGCACCAAGTAGTCTGCTAGAATCACTGCAATGCAGTGAGATGGTTTCCAAGCTGAGCTGTGGCAGGCCTATTTTTACTGGCTGCATTGCTAGGGGGGTATCAGTTTTTGTGACACCTCTCATGTAGATGCATTTTGTTTGTTCTGTCCTTGAAAGATATGTGCCAGTAATTTTGAACATGAAAACTGTGTATTTGTGTCCCTGCTTATGTGGAAATGCACTCAGCCCTAAGGACTCCCTGGGTCAGATTGCCAGGGCTTTTCATTTGACCTTAGGTTTACACATTTTCTTTCATGTGTGCAACAAATTCTTGGAAAGCTGCTTCTGAGACCAGAGGTTTCTAGATAGGTTGCAGCCAGAGTGTGTGCCTGAGTGCTGACAAACACTTTTCTGATGATCGTTGGGCTCTCCTATACCAGCATGCAAACTGTCATTATCATTGTGACCTGAATAATATTAAGAGAATGGTTTAAAGTGTCTAAGCCAACAATTCTGACTTGCAGTTGGTAAAAGGAGAGAAACGTAATTAGTTACAAATATTTGTATGCAAAAGAACGTAGTCTGCCTTCCCAAACAAATAACTTCAGAATATTTAACTGTCGATTCCATGATGCTCCAGTATGTGTTGGTTGGTTTGTTGGTTGATTTGAGGACTACTGTTCCCACTTGTAGTCTATTATTTATTTGCTGATAAATCAAAAGAAACTGAATTGCACTCATTGTAGTACATTAAGACCAAGTGGGAGACATTTGCATTTGTTCTTAGGTGGTAGAATCTGCATTCAAGAAAAAGTCAACTTCCAGTGAAATCAAAGGTATCATCAGTAAGGTCTATGCATAGGACAGTTTCAACGGCAAAGATTTTCTTATTTTCCCCAAATACAAAGAGTTAACCAAAGATGCCTCTTTAGCTATTCGTGTATTCATGCAAACACAGTAAAAGCTGTGCTCTGAGATAACTTGTGGACTTTCTAAATGTCTAACTCTAGGATTAACTTTGAAGAAATGGTGGATAAGGTTACCTTTCTACCTGCAGAATGAACTGCTACATTATTCTTGCAATCTTGGTATCTGCTACATACAAAACAGTCTATACAGATGAGAGTGATTCAGTTTTCCACAGCAATTCTGGGGATGAACTGGGCAGTGTGGTGACACAAGGCAGTGTACTTGTCTCTCCTGTGATGCTGTTTCCCTGTATGCAACTTTTGGTTATACCAGCTTGCTGGTTTCCCAAATATTGCCTCCAACATAGTTCCACTTCTGAGGAGCAGAAGTAAAGCAAGAACAAATGCTAGAGCTGTTGTCTGAGGGTGGGTGTTTGTATCTAGCAGCATTTGGCCAGGGCTTCCCTCAGCTAGTGAGCAGCCAGCATATTGTGCACATCACAGAGAGGGATCCTACCTGAGGGGCCTGAGGTTGTCCCAGATTCTGCACTGCACAAAACTGGACTAGCGGGGCTCGATCCTTAGCACACAGAGGGAAGCAGTCCCAGGACACCATGTGGAAATAAGAAACTGATCAATCAGCTTCAAACCTTTCTGTTTACCCTGCTCACCCTGAAGGACTGAGATAACCTATACCAATATTTTCAGCAAGGATATTTCTTAGAAGACATAGCAGTGATTGTGCCCAGTTTGAGTAGATTTGTGGATTTCTTAATGGTTAGTTTAGAGGCAATCAAGAGTGAAATCAGAATGGCTTTCTGAAGAGGCAATAGAAAGGATGATGAGTGAAGAGGCAAAACCCAAGGGCTGCAGGAAAGAGGTCCCTCACAGAAAATACACAAATAGGACAAGTAACAAGGCATGAGAGCAGGTATCAGGGGAGAAGTGCTCAGCCACACCATGGAGTTCAGTGTCAAACCTACACTGGGCATAAATTACTAAGCGTGTAAAAGTGCAAATAACCAGCTGGTAATTTGCTTCAGTAAATCTGTAGAAGTAAAGTGGAAAAAAGGTCTAACTTTAGAGATCAGAGTAGTGAAGTCTTGAATTAGTTTTTCCCTCCTCGGGGCAATGCACAGACCATGAACTGCTGCCTGGAGTTAAGTCAAAGCTTCCTTTAAAGCACAGACCTGCCTGCTGCCTTTTGTGATGAAATTCTGCCTTCAGTCTCTCCCTACCCCTATCAAACTTACAGAATCATAGAATCATAGAATAGTTTGGGTTGGAAGGGACCTTTAAAGGTCATCCAGTCCTACCCCCCTGCCGTGGGCAGGGACATCTTCAACCAGATCAGGTTGCTCAGAGCCTCGTCCAACCTGACCTTGAATGCTTCCAGGGATGGGGCATCTACCACCTCTCTGGGCAACCTGTTCCAGTATTTCACCACCCTCAGCATAAAAAATTTCTTCCTTATACCTAGTCTAAATCTACCCTCTTTTAGTTTAAAGCCATTCCCCCTTGTCCCATCGCAACAGGCCCTGCTAAAAAGTTTGCCGCTGTCTTTTTTATAAGCCCCCTTTAAGTACTGAAARGCTGCAATAAGGTCTTCCCGAAGCCTTCTCTTCTTCAGGCTGAACAACCACAACTCTCTCAGCCTTTCTTCATAGGAGAGGTGTTCCATCCCCCTGATCATTTTCGTGGCCCTCCTCTGGACCCGCTCCAACAGGTCCATGTCTTTCTTATGCTGAGGACTCCAGAGCTGGACGCGGCACTCCAGGTGGGGTCTCACCGGAGCAGAGTAGAGGGGCAGAATCCCCTCCCTCGACCTGCTGGCCACGCTTCTTTTGATGCAGCCCAGGATACGGTTGGCCTTCTGGGCTGCGAGCGCACATTGCTGGCTCATGTCCAGCTTTTCATCCACCAGTACCCCCAAGTCCTTCTTGGCAGTCCACCAGTACCCCCAAGTCCTTCTCAATCCCTTCATCCCCCAGCCTGTGTTGATCCCGGGGGTTGCCCCAACCCAGGTGCAGGACCTTGCACTTGGCCTTGTTGAACCTCATGAGGTTCACATGGGCCCACTTCTCGAGCTTGCCCAGGTCCCTCTGGATGGCATCCCGTCCCTCAGGCGTGTCGACCGCACCRCTCAGCTTGGTGTCATCTGCAAACTTGCTGAGGGTGCACTCGATCCCACTATGTCATTGATGAAGATATTAAACAGTACCGGTCCCAATACGGATCCCTTATGTAAAGAAGAAATCCTCTTCTGTGAAAACTGGGACTGATTCTGGCCTAAAATGTGAAATTTCCAACTCCTGCTTTACACACAGTAAATAGCATCAATTATATGTAATATTTACTGATGATTATTATAAATTACTGCAGCTAAGAGCTGCAGATCCCATTACAAATGAAGTTTTGGAAAGAGCGGACTGTCATGCAATGTGTATTAAATTTATAGCATGGCTGCTCAGTTCAATAAGGTACAGATTATGAATTAAAAATCAATAATGGGATTATAAGCATTCAGTTACAGGGTTCTTTTTCTAATTATCTGCAATCTGTCATCCAGAAAGTCTATGATAACTCATCTGAGCACAACAGTGATGTATCTGCTGCTCAGCACAGAAAGAAAGCTGACCCTCCCCTTTCATTTTAATGTGTTATGACTTATGTGTTCCTGTCTCTCTTCCACTGACTGAAGGGGAAAAAAAAAAATCTCTTGAGATATATAGACCTGGTTTTACCTTTGGTATGAAAATAGCGCTCTCAGAGATACTGTACCTGAAAATAGGCTGAAATAAACTGTCCCTATTGTTTAGTTCAACTCCTCAGGCAAGGGGAAGGGAAATGAGATCTGCATTGTGTTCCCAGTTCTACTGGCTCTATTTCTGTCTGAGTCTTATTCTGTCTCTATGCATCTATAAAATGGGCACACTACTAGCTGAAAGGAACTGAGCAATTTTAATTATGGCTTTGAGAAACACTATGATATTCAGTACTTCTGTTTAGTTCATCGTGTGGAGTGACCATCCCTGGGGATCAAAGAAGAAGAAAAAGGCAAGGACTGGACATGGAAAAAAGGATGGTGGTCATCTTACCTCCAGGGACATATTTTGGAGGTCTCAAGGAGCACTGAGGGGTCAAGGCAAACAGCTGATAAAAATCATTTGTCAAAATAAACTTGCAGATAAAGCAGAAATGCCAGAGAGAGGATGAGAAGGGAAAGTTGAGTGTCAGGAATAATTTTTGTCACTGCAAGTTGTGGCCTTAGATGTTACACATGGGCCAATTGCTAGCCTCTTGGTTGGTAATGGAAGAACCCAACTATTTTCCCAAGCTTTTTGTTAGGAAGCAGACTGAGTGATGGTGACTGGGTTCAAAAGGTGGGATTCTTTTCTGGGAAGGGTTAGGGTCAGGGTTCTGGGAAGGTTTTTTATTGTGACCATTGGATTAGTTGGAATTTTGTGTGTAATTTTAAATGATCTGTATATTTTCCCTAGATCTTTGGAGAGGCACATTTTAAAATCTACAGAAATAAATAGAATAAATAATAGAATATATGTTAAGTTCTTCAGCTGGAGGATTTTGAAAAGCCACCTAACCTATTTTGGTCTAGAAACAGTGATTAAAGGTTAAACTCTTGTAAAATTACTCCTGGGCTTGGCTGGATATTTTTAAGATACTCATTCCCGTGGCATCAGTGTTATATCTGTCTTGTTGTGCCTATGTGGCTTGTGGCTGAAATTTTGAGGTGATAGTTAATTTCTTACTGGCGTTCCTATTTGTTATGTCACTATTGACTATTTACCAACAGCTATTTGTCCACTTCGAAACATGTCATTTTGATCCCATTGATCCACTCCTTTGTGTTTCAGTTTGTCCCCTGTGTCACCTCTGTGATATGGGCGCATCCATCAGTTTCGTGTCATGTGGAACTCATGACGTTGCTTCCTCATAGATAAGATTTTCCATGTTAGACTCCTCAATATGATATCTAGGTACTCAGATACCGAGGCTGTGTTCACAGCATCAGGACTTGAATAGAACAAAGTAAACCTGTTTTTGATGACAGTTACAAGCGCTCATGAATTTTGTCTTTGATTTATTTTCCCCACTGCTTCTCAAAGACTTTCAGGTGCTGTCAGTGATATATTTTGCCCAGTTAAACACACATTTTGCCTGATATGAGTTCTGCCTAATTAACTTATGACAGTGTCTTTACCATGCTTCAGAACTGCTGCTGCAAACACAAGCCAGCGTCATGCCGAGCTTTGCAAAACAAGGTTTTAACCGGAACACTGAGTAAGAGCATCCTTGGTCATGTGTCTAAGGTACCCTTGCTTAAGGTACCATGAATAAGGTACCGTGAATCTGCCTCTGGGAGAGAGTCATTTGCGTGAACAGTTTCAAGAGTCGCCTGTGAGGATTTTGGAACAGATCTGAATCGTTCACGTGGCTCAGACAGGGGTCAGTTAGGTGCTGTTCATCGGTGTCTGTGCTGCACACGTCTGTGTTTAAGCCTGGTACCGGTAAAGGAGAGCCGCAAACCCCGCATAAGCTTTTCCTGAATAAGCTGGCTCAGAAAGCTTTTGTGGGCTGTTGGGGGTTTTTTGTGTGTATGTTTGGTTGTTTGGTTTTTTCCAAAGACTAATGCACATTTTCCCTTGTCTAAGTCTGTCCCATCACAAAAATCAAGGGCAAACAACTGTATGTGCTTTCCTTCTATTTCTCTGTTTACTTTTGACAAACCAGGATGTTTGTCATCTCAGTACTATATTTTTCTGTAAAGATTACCCTGTTTTCTAGAGACTCAGTGAAGACTAGCGTGGCAACATTTGGGAGAGATGAAAGGTAGGAAGTAACATAACATCATCTGCCAACTAAGTAAAATCCACAACAAAATCACAAATAGGCCCTTTATGAAAGCCTGCTTAAAAAAGGTCAGATTTTTTAAAACATGGTCTTCTTTTTGCACCTGTAACTTACTGGCACAGCTGATGTCATTTAGGCTCTGATTCAGCAGAGCACTTAACCATGCTACTTAGTCCCGTTGACTTTAATGGGAAGTAATTACATGTTCCAACAAAGCACGTACAGAAGTGCTTGGCTGAATCAAGGTTTTAGACGACATAATGAGAACCTGATTGGGAGGGAGGGGGGGGAAGAGGAATTAATGCCGTGCTCAAAATCAAGCCCATACTCTCCGAAAATATACAGTAGGAACTCATTTGTGGCAGCGCTCCCCCTATATTGTGGCACACATTGATCTCATTGCTATACAAAAATCAAGAAAATAAAATTCTAATGACTGTATCCATGCTATCGCACACAGAGTCCGCATGCAGATTGTCACACACTGTAACCATTGCATAGTGATTTAACTCCAAATTATAATGGTTCTTTCTTCCTTTAGCATTTTTTATCCTTTTCAATATTCCATCTCTCTTGCTTTATTTTTCATTTTCAAGTGAGGACAGTATTCCTATCGTGTACTTGAATGGACTGCCATTTCAATTATGTTTGTCAATGCTGCTGTTGATGTGAGCTGCATTAAAATAGCAATTTGAAGTAACACTGGCACCGGACAGTCACCACTCATTAACATCATCTCCAGTAAAATCTTACAACAGAGCTGTAAGACTACCTGCTTTATAGTCCTTGAATCATAGTATGGTACAGACTGTCCGCATAGTGACGCTGCGGCTTCCAGTCATTCCTGTTACATTACACTGAGTCCAATTTCATCTCCTTGAGAAGGTTTTATTACTGAGCATGGATCAAATCCTGCTCACTTTACATTCCTGCTGACATTAATGGTCCTACTCTCATAACAGGTTTGGCTCAAGGGATGTATGGGTAACAGTATTGCTTTTCTTTAAATTCTCATGAAAAGATGCTGCTCGAGATGTTGTGGCAGAATTTGCACAGCATTTTTTTTTTTTTTTTTTTAATGCAACAGAATCTATTGCTGATAAACCAACAAGGAAAAAGGATTTCTTTCTTTGGTGTGTGTCTGTGTGTGTAGATGACGCAGCATACTGTGAGCTAATATCCAAGCAGACTAATTCTTCCATAGTGGATTTGAACAGGCTATCGGGGTTAATGGGATTACTAGGGTCTTGATTTCTGAGAAACACCACCAAACTTCAACAGAAGATTTCAGTCCAATCCCTATCCATCTGTTTATTGGTGAGGACCTGAGTGGCCAGATAAGTAGGGGTTGCTGCCTGCACTTATATGGCTTTGGAATTACAAAATATTATTGAGGAGGTCGCTCTTCATCAGTGATCTTTTCTGTTAGACCATCCTGCTGAGATAGCCATAGTCTTCCTACAAGCCCTGCAAAAATATTTGGGCTGCCWAGAGAGAAAACCGGGTCACAGCTTGGTCCCTGCCTTCCCAGCACTTCAACACAGAAGCTACTTGTGTCACCGCCCTGGTCAGCACCCAGCGAGAACAGCCCTGCCCATCGCCGGTGGCTGCTGGCCCCATCCCCACCGTCCCCTCGGGGGGAGCCGCGCGGGGGCTGCTCCCGCTGGCACTGCTGCTGGTGCACAGATGACGGGTACAGCACGGGAGCGGGAGGTGTTTGTAGCTGTCGCGCTTTCCTGCAAGGTGTGTTCGTTCGGATGGAGCTTGGCCCAGTAAAGGGACCTGCTTGTGCAGTGAGGCACTCCCCAGCCCTGCCGGCTGCTCCCAGGGCGAGTGTCAGAGTCTGGCCCTTCCTTTGCCTCTCCTGTCAACCCTGCCCTTCTAACGCTCTGCATGTTCTCTTGTAGTCCTCTATAATATCTTTTGAAGACTTCCAGTACTATTTTGTAGGGGGAGTTACAGACCCACTTGCCATTTTTCACTTAGAATAAAGCTTAAGGAGGGTCCTAGTAGGTCTGGTAGCTCACAATATTTTTTTTCCAAAAGTTTGGGTGGGGGGACCCACCAGCAATCCCTTTTTTGCCAGTGCAACAAGAACATCTTCATCTCACTGTGACCAGGACGGTTACAGCACTGCGCTTAATTTTCTCAGAGGAAAAGTCCTTCTGGCTCAGCCTCAGCAGGGCGCAATGTCCTCATCTACTGAGTGCTGGGGTGGAGCTCAACAAATGCTTTCCTTGAGGAAAAAGTATAGGAGAGTAAGGCTGAAAATGTGGGATTCATTGATTTAATTGGTGGAATGGAAAAAACAAATCCTCCAAGGTTTTTTTTTTGTTTGTTGTTTTTTTGGGTTGTTTTGTTTTGTTTCTTTTAAAGAAAAAACACCTTTGGAGAAAGTAATAACTAATTTCAAAATGATGGTGTTAACAGTTCTCCCTGGTTTCCAGGAAATCTGGGGTTTGGCTGTTTTTCTTGCACAGCCTCCGGGGCTGAGCTGTGTCCTGCTCTGCTCAGCCAGGCTGGAATTTGCGGGAAGCTGTGGGCAACTGCCTGAAGTCAGGGGGAATCTCTGGAGAGATAAAGCGACAAAGAGATGTAAGAGAGAAAAATAAATCCCAGTGACATTGAAAGAATGACTCTATCAGCATATTCAGACAATCACGTAAGGCCATCTGTGCTGAGCTATACGTCCTTAGGCAATGCGAGCATGATGGGGAAACAGGGAATGGGCGCAGGGTGTCTGTGCCCTTGTGCAGATACGGTCTGTTTGTTTTTATTCTCTCTTCAACCTAAAGTTACTGAGTCCTTGTACCACTGCCAACAAGACAGTGAACTAACAGCTGTGCAAGTTTTTTACTTCATTCCACCAGAAAATATTTTCTTTAATGAAGGCTCTTGTGTGCAGCTTCTGCACGATGCTCAAGATAATGCAGACGTTGCTGGCTTGCTAAATGGGCAACAGCATGTGTTTCTCCATTTCTTCCCTAGCAGCTACAGCTGTGCGTACACTAACAGAACTGAGGGCTTACTATAGACATAAGCTTCTAGAAATAAGTTAGCCAAGGATGGTGACTCTTAATCATATTTTTAAAGCTGTTAAACTCAGTATATTCAGTTAAATTCAGTATATCCTAGATATTAAGTGACACATGAAAATAAATGAAGTGACATGTTAGCAAGAATATGTAAAACATCATTCTTCTTCTGATTTCATCAAAGTCATGTTTGCGACACTACTGTTGCTTTTTTATAGTTGGTGCAAAGCTTGAATCCTAATCTTGATGGGTGTTTGCTGTGGTGTGTGAGAGCTTTGGGTTTTCCCTTTCTGTCAGAGACTATTGCCTCTCTGCTGCAATAGATCAAAATGAGAGGACAGGCAGCTGGTGCCCTTCCCTGAYGGCTCTGGCTGACATTCCTGAAAGTTGAATTAGGGACAGTGTTATTTACTCTCTCTTTTGCTGCACTGAGAGAATAAATTCCAGCGTCCCTACCACGTGTGTTGTCTTCACACATTGGAAGAAGAGGCTGCATTCCTTCTGAGGCAGATTCTTTACCATTGATGGGAAATTAATGATGGCAAGTAAAATATTGCGTATTAGGACTAACTGAAATGATCAAAGCCTGAATGCTGTTTACTCCCATACTTCTAGTCTGCTGTGAGCCCCTGGATGGTCATAAGCAAGTAATTTTTTTTTATTTCAAGAGATCATTTTACAAGGGGAAAATGGTATCACACTCCATTGCAAAATACTCTGTGACCTATTGATAAAAAGTACCATTTTGGGATCCATTTTTTTCCTTGCAATTTTGTATTTGTAGAACTAATTAAGCTCCGTGACTTGAGGAGAAAATGAAAAGCAAGCTCTATCCTTGTACACCATTATTTTTCTAGTAATTTAGAACCAAAATCCTTCAATGCCAAATGGCAAAATCTGGTACTTATTGTATTGTAGCCCTTACTGACACGCAAAATTCCCACTTAGTTAAATGAATTTTTGTGTAAGCGCTGAGCATGACAAGGTCTGATGCTTTTTAAAATACTCATATAAGAACTGAGCCTGCTCCAGTGCCCATCAGCGGGAGCAGGAACACATTTACTAACAAGGCAAAAATAAACCACAGTTTAATGAGTTGCAAAAAGGCCTGGTCTCTACGCTCTCTTAAGTAGTCTATTTTAGAATGGCTGTTGGCATCGTCAGGAGGGTACAGCGCGGGAGACTTATATGGTTAAATTTTATAGTAGTCTAATAATGAAAAAAGCATGTGTAAGGCCTCTTGGCAAACAGCCCATAGTCATGGCAGTATTCCTACAAGTAAAGCTGCAAGGGGGGAGAGAGAGAGATAATTAATGGGGACCTGCTTTATTTGCCAGGAGAGATTATTCTGATGCTGGGCACAAAGGGTACGTGCCTGAAAAAAAATGTAGAGAAAATAGAGTTGTTTTGTGGTGCCCTAAAATACAGTTTAATGAAAATGAGAAAATAATGGAGGAAAGTCACTTCTATAGTCTCTGGCTAGCTGCCCAAATATGAGTAGAGATGCGCTGGCCCTGGGCTGTGCTTCCAACACAACTCGCAGAAAGCTGATTGTTCTTACACACATTTGCTCTATTTTCAGACACATGCTATTTGAAACCACATTTTCTCTTTTGCTCTTTGCTCCTTCCTTGCTCCCAGCTTGTGGAGAATTTCCACCTCAGAATGTTATTTCTTGAAATGTTTTCTCTTTGCAGAGCAGTATCTGTTGTTTTCCATTCTCCCTGGGGTAACAGTAGGAGTCTGATGAAGCTTGAAGGTACCTGGAGTTATCTCTGATTCCCTAATCCTCAGGTGAACCTGTTTGGCAGGGCTTGCCTGAGCTGCAGAGATCCAGCTCTCAGCTGCGTCTCAAGCAACCAAATCATGCCAAGCCTCATTTTATTTCTTCATAGCTTGAAAATGTTTGATTCCTCTATCTGGTGTATTAAACTCAGGAACCTCTGGTTGTCTGTTTGACCACCTCTTCTGTTTTCTCACTCTTTCTTTTCTCTCTCCTGGACATTTGCACAAAGGTGGAGGAACAGACCCTGAGATAAGGTAAATCAGTGGGACCATATTTATTTACTCCATTAGCAGATCAAGCCCATACATCCAGGTGAGGTTTTTGTCTGGGCTTTTTTTTTTTTTTTTTTTTTTTTTTTTTTTTTTTTTTTTTTTTTTTTAGTACCATATTTTAAATGATACTGTGCAAGTGAATGATGGAATAAGTTAGTATATTTTGGGGATATAAAATAATAAAGAGAAACCTCCATCTAAAGCAAAGGAGAGCTCAGAAAAAGGAGAGTGATTTCTGATCCAGAAATTCAGTTATGTTTCTTCAGATTTACACTGGAGTCTGTGAGAGCAGAACAGGATCCCCTGAATTTCATATGTACGTGTGTCTTCAGTTGGGCTTCATATTTCTGACAGAAATATGAAAAAATAAAATTTTTTCATAAAAGCTGAAATTTTCCTCTACCCTATCCTATACCCTGTGGGCAGAGATCTGATGTCAATGTGATTTTGAATGATGGGTCAATACTAAACCTAAAGGAAATCAGTGAAATAATTCCCACTAACATATATGCAGTGCAGAAATCAAGGGATCAGGGACGGAGAACAAAACCARTGCTGCCCCAGACTGGCAGTGTGCGTGAACCCGCTGGGCTATGACACACTTTGTGATTCACTTCTTGAAATCTGGAAGGGATAGTATTAACAGATATTATTCACATTAGACCTCTGCCCCCTCTCTCCCCCCACACTATGTATAGCCATTATCCAAGAATTTGCTCAGTGAAAGTGGTCTTCCTTATTTTTCTATGAACATCAGTTTCTGGAAAGCTATTTTGGATGATTGCTGGGTTTTCCTCTTTCAGAATTTGATCTACCTCTGTCTTTTCCAAAGAATATGACTGTTGTCTGGAATCAAATTTATGTTATTAATTAACACATTTCAGGGCATTTAAGTTGGAAATAGTGCAAAGCTCTTAGGTTTTCTCTGCTACATGGTTAACTGTACTTTAATATCAAGGTTTCCAAGAGATTTATTACTGAGACTTTGCATTCACTTACTTTATAGCTTCTTTGCATGTATTGTTCAAGAAAAAAATTGTTCATCCTTTCGCTTTAGCAATAGAGAAATCCCTCCTAATGTTATTACCTGAATGGTACTGCTTTAATTATTATTGGTTCCAGGAGAAATAGCTGTGAAAATATTATGAAATACCATTGATAAATGAAATAAGTAAAATTTTGCTTGGCATTTTTCTTGCTGGGGCTGCTACTCAAATCTCTCTTCATTTTTTACAACATTCATAAAGAAAAGACGGATAATTTTGATRTGAATGCAAAAAAGGAAATAAAGCTAATCAGAAGTATAGAAAAGAATTATGTCAAAAATATCCAGTCAGATATTTTTGGTTTGTGTGTGGTGAACTGTGCTATGTTTTTAAAGAAGTGAGCTCTTCAAACGGCAGAGCCACAGAAGGCACATCTGTGTTAGCTCATACTTCTCCTTGCTGCTTCCCCACATGGAACTTCCATGATGGGCAAAGTATTAAATACGATCTAAAGTAGTCTTAAATGTACATCGTTAACTATTTTATGCCATAAAAACAGAGATGTGGAAGACCTGTTCAGTCATCTAACCAAACCAACTACCATCACAGGGTTGTTTCCTTGAGATTTGGTCTTGATTCTCCAGGTTATCTGGCACCATTTCCTCTGGGATGTGGTCTCGCTGCAAACTATTGAGGCAGCAAGTTACTTCTTAGTGCAGATGAACAGTAGTAAATATCTGATTTTACGGAGTATGTGCTTACACATGTAGGGATTTTCTAATTTTAATTTCTCCTGACTCCTATGTTCCCATGTCTGTGAATCACTTCTCAGATGAAGCTTTCCTGTTTTTTCATGCGCTTTTAGTTGTAAGAGGTTTGTGTTAGTTCTCTGAAGGACCCAATAGACAGTGCTCTGGGTCCAGTCTGATCCCAAAAAAGGTATTCTAGGAAACTAGATCAGAAGGCTAATGGAAGACATCCAAGAATCATGTAACTGTGGGCTGAGAAAGCCTTATTTAAGGCCATTTATGTGATATATATTAGGAACACAACTTGACCCAAAAGGGGCTTTATCAAGATATCTGGGACTTTGACTTTAAAAACAGTTACAGCAGACTTCAGCTTAGCTGTGGAGCCATTCTCACTTTATTCTATTTCTGTACATGTTAACAGAGATGTGGAAAGGTTGTTTGGTATTGCCACCGTTTTGTTTAGGTTTTTTTCATGGTTTTCTGCTTTGTGCCATATCGACCTGCTGTTCAAAATTGTCAGCTTAAGTTTTGATCTGATGTAGTTATGCCAAAGTGCAATCTGCACAAGACCAAATTTTCTTTTTATATCCTCTAGCTGGGTCATTATGCCTACTTGTTCTAGTTGTTCCTCTGAGGGCTTACAGTTTACCGTACCTTATCTTTTTGTTTGTGTATTCAAAATTATTGAAAAAAGAATATATGATCTAGAGAGATCTGGGTTAGATGCTTGTGCGAAGCCATTCAGTCTCTCTGAATGTCACTCTTAACTATAAAATTGAATTRCAATAGTTCCCTAGCCTAAAAGTAAAACAAAATTCACAAGTATTTGCAGTCTGTACCAGTACTGAGGTAACAAAGGACATAAATGCTTCAATGGATAGATGCAAATTGAACAAGAACTTCTGACTTGTTTTATATTTGTTTAATTAAAAGTCCAAAGGAACTTCGAAGCCTATGAGGCAGTAAGTGGCCCTCTTGCTGATTCTATTGTCAAAATCACTGGGATCCTTTCAGCCTGCCTGCTGCATAAACAGATATAGAGATTAAAATACTCTATCCTGAGAGCTGTATTTTTTTTTCTTGAAGGTTCTGCCTCTTTACTGCACTCTGGTAACAGCTCTGTAGTTTGTCACAGCAATGAAGTATTAGTGAACTGAGCACTGCACTTCATGTTATCCTCAGTAGAGATTCTCTAAGAAATAAGACTTAGGTAAGTTGCAATAATTACAATCAATTGCTTTTTGCTTGTGCACACATCAATGAAAAAAATAGGAGCCTATTTTCTATTATTTGATATTTGATAGTCATTGTACTGGACACTTTGGAGAGCTGATTTAATAAGGCATGTTAAGCAGTCACATCATAGCAAATGAGTCATTTGAATTCCTACTGTACATCAGCTTGCTATCTTAGGTAAATGCTAGCCATATGTTTGGCAAACGTCATTAATTTTTGGCAATATTTGAATGACAAAGCAAATAATGAATTGTCTCTTTCCGAGTTAGCCGTTTACTGTTCTTGGTATGTTCTCCCAATTTGGCTCGTGTTTTGTGAGACGTTTTTGTTCTTGGTCATATGCTAACATTGTCATAGCTACTACTATTATTATTTGAACTGGAGGCCACAGCTGAGATCATCATTGTACTTGGCGCTGTACTCATGGCAGTAAATGTCAGCGAGTCTTTAGTTCATTGAAGGCAGAAGTAATACTGGAAAAAATGAGAGGAAATAGTGTATGTTTTACTGATAGAGCTGAAACTGAAGCAAAGAGCATAAAATGATGCAGAAAGTCTGTATTTTCTGGGTCCCCTCACCTAATCAAATAATGACCAACCAGGAGGGGCTCAAATATTTGAGCATCTTTTACTACCAGGTGTTTTGAATAGATGACACAGATCCTCAGTCCTTGCATTTTAGTGGATTTCCAAAGGAGGCTTTTCACAAAACAAGAAAAAAACCCTAATACTTCCCTGGTTGGGGGACAGATTTTTGTGGCTCAGTGTTCCTTTTGTTTTGGTCAAAACCATGAAATGGAGAGCAAGTTCAAAAGTGGAAARAAAAAAACACATCAAACCTCATCTGCCTCTGTTCTTCGTTTTGAATTTGGCTGTTTGCAGGAAGAAATTAAAATCCAGTTGGAGATCCAAACTGTTTCTACATTCAGTGCTGCACAGATACAGGATGCTGGTTTGAAATGAGGTCTAATTAAACCTTGACTGCTTCGCTGGTGCCTGCTTTTTAGGCGCAGTTCTATGACTTGTGATATGTTTTTCCTCTGACACTTTTCTGTGGTTTTTTTTTTTTGGTGTGTGTGTTTATGCTAGGTGTAGTTTTCAAGCAAGCARTGGAAATAAAAAAGTCATTTGTAACTGTGAAAGGATAAAGGATGCCACAACAGCTAACTCAGAGGGCCTAAGGCAGGCAATGATAAATCTCCCCTTCTGAAGAAAGAGAACTATTTAGAAAGAGAACATACAAGGGAAATGGGTAAAAAATTTGAAAATGAGACTGCAAAACTTAGCAGGCAAAGATACTTGCATGTGATGAAAGAAACTGCAAAAGTAAATAAATTAATGAGGCCAAGCAGGAAGTATAAATTCTGGAAATGGAGCAGAATACTAGGGACAAGTGAGCTGAAAAATTATGGTTGAATTGGTAGATGTCAGGAGAGGGAAGACACATTTTCTTAAGTACCAGGTACTTGAAAGAATGATAAGATTTTAAGGGTGAAAGTGAGTGTTTCCAGGCCATGTATTCATCGTATACATTGGCTGAAATGAGGCAATAAAAAAAAAAGGTGTTTGTACATCTATATATAATAACATTATCTTGACAACCTTTTTCTGGACAATAAGGCAGAGAATGAAGCTTGCCAGCTGGTTCTGATAAAGTATTCTAAAGCTGAAAAAGGAAGACAATCATTATTAATTCCCTATTCTGGAAATACTACTTTCTTCCCTAGTGTCTGGAAGTAGATAGGTATTATCTTTTATGTATTACCATAGCTGGGGAATAATGGTAGATAAGGGTTAAACATATGTTGCTAGATATCTTCAGTTTCACTGACTTTTAAAAATGTATTTGTATATTTATTTTAGAGTGAAAACCTAGTCTTAAGAAAGTGGTAGTATCAGTTTGATATCCTACTATGTAAAACACTTGCAAGATAACATAAAACCAGGAGGCTACTAAAGGTTTTCCAAGCTGCAGCACTAAGTTGTAACAACTAAAGGGGGAATAATTTAAGAACAAACTCACAGTAAGAGTTTCTTTTAATGGTGGGATGATAACAGGAGTTAGCACAAGTGCAATTGTTACTTAGACATACTTCAGTATTAGGAGCCTTTATGGGGAAGTCTCCCATGGCAATTCTGTTCTGTCACAATCCTGATTCTGCCCGTGGTCTGATGGGAACAGGAGGGAATGAGAGAAGTGGTCCTTCACGCCTTCTGAATCCCTTTGAGTCTTCCTCCTGTAGAGACTTACATTTATCACAGACCTCATCTGATACAGGACAAAACTCTTTTGACTTAGCCACTTAAAAGGAAGTCTTCAGATCAGTTCATGCTCTCAGTTAAGCTAATAGGTACAGTCTATAGTAGAATCAAGCTTTGTAAAATAGTTAAGCTATTTCTTTCCCAACTAAATGAGAAGAAGACAGAAAGAGAAAATATTTTTATTGGTAAATGTATTTTGGGAGGCACTTAGGTGTTGTCATGATACGAGTCACATCTATCCAGATTAAATAGAGAAGGGAAGGGAACTTTTATCAAAGTAATAGGAGGAGGAACTTGTGTTCAGATGGAGTCAGCTCTGCATGATCCATAGGCAAAATTTCCAGGTTAGGGACTGCAGAATGGATTAACCCTACCAAGGTGCAGAGGTTCCTTCACAGGGGCTATACAGCCCCACTCAGATCATCTTTATCAGGTGTTTGCAGGAACAGCTCCTCTCCAGACCAATACAGGAATGTTCACATGGGGTCCTCAAGCTCTGAGCCTTCCTGCAGCCTAGAGAGCACTGGAGGTCTCAAGCTGGCTCTGCAACAGCTCTCTCAGGTTTGGAAAATATAGCATTTGTTCAAACTTCTTCATTTTTGGGAATAGTTAGCTCCATCAGTTATGTGAGTGGTTAAGGTCACCAGTTTCTCTAGAGACCATTGGGATTGACTCTTCCATTTACCTAATACATGGATTCCCAGGGTGGAGTGCCTTGTCCCAAACAGGCTAACTCTGAAACCACAAGCCTTAAGGCTGTGTTAGCAGGGATAACTAACCCAAAGGCAATGTGCTGAAACGTGGCTCTTCTGCTTTGGAGACTCATGCTGATGGCACGGTGGGGGTGCTCTGCTACTCTACCCTCATGTACTAACGTATTCAAAGGGAGTTTGTGTTATCCTTAGCACACAGTCATAGAATCATAGAATAGTTTGGGTTGGAAGGGACCTTTGAAGGTCCATTTCTCAGTGTAGATATACCCCTCTGCCTAATGACAGAAAAGGCTAATTTCATGAGAATGCTAATTATTGATTTCTTTGAAATGAAATATATGCGTTTGAGATTTCTTCCACACATTGCGCACTTACTTTCACTGTTATAAATTCCTGCACCTCTAGTGATTTAACTGATTGCGGGGGCGGGGGGGGGGGGAGCAGTTCTGGATTTGCTCTAGGAAAATTGGTGTGGTTTAAGTGGATTTTGTTAATTGCGGTGACCAAATACATAAATACGTAGCGGAGAGAGCAGATACTTTTAAAGACAGTTTATTTTAGGGAACTTCTTGACATTTCCAWTATGGAAGAGGTGTATCTTGAAACTGTTACAGAATTAAACACGGGGGTAAATGTAGAGTAGTTTTTTTCAGTGCAGTGCTATTCAATCAGAGTAGTAGGGATCTGCTTCTCTTTTAAAGACTCCAGAATTCTCAAAAGTTGTATGAATTCAAAAGCAGACATTGTGCTGAGCAAAGTATGTAAAACACAAGGGGAATTAGAGGATAACTGAAAATTTTTCCTTACCGCTTACAAGGTGACATGTGTAACATACATGAGAAAATGTTATAATAAAATTAAACAGCTTAAACCCTAAATCTAAACCCATTGCTGTGGCCAAATGAACAATGACCCTGCACCGCACAGGAAATGTAAACAGCATTTGTACAAAATAACAGGACATTTGATGCCATCTAGTGGCAGTTGCGAAAAGGCGACAGCAACTTTGACAAAGTCCCAGAATCCGTTCTTTGTAACTGCAAGTGTGTACTGTGCCTTTAATCCTTCGGCCCATCACTGGCATGGATGTGGAAATYTAAATATAGCAGTATTATTTAGGAAACTCCACAGGTGAGTTTCCTATAGGCTCTGACTGAATATACGCGGTTTTTTCAGTATTTTTACCTTCTTGACCGCTTTGCCCCAGGCCTGCCACAAACAGTAGTGTTTCTAAGGTCACAAACCACCATCTAAACTAGGCAAGCTGGCATATTTCTAGGTTTAGGATTTATATAAAATATCTGGCATCAGAAGGTAAAAGTGCCAAGCAATTTGAATTGCTTCTTTAAGCCTAACCACTTTTGCTGAAGGAGTAAATCTATTACATTTAAACAAATTAAACTCGTTAAGTATTAAACATATATAATTACCCTATTCAGGATAAAATGTTAATATAATAGTCATAAAAGGTGGCATTTCCAATAAAATGTATGTGATATAAAGAGATGAGCCTATTGACAATTTATGTTCATAAATCATGTAGGTTCCTTAGAAAAAAGATAACATCCCATTTTATAGTTTCTGGTGCAAATTAAGCAGTAGGTTGTTCTGCAGCCAAGTGTGAAGGCACCATATGCAAACCACTGAACACTGCCAACTGACAAACCAACGTGTGTGTGTGGTGGTGGGGGAGGGTGCTAAAGAATAGAGTGAGAATCAGAATAAGAATTATTATACTTTATTGTGTGCTATTTTAGGGTCTTTTGTATGGAACTGTCTTTCTAAAGTGCCACAGCCCAGTTTCAAAAGAACATTGCTCTGTAATTTCCTATGAAATCAGCCTAAAGAGCTCCAGACACCACACTGTTGAAGTGACTGGTGCTAATTCAAGCAATGTCTTTCAAGAGTGACTGCAGCCTCTTTCCTTGCTGAAACGTGCCAAATTCCAATTAGTTCTAGTCTGACCAGCTAGAAGTCAAATTAAAGAAAAACTGCATGGGGTTTTTTCACCACAGATTTCAGTTGTCATTTTTTAAAAACACAGTATCTGAGTATCTCCTAGAGTGAGAAGCAAATTAAGAAATYTTTCCTTTCTGGGATGGATGGTCTTGGGTCTAACTTTCTGCTTTCCAGTTCTCTGCATGAAAGTTTTAGCATAGAAAATGGCAGCAAATGAATACCGAAGGAACATTTTGCTGAATGAGCTTTTTACAGACAGTGGGATGTGAACTTTCTTTGCAGTAGGAAAGGTATGAAGCAGCTGATAACAAAGCCTCCAGCTGGGCAACTACAAATTATTGGATGCTTTCCCTAGGATGGACCAGGTATTGTGTGGAAGTCCAGAAAGAAAGGAAAAATAAATACCCTGGCATGTGGTAAACCCGAGGAATTTAAGTGTCCAGAGTACAAGTGCAACTGACAAAGGTACATGACTGGTACAGTTTACTGAGAGCTTCTGGAGCTTATCATCATCGCTTGCAGAAACATGCAAAGTACTTGTCCAAGTTCAGGCTTTGTTGTCTTTGGCTGTGTATTGGGGGCACAGACATAATTAAACAGCTCCTGGTCACTCTTTCCGCGAGCATCTCTTCCATGGGACGGTTGGGTAAACTCTTTGGTGAGGTTGCCCATTGCCACCTCCTTCTTCCTCCACTGTGGTACCAGATGTGGCTATGATGTCTCCAAAGTGCAGGAGAACCTCTCACTGACAAACACATGCCTATGCTTTAGGTCACCTAGAAAGGATATACGCAAAGGTGGAGGAAAAACCTGCCAGGGTGGGAGATCTGAATCTGTCTCCTGTGACAGAAGCAGACTACCTGTTACTCATGTGACAGAGAGGTTTCTGGTTTGTTCAACCCTTAAGTGTCTGTGTGTCTTGAACCGTCAGAAGTATCCCTACCTTGACAAATTCACAAGTCGTAGAAGCAAAGTAGATACCAAACTCTGTTGATTAATCACAGGTAGAGAACTGAGTTAAAAAGACATGAGTGACTAGTTCAAAACAGCACATGAAATCACTATCAAAACTGGGAACTGGCCCTGGAATTTGAGAGTATGGGTTGAGACCCTCTACTACATGAATGCATTTCATCCAGTCATATAGATATTTATCATCACATATTTATGAACATTTCATCTAACAACTGTCTGCAGCAATTCACTGCTATTCCTGCTCAGCTGTAGTATTTAGCACCAGGATATTAGTCACTGGTGAAGATTAACACCACTTCACAGTTTGGGTAAATTGTGTATCTCTGTATGAGTTCCAGTGACTAGACATGGACACGGAACACATCCGTAACCTAGAAATTAGAAGATGATTTTCACTGGAAGAGAAATGACGTCAAAATGCGGTACGTAGCTATGCATTAGCAGTAGTGGGAACAAAACAGAAAACCGTTTTCAAATTAAGATCTGTAACCTTCCAAAGGTCGTTACATGGTATGGTGGCCTCCAGTAGCAAGGACTTAATTTAATGACCAGGATATCCCATCACTTTGATGTCCTAAATTACCAGTAAAAAAACAGATGATGATGTGATAGCGTACCAAGATTTCATTACATGTGTCAGGAGTGGTCCATTACTTCTGAATGGCAAACCTGACTGTCATCTCAAAGCCTCATGGAGCAGTGCATTGTTTACTTTTGCTGCCCCACGTATTTTTAGGGAGAAACTATTTTATACTTTTTTGAGATAGCGTAAATTCGAGTTCTCGTTGCATTATGAAGCCAGTTGATTCAGAGGGAGAAAATGCTGCTGAAACTAAAAGGCCTTAAAAATCATCCAGGCAGCTCCTTGCTCTCTCTCTAGAAGTAGCTCGTGTAATAACATCTTACTGCTCATTGTTTTAGTGCTTTCAGTGTTAGGGTTTTTTCTGTGGTACTAGAAATTCCCTGAGGTGCCGTTTTCTATTAATTGAAAGAGAAACTAAAGACAGCTCCATTTGGTGCCACTTACCTAGGATATGTCAGGCAATTTATTTGTTTTTCAGGCACACAGCCCTCTTCCCCTGGATACATATCAGGGGAAACAAAACCTTTTTCTCACATACTGCAGGTTGCAGGTCAGGTCTGTAGTGACAACAAGTAAGAATAGTAGAAAAAAAAGTTCGAACACACACCAAAAAAAAAGGTGATACATGAGTGCAAAGGTAAATACTGCTGATTAACATGAAAAGTTACCTGAGGGTAACTTTTCTTGACTCCAAGAGGGCAGCTAACCTCCCGTGCTTTCCCTGGATCTGAACCTAAGTCAGTAGAAAGGAACTTACCAACCTACTAGTTTTTGGGCATGATTTGAGATTAATCATATCCCCCAAATTTGTTTGAATTACTAGGATCGGGTCAGCCATGGCTCATCTACGTGGGTATGAGAACATAATGTGTTTTCTTCTTTTTCTGGTATAGATTTTTCCTGCTGATTTCTGAAAAACTAATTCCTTCACCTTTTATCTATCCAGGTATGAAACCTCTCTTTATCTCCTATTTTTACTCCTGCAGCTGAGTACTAACTCACTGAAATCAACCTTTTTCTGCCAACTTCCAGATGCATCCTAACCTTCAGACTTATTTTCTCTTAGCCAAGCCTACTTTTATTGCAGGAAAATTGGAGTGGACTTAACTGAACAGATGTCTGTTAGATCTAGCTGAGATGCGAACCCTAGTAAACCATGCTACTTAACCACCCAGAGAGTTTCTCGTCGTGTTGCCTGTGGCTGTGAGAAAGACTGAAAAGATCTGAGTGCCCACAATGCAAAATACTTCTTTCTAAAATAGGAAACTGGAAGGCTTCCCAGCTTCCACATCTGCCTCTAATTTACACCTCTGAGCACTAGGGTGAGCAAGACAAAAATGAGAAGGATTAATGGACTATTCTCTCTGTGCAACTACTGTGGGAGATTACACCCCCAGTTGCAGAAATCTGGCAGTGACTGGTTAGTTACAAGACAAGCAACGGAAGAGTAGCTGCTTTTCAAGCTAGAGGTTCCTTATGTCCGCCCCGATCCATCTGCAGGAGACACTACTTGTACAGAAAAGGACCAGAAAGCATCTGCTTAGTACCTGCTTCTAAGCACAATGAGAAACAAAAAATCCTGGGCTGAATCTAAAGATCCCGTACTGAAACTTGAGTAGAGGAATAAGAGTTTACTCATCCCGAGCTTAATTCTCTTTGCATTTCAGTCCAGCTCTCAATAAATTGAGCACACATGTAACTCTAAGCAGGTTAGCATGATGCTGAGACCAGCGTAAATGTTCGACAAAGTGACAGTATCAGGCTTGGCAACAAGATACAGGATGCAATTAAGCTCACGTCTAATATGAAACCAGCCTGACAGGAATCCTGTAACTAGTGTGACTTACAGGTGCCTTTTCAGTGCAGTGCATGGCTGCAAGCTATAGTATGAGATGTTATAACATGACCTGTCATAAGATGGGAACTAGTCCCTGCAGTACTAGTCACCGGAGCAAGCATTGATTCCCAGACCTCCATTCAGCTGCATGGTTCTGTGTCTGGTTTTGGTAATACCCTGAGCCCCATGCGACTTGCACAGACTTATCCTGGAAGTGGTGAAGGCTGGTGCAGAAATCAAGCTGGCTGGATCCCAGTTCATCAGGGCAAGGAGCTTTCAATCTTTCTCTCTTGTAGTGCAGAAAGCCATTTGCTGCAAAACACCGGCACTGCAGACTGAACAGGGATGCAAAACTAGGTCTGCACAGAGCCGTGCATACGTAGGGCTGCAGTTATTGTTCACACTCTGAAAGAAGGGACATATGAGCTAAAATAATAAGTAATTTCAACTAACTTGCTGAGATTCCTTGCCAAAAATGGGGTGAGAAATGTGCATTCTCGGTCTTGGGTGCAGAGCTAGCAGAAATGTAGCAGACACAGCAAGCCAACAGCTTCGTGAATGGGCAAAAATTGTTCTTTCCTGCATTCCAAAATGGGGCAGAAATTCTTTGCAGTGAGCATATGCCAACATTACAAGTCCAAATCAAAGCAGAATGCTTTAAAAAAATAAAATGAAATGTTTATTACGCACAGATAATATACAGGACCAAATGAATGTACTCTTTCATGTGATGTTTAGTTAGTTAYTTTAAATCCCATATGTAGGACACACAGCTTATTCATCCATTTAAAAATAGTTAAACTGTGTTTGGGAAGCAGGATGCTGAGACTAACTTGAACAGTACATGCTTGAAGCTAGGGTGTATGTTGCCTCTCATTTTAGGTGGCTTGAAAGATTTTGCAGTTAAAGAGATTTTTCTTCGTTATGTTTCCATGGAATAACAATGACATCCAGTGGCTGGCAGCTTTAATAATACATATGTATCTGCTGCAGGTATAATAGGCAATGATAAGATTTCTCTGGGACCTTTCTTTGTGGTAGCTGAGAGTTCTTTCTACCAAATTTATCAGTGGGGATTTTGGTGGGGGGACCTGAGGGATGGAGGCTGGGTGTGAAAAGTCCCCATGCTTTAATGAGGCCCTACAGTAAGAAAGTCAATTCCACTTTACTGGTATCTAAATGCCAGTTTAGCTTCAGGGAAGAACAAGATGTTGTAGTTTGCTTATTCTCCACTCTTCTAAAGAGACTTAAACCCAGATTTCTTTCCTAATAACTGAAACCCACAGTGGCCTAGGCAGCGACTGTATCCCATTCCCCTTTCTCTTATTTGAAAGTGTTAATCTAAAGTATACGTGTTTTGATTCTTAATATCATCATATTTCACCTGTTTTCAGTTTTTAAATACTTTTTTGCTGCCCCATCGATGTTCTTGAGGCTGCCCTGAGGCATCCTTAACTTACATACCAGCAAAGTGTATTTTTTTTTTTTAGGATTTTTTTATTCTACTTAATAAGAATAAGTTACCATAGCAACTACCACTCACACGGTACTTATTGCTGTGGGATTTAGTTACATTTCCTTTTAATAACAAGAACCTTAAAACAGTAGCACATCATGCAATTTTTTTGCATTTTATTTTGTAGTGAAAAATTATATACCTTTATATTTTTCTTCTAGTGACTGTTTGGTTTGTGCATTAAAATCTATTTTCTCTTCTTCCTTTTAAAAAGGAAGTCTTCCAAGAATCTCAACAGGGTAAAGATATGGGATGCAAAATAATTTMTCTGAGAAAAAGACTTATGTGCATAACGGACAAAAGAAAATTAGATGTCTGAGGAGTGGGAACACATTTGAACAATGAACACGGGGTACTTGGGCATTGATATAAGGTACATTCTCTCCACTCCCACTTGCTTCCTTTGACTTCCCTGGGGTAATGCCATGACTCCAGTAAGGCAGAAGCTAAAAGACCATCTTTTTGTGATAGGCTTGTTTTTAAGAACAGTTTCAGAATCTGAATATGGATGTAAGCTGAAAGATGGCAAATTAATTTGTAAGCTATCTCCAATACATTGTTTTGCTTACTAATTAGGCAACGTAAAAAGAACAGCAGCCTATGTAGCCTAACAAAGCATTTTCGTACAAGTACATAAGATGAGGTCTGGTTCAGAACAAAAACATTTTTGCCTATTATTAGTTCATTCCTTGTCTCATGGATTTAGTATTGCTTGAGTACAGACCCTAAGAAAAAAAACTGGTATAAACTTATGGCCAGAACCTTCAACTCTTGCTCATTTAACAAACATCAGTCTTACTGCAGTCAGGAGAACTAATGATAGAGCTTTTTGCTTGAAGAGGTCTAGCTGCTAAGTCAGATGCTTTTACATAGAGATTGCTTTGTCTTTTGCATTATGAGTGCAATTCATTACGTGTAATATGACATGCAATAACCAGCAAAATGTAGTGGGCTGAAAATATTCACAGAAATCAAAGAAAGTTGGTTTAAAGCAAACAGTAGATATTAGCTAATCTAATGCTCTGTTTGAGACGAGCTAGAGTACTCATGGATCATTGCTCACAGATAATTTTCTAATATTCTTACACACCTCCTGTAACTAGGATGCTAAAACCAGTTTGCTCATTTCTGGGTAAGTATAATTTAATGTTTGTTGCACAATAACTAATAGATCTGCAAATTAAGCCCATTAAGCCACCATCCTCATCTTAACAGCACTTTGTTTATCTGAAGATGTCTGTATAATGCCCCTCCATCACACCTTGAGTAAACAAAGCTAATCCTTTCAGCCATTCCTCTAAACAACCTATTTGTATTGATTTCTTCTGGATTCTCTCTACTGTCCTTACGTTTTCCTTCAAGTGTAGTGTCCAAAACTGGGCACAGGATTTCAGCTGCGACCTCCCAGAGCTGAATAGATTTGAATAATCACCTCCTCTGTCTTGCTTCTGGCAGTCTGGCTAATCCTTCCCCAGATGACATTTTCTTTCTTGGTTTCGATTCAGCTTGTGGTCTGCTGCAGTCATCCCATTTATTTTTCTTCAGTGCAGCATTCTGCATCATTTTTCATTGAATTACCTTATGGATTTCAAATCATTTCTTCAATTTATCAAGATGATTTTTAATTCTAGTCACATCCTCCAAAGTATTCACAACCCCTCCTGTTGGTGTTTCCTTCAGTGAGTATTTTCGGAGTGTTATTTGTAAGGATACCTTGCAGTGGTAGAGACAGGGTAGGCTGCAGTGATGATAATGTTTTGATTGAAGCTTTTTCAACCAGCTGAGCACCCATGTAACAGTAATTTCAGTGAGACATCGTTACCCTCATTTGTCAGGATGTATCGCAGAACATTCTTCTGTTAGAGCATGCTGACTTGATTAAATCAGAAACTCGTGTCAGCTTAGTTAGAAACCTTTGRTAGAAAGTAAGCAGCAACCATCCAGGCTCCACTTAGCCATTGTTGGGAATTCCGATTCTCATAGTGGCTTTTTTCTTTTAAGTTGGCAACCAAGGAAACGTAGAAACCTAGAGTGCTGGGTTTGATTTTTAAAAAAAAAATTTAAAAAATAAAGAAGTTTTCAAATGAACTGGAATGGATTTTTTTTTAAGATAGGAAATGTAGGAATTTTTTAATTCCAAGCCTGGATTAAGTAATTTTAAAGAAGTGCAGAATTTCCCTGAGATGGGAGTTCCAACTCTTTACTACTTTATTAATCAGTATTAAATGAGAACAAAGCCTACTAAAAATTCAGTGTTATGAAATCTTCTAGTCCAGTGAAGGAGTGAGTCCCCTCATCGAAAGGAAATGTTCTTCAGATCCTCCATTAAGGCTCAGTCTTTCACGTCAGTTTCTGGCTTGTAGATGTCTGAACTGTTCTTTTTTTCTTTTTGAAAAATAATTATGTTTATTTATTCTCTTCCTTCTTCTCTGCGGCCCTCACTCACCCATGCTGTATTTATCACTGACCTCTGAAGGGGAAGGTAGGAATAGTAGTTTAAGAGGTGCCATAATATGGTGGAAATGACAATGATGTACCTCATTTATTAAGTGTGTTTGGAGGGGAATTATGATAGACATGCAATTTCACAGTGGTCTAAAGGATGTCTTTGGTTATTTTGTGGATCAGACAACGTAGGATGAATCTGGGGCTTAGAGGAATCATTTCGGTAGAAATCTGGGAAGTTCCAAAATGAAAAGGAGTGTAGAAAATTAGTGAAAATATGGCTAGGGCTTCATTTGAGTGGGAAGAATGAAAAAAATTATTCATATTTGTCCTAGTAGTGAGACCACCATTAAGTACCCTTACTGCAACCTGTTTTGGTGGGATAATAAAAGAATGAGATAGCTGGACACCAAATACCAGGAGATGTGGAGGTTCTTACTCTTAGAGGAATAAGCTGTGTCCCAGTTCCATTGTTGCTTTGGAGATGGAGTGCTGGATGAAACTTTCAGACCAAAAGAATTTTTTGACTGGACTTTTTTTTTTACCAGTGCTTAACCATATTTTAGGTATGATTTGTTTCACCACAGTTTATCTCAAAAAGATAAAAAAAAAAAAAAAAAAAAAAAAAAAAAAAAAAAAAAAAAAAAAAAAAAAGAAAAATTCTCTGAAAACCTGACAAATGTGTGTCTTATATTTTCATGATGAAAGATCTCTACATAGAAGTTCAAAACTTTTCTCAATGGTTTTCTTTTTAAATCAAGATTAATTTTCACAGTCAGAACAAAGCATTTGTATGGAACATTTCTGCAGTCATTTAGAACCACTCAGAACCATTCCACTTAAATTTGAAAAACTGAAAAGAAGTTAACTAAACATGCAGATATAATCAGAAACAAAAGGATTTCTCAGTGATAAACAGGATTATCTTCTTTAAGCAGAATAAAAATAGCTTTATTTTTATCCTAAAAACAAAAAGGAACTGGGGATAGTTTCCATATTCAACTACACAAGTGAAAATACAAAACAAATTAATTGACCATGGAACAATATATTCTTGAGGCAATCACCAAGTGCAGGAGCCCTGTTAGCTTAAGGAAACCCTCAAGACCATTCAGCTGGTGCTTGCAGGAGCGTTATTTTACAGTTGCATGAGCCAGGACCTCCCAGTTACATATCCTGATCTGTGGGGTTTGAGGGTCACACCACCTTTCATATTTCCAACAAGACTGTTTCTGGGAAGGGGAACATTTGGGACGTTCTCTCCTTTGGCTTTTGCTGTGCCAGGAATGACTTTGTTTGCTACAGTGGGACATTACACAGCATTGTGCAGAGCGGATATAAAGAGAAAGGAGCAATGTGGCATCTGTATGTGAGATTCTGTCAGATAATTTCCTGTGTTCTGATTTCTGCTTGTGGCTTTCTTATTTACTGGATTAAACAATGTTTAATACAGAAGTTTCAGTGATGATGACAACATTCATTTACTATTACAAATTTGATACCGTGTTCTTGCTCTTGCTCTCTTCCTACTTTCCATGATTTTTTTTTAATCCCATTACATGGTTACCATAGCAATTGTTCCTGCTCCCTTCAGCTTTCCCAGCTGTGTTTGAGAGCATTTATTTTACAGAACACATTCTAGTTCTCTTTAACTCCCCGGAGAGACCTAAACTAAGTTAAAATGTTGATGATTAATTTACCTTCTGATATTTCATACAAATTATATCACAATAATCTCTGAGGTGTATACATGATAGCATGAAAAATCGACTTAGATGTAGAGACTTAGAACCTCCTATAGATGTCACCGTACTCCATGCATTTAATTGAGAGCAAATATGATTTCCTGTAAACTGTGAAATTAGGGTTTTTTTAACTGGCAAACTATTACACAAAAGAAGGCAGTGAGAGCTTGATTCTCTTACTCATCAGGATGGCTAGTATGTCTTCCTGATTTCAGCAAGATATTTTGCTCTGGATTTCACCCTTGAGCAAACTGATCCTCATCATGAATGAGGGGACCAGAACTAGGCATCTAGTAGTAGGCATATTGTTAGCATCAAAATAGCCCAAAAATGATGAATATAGATGATAATCTTTAGGCTCATTTTGGTAGTCTTCAGCTTTGCTTTTATAGATCAAAACTCCTGAGAATTTCAGTAGGTTTTTTTGCTTGACTTGAGGAACACAGAATTGAATCCTTTATTAATAATTCGCACTGTTCCTTTGACCTCCAATCTAAAATCCTGCAAAAATAGACTGTTCATTAGAGGAGGAGGAAGTATCTTTGGTAAATAGCATTTTTTAATCTTTGAAAAATGCAGTTTAGGGGAATGAAAATTTTTTCACATATTTTACTGAAGTTCCACAAATATATTTTCAGAATGCTCCATTGGATCTTTTATCTTGCAAATAGTTTCTCTGTTTCAAGATGCACCTATTTTTAAAAGCTTAGGAAGGGTTAAAAAGCAACATTTAAAACCCAAGCTTTTCACATCAGGTCCACATTAACATTGTAAGTCAATCTGAGTTGCATTTTAGAGGGTTTTATTTTGCTATTAGGGATAACAATTCTCCATCTTCGTTCAATCCAAAGAATTTTTTTTTTAGTTGCTCGGGCTGGCCACCAGCTTTTCAGTGCTATTGGTTCCACATTTCTGCTGCATCAAGAGCATGCCTCTGAATCATCTATTTTGGCTGAAACAGTCTTTTTAAAATTATTATTATTATTATCTAAATTCAGGTTGTTTTCTCCATCCACACACTGTGAAATCTTAATCATCTGGAATCAGGTAATGAACAGCATAAGAAGTTACTGTGCAGAAACTTTCCGAAAGATGGTCTTGTCTCCAATTCAGGCTCTTCATAGAAACTACCACAGATCTAGCCAAGAATAACTTTTCCATTTAGTTAGGGATCACCTGAATCCATTTTCAGAATGAAATAAGCTATACTGTGCCATACTTCCTAGGAAGCCGAGACAGTCAGAGTAGCCTTCATTTTTTCAGTGTCAACATGCCCACCCTCATTTACAAAACTTACACCTAAGCTGACCTATGCATGCAAATTAGGTAATTTTGAAGGAAAAAGAGCACTGAGGCTTAAGAACAAGAGTTTTCTGTGACTTGCACAATACTAAATCTCTGACTAGTTCTGGTCAACTGCAAAGTCGCTTGCTTTGCATATGCAAGTCTACAACTGTGTGTATTAATTAGACTTTTGTCTTGCAAACATGCTTCTTAGCTTGACCATTTAAATTTGAGCTTTAATATTTTGGGGGCTTAGAGAAAGAAAAAGGAGTGCAATTGTATCAGAGTGGAAGGGAGCATTGTTATTAATTATATAGATATTTATATCAACATTTCCCTCATATATAGCAAGGTGATCAGAATTAAGGATTCAAAGCTTTTTCCTTTGCTTAAATAGCACCTGAAAATGGCCGCGATCTGCTATTGCATCTTGGACATAGCTGCTGTACTGATTTTTCATCTCCATTGCGAAAAGAGAGCCATTTTCCTCACGAGCCGGTAATGTGCTGCAGTTGCATATGTCCATAACCTTTCCCTGAACCCAAGCCCACTGCAGCAGGTTGCAGAGGCCCAGAGCGGCCAGGTGACATACAGTGCCATCTGCACTGCTATACTGGTCATCTGGCCAGAGCTCTGACCTTTCTGAACATGATACAGCGAAATCTAACTCCTGAAAGCTGCTCGAAGGCAAAATCTGTTCTTCACCGTCAGTTGCGCTACTCAGTCACTTAATTGTCCACTGCAACTGATAAAGTAACCATTAGACTCAGGTCATGAACTACCGTTTATCATTCACACGCAATAATACACTCTTGAACCACACCGGTTTCTAAATTATAGCAACACAGACTTATTCAATAAAAGAGATTTAAAGTACCTGGAACTTTACTTAGTCCAGCGCTGCAAAACAACAGCTGAAAATAGATTGTTTTGTGCAGGGAGAAGCTGCTGTGATCGATGCGTTCCACGGTGTGTACTGTATGCCAGATAAAGACTGATACCACTAAACAAAACACTAAAGAATGTTTTAGACTGACAATAAGGCCTGATTTTGCTCCAGGTCTCGCTGCTGTCATTCAGGGTAGCTCTGCGGCAGACGCTGAGCTGCGTGGGCAGCGGGGTGATGGTGGGAGCAGGCTGGGAACGGGGCTTCGGCGAAGGGACGCACTCCTGCCAAAAGGCATTTTCCTGTTTAGTTGTGAATGGGAAATGAAGTTATTCCAGGACCAACTTCTGACCTCTAGTTTTAGAGCTGGTGTGATAGAAACACAAGCTTATCTCACTCTGTGAGTTATACAAATCCCTTGTCATTTTGAAAGGCCTTTCATCTGAAGACCATAGTTAGCTTCATAAACGTTAATTCATTAATTAAGACTTGAGTGAGGTCAAGGCTACTGTCCCCATCAAATAGACACGCGGTGTCCATCCTTCACAGCTGTGGGGCTGGGAATGCCRAAGCGGCTGCTGCTTGGTTAATAGGCAGGCTGAGACCTTTTAAAGGGTCCAGTAGTAGCTACTTAGCCACAGCAGGGAGAATCCTGTCCCCATTAAAGTTGATCAGAGGTTTCCACTCATTTCTGTGAAAGCAAGGTCTCACCTACTGCTTTCGGGAGATCCGGGTGAGCAGGGTGTCTCCATATTGCCCTGACGTAGGCTAGGGCTTAAAAGATGAAGTATATACTTTATTACGATGATGAGTGTCACACAGTCTATGGAGAGCCACAACTGTGTTTATTTGTCCCAAAATTCAGTCTCATACTTTGTAGCCCTGGAGTTCCTCCTTCTTTGCAGACATTTAGAGAAAAGGAATTATATTGATAGGAACTATTGGCACTTCCATTATAAATTCTTCCCTGTGTAAGAAGCTTGCCATGAGAAATAGAATTTCAGTTAAAAGAAAGAGCAATACAAAAATATAGGTAAAGAAGGATTATTTAGAGCAATAGAAAAGTCTTAAGAATGACTTCATGAAAAGAGGTTGAATAAATAATTTCCTGTTGAAGTGATAGAAAAAAATTGCAATAACAGGAAAAGAAAAATCTATTTCTAGTGAATAAAAAAAGTTCTCATGAAATAAGAGTAACTAACTTCAAAAACTTCCAAGGCACCAGAAATTCAGACCAAACAGTTCTGAAGGTGGCTCATTCCTCATTTTCTGCTGTCCAAGGGAGAGTTCCCATCTCTGGTATCCACTGTGACGAGCAATAGAAACCTTTAGAAATAAATGTCTTAAATGTAAGTTCTTTTGAAGGTGTTCATGAAGTCTTTCTCTTTATGATGCCTTTGGTAAATTCTTCCGTGTGTGTGTATCTATATATAAATATATATGTGGTTGCTCAGAGAATGCAAAGCAGACTGAGCCTTCAAAGAAATGAATTATACATGAGTGAAAACTTGGTTATATATGAGTGATAACTTGATCAGTTATTAAAAACTACTCAGATTTATTCCATTTTAATCTGGAACTTCTATCACTAATCTGGTATCTCCTTTGAAAAATATGTTTCTGAGAGTTATTGTTGTACTCCTACCAAAATCTAAGAAAAGCAGAAGTGAGTTTTGACACTATCGGTGCGAGTTAGCTGACCAGGAGTTATCCTGTTGCGATCCCCTTCTGTAAAGTCTGCACTTTGTAAAGACAACAGATCATACAAACCCACAAGCCTGCATTTAACTTCACAAACTGTTGCTTTGCAACGTTGGTCACTGACTGGAAATATATTGTACAATCAGTGAAATATGAAATTTTTGAGGGCATCTTCAGAGATCTTTTGCATACCCTTCAGATGAAACTTTTTGTAACCGTTTTTCAGATGCATATATGGCTACATCAGATTTCTATATGTAAATCAATTTAGATTTTTTCCTGAGCATTTCTGGAGTTTCCTGATTGTTCTGTTAATCTAATCTGTTAATCATATTACTCTATATGATCATGGGGAATTTAAACTTCTTTCATAGGTCTTCCTGAATGGGATGGTTTGAGCTCCCACAATAAGCTTTTTTTTAAAAAAAGCAAAACAAACCTTAAAAAAAAAATCTCAAAGGTAGATAACTTACATAAAAGTGAACATGTCTTCCAAAATGGTGCTAAATCACTGATCATTTCTTTTATAAATGGAATTGACCAAGATGGGACAGTTTTCATTGTGAAGTGTCAAGAATCCATGGTAATAAGTTGCTCCCTGGTAGCCCAGAGTTATCACCAAATGTCTTGCATCTTTCCTTTGTCCTACACAGAATTCAACTAGATTCAGCAAGAAATATACCTAGGAATAAAGTCTAGGTACTCTCACATTATTAAGTCAGCAGATGAGAAGATGGAGGTGATGGAAAGGTGGCGGAGAAGCAAAACTAGGTTCAGCAGAGAAACCCTACAAAAGACAAAGCAGCCAGAAGTTTAAATATGTATTTGTCTTCACATCAAAGCAGTAACTAAGTTTAAAATGTTTTGTTTTGCTACGAAATCAGGTAAATGGATTGATTTCTCTCCATGTGTTTTTTTGGCAGTGCTTGAGGAACAGCGTGTGATTGATTGTATTTCATCTATGTGCTCTAAAAGGCATTGCCTTGTGTCTATGTATTCATCAATATAGCACAAATAATGCAGGAACCTCATCTTCTCCATGTGAGATGCAGTTAGAAAACAAGACAACGTGCTAGAACAAATAGCCAAATCTACATTCCCAGATTCGTGCAAGAGTGATTTATTTGTAGTCTTTCTGCAAATAATTCTTTAAAATACTTAACTACTTAAACTTTTGACCTTGGGCATTTTATTCACTGTATAGAAGTCCGTATCAGCCCAGAAGATTATTTTTTGTTCAACAGCCTCTCTGGAAGTTGCTCAATTTGGTTTCTGTGTCAGGCATCTCTGGGTAAAATCATTACCCTTCATTGTGCAAATTAAGCTGTGACTCACACAGACAGAGTTTCCAACGTGATGGGGCTGCGCCCAGGCCGGGTAATTCATAGAGAGGGTTAAAAAAACAGAATCAAATGCTGGCTGTGAGTTAAAGAGAATAGGGGATAAGAGCTTAGGCTTAACCTATAGGGGGACCTAAGGAATAAAGCAAACCAGAGTCCAGTGTGGGGAAGAAAGGAGAAAAAGCAAAAAGGCTAAAAGAGATCAGGCCTAATGAGCCTTTCGAGGAAAATGGGAGACTGGAGCCTCAGAACGAAAGAGTGGCCCAGCAAAGCAAGGATAAAATGGATCAGCCACAATGTCACCAAATTGATCCAGAGTTCAAAAACCGTCAAATCACCGTATACAATAAAATAAATTAAAAAAAAAGTTCAAACAGTGTCAGGCTCCTTAAAGCTTGCTTGCTGACATCAAACATGGTAAGAGAAAGACCTGTTTGTAACATAATGTGACTCTTTTCTAAACAGAGCCTTTGAAATGTATGTGCTGGTCTGTCATTTTCTGTTGTACAGTTCTCACATCATATACCTATAGGTCTGGCAGAATTCTTATCCTATATGAAAAAGAGAAATAATCACGGAAGAATTAGAGAGATATATTTAGACTAGATGGTTTTTATCCTGCTGTGTTAAGGAGCCATGCTACCGTCTAGACGGATGGCTTGAGAAATGAGCCGGAGAGGGGAACAGAGGGAAATTCTGAGTGCAAATTAAACCAAACAGATTCTGTGTACAAAACCACAGTAAATAGCTATAACAAATGCACGCTAAAGGAGCAGAAGGTATTAATTCCTATCAAGAGCATTTCTAATGTACCTATTACTCTAATGTGTAAGTGACAAACAAGACAAAGAAAATACGCCGTGTGTCAAAGCCCATACATCTCTTCATGACGTAAAGAGGTGGTGCTACCCATATTTAGCAGGTTTTATTTAGCCACCTACGCACCTCTGACTTGGTAGACTTATTTTTGATAAGTGGTGCTTAAAAGTGTTGGTATGAAGCATAAGTAGCTAATGCAAATATGTTACCGACCCCTACCAGAGCTAGCAATTATGTAAATTTTCAAAGCCTTCATCTTTTATAATTAGATGTGGCTGGCTTAGAGTGAAGGACTTCCATTGCTGGCCAGCTCAGTCCTTATTCCAGTATTTCACCAGAAATTATATATTTGAAATCAGAGGAATGTTATATTCTTTAAAGTGATATAAGGTATAGCTTGGAATATTTGAAAGACCTTTAGTAATTAATTTCTTGTTTGCCATGCTTGAAAGATGAATAAAAGCATGGAAACACTTGGTGAATAACATCTTGTAACTGATTATAATTAAGTGTACTTTCAGTTCCTCCTAAGTGTACGAAACGCTAATTATTTTTCACAAAATCCAAAATGCAAGTTTTCTTAGCTTGGGTAAAGGAGAACAGCACAGGTTTATGTACAAGGCTAGACATCTGCCTATACATAAATCCTAACAATCTTCCCTATTAAAAAGATGATTCCCCTATAGGTTAATTATTGCTGGACAGCTTCAGGGGCTGATCCAAAACCCACTGAAGCAAACAGAGGGATTACCGTGATTTCAGTTTGTTTTGGATCAGGCCCTAAAGGGCTCCTTAGGCACAGGAGCGAAAGCGCTGTGTATATCACCCTAATACACATTTCATTGTCATACAAGAGATGATTTTTCTTAAAACTTTGTGGCTAAAGATAGCGTCAGGCTACGTCTATGTCCTTGTGTACATGTATCTTTGCATATTTGTGATTTGCTGCAAGAAATGGAGGCTCCAATGGATCTGATGTTTTTTCCTGGTGGCACTAAAGTAGCTTGAAATAAGTATTGATGCCAGCCCCATTACAGGGACTGTGTGTACCTGAATGCCACCTATCATTTGACAAACTGTTGGTAACACTGTATTGTTGGAGTACTCAACACCCTCTGGATATACCCAGACTTGGGGGTCTGCCCGGGCTCAGAGCTGCCCCCCCAGGGCTGCCCTCGCTCCCTCTGCTCGGCTGCCCACCCATGGGGTGAGGACGTATTTTGGGAGGCCAGAGCAATTCCCCTGAACTGGGCACTTGAATGACAGGGACAGAAGGGGGAAAAAACCCTCACTGATATTTCCACTGCTTTGCCCTTTTATCTAGTCATTATTGCCTCTGCAGAGTGTGAAATTCTGCCATTCAGGCTCAGTAGTGATTTACACCCATTTTGTAGTGGTTTAAATAACTCCCGCAGGTGCAAGACAGTGAAGAATCGGGCCACTGGGATGCACTAGCCACAAGGGTGTACTTACTGCCTCATATGGCAATGGGATTGTGAAGAACACCATAATGACTCTTTACATTCAATCCCAGCCGCACTTAAGTGTGTACGTGTACGAAACAGCTTTAGAAGAAGTGTATAGCAAAGAGCCTGGAAAGCTAAGGAATAATTCAGGAAACTTCTCTAGGTTAATATGCTGAAACTTGCTAGATATATCCTCACAAAAAGAAAACACTTACTAGAAAACCTAAGTGAAATGCAGGGTGGATGTGGTATAAAGTTGTTCACCTCAGAGACTACAGTTAAGGTGAACTGGTACGTGCTTGTAGTCAGAGCAAAGCGTGCAGGTGTTGGCTCTGCACATCCCTGAGAGCTGATGATGGAAATAAACGGGGAGGGGGGCGGGTGGTAAAATAAGGCTGAACACCCATCTTTTCTCCTAGCGTTAGGGGAGGATGCAATATATTAAATCCCGGGGGTGGTGCATGGGCAGTTATGACCTGAATAATTTTTATTATATTCCAAGGCACCAGGCTTATTTTCACTGTATTATTTGACTCTGGTTTTCTACACCAAAGGCACCTATGTCTGAACAGGTTCCTTCTCTGGTTTGCACTAACCTAACTACAGGTGAGGTAGTCTAAGGACTCATTTATTCCATTGATGCATGTATTGCACTTGTCCTCTCGATAAAGGGAGGACTTTAGTTTCCTGCACTATCAATCTAACACCTTACATGAACGGCAAATGTGATTAAAAATAAACCAATGTAACAAAATTAGAGGTGAGCCACAGCTACATGCTCAAAAAGGGAAAAAATAGGATTAATAACTGATGCAGTGAGAAAGGTGAAGCATGCTTGCAGGGGGTAGAAGTAGCAAATGTTATAGATGGTACTATATAGTACGAATGAACATCAAAAGCCTCGGAGGCTGGGTTCAGAAGCTTATCAGAAGTTACCTCGGCCTATTTGATTGAGAATTCATGCTGGTAATTTCCAAAGATTGGATTTCCTTGTGAGATCTTTAGTAGTTTCTCATCTGGGTCAGATTAAAGGACAAGAAGAACAGCTCTGCTGGCACTAGAGTATTTCTGCTTGCTAGCCTAGTTAAAACTAGGAAGTATACAGATATTAGAAAAATGTAGAAATAAAACACTCAAATAAAGYCAGATTTTTTTTCATGTGTTAGAACAGTGCTTGCGTACAGTATAATCACTTCAAGTACCCAAAGAAAATCTAGACATACTCTTTTATCTTTTCGCTGGTTCCTAAATGGGTCAGGCAGAGGCTCCTTTTCATGGAAAGCTCCATGCCTTAAAAAGCATGTGGCCAAAATTAGGTACCTAAATTCATAATACCCAAATAAGATCCCTGGGATTTTTATATTTTTTTTTAGTATCAAGGCACTCAGAATTCTCCCAGTAAATGCTCAGGTCCTTTGAAAACAAGAAAATTAGATGACTGGCTTTCAAATACATCAAATTTCAAGTGATTGGCAGGTGTGTGCCATTGATCTTTTTTCTGCAGTGCATTTTTGTTACAGAAAAGATACATATTTCTCGGTTGTCACCTGTATTAAATAGTGGTGAGCTCTCGAATCTTGCCCTCTAAACAGCCTCAAAGGACAATGATAAGAATTCAACTGACCAATGACACATTGAAAGGAATTCTACAAATTTGGGCTTGTGTGATGTCACCAGAGTAATTTAGGCAAAAAGAATGCTCACATTATCTGTCATTTCATTTAAAGAAAAAAAAAAAAAAATCTTTTGGGAACCCTTGAACTTGGCAATGACGCTTCCAGGGCAGTGGCGGCAGAGATGCGCTCTGCAGCAATTAGTCGGTATTGACTATTGAAGGGATGGAGGTATGATTTTTTTTCCCGAGGCAGAGAGAAGTGCAGCTGCAGCGGAGCCAGTGCTCCGCCACCGGCCTCTCTCACCGGCAGGGATGAATCCGGTCTCGACACAAGATGGCACCAGGGACCAGCCTCTCAGGGAAGCCTTCCAAACCTTTAGCCTCATGGCCCGCAGCAACCACAGGTGTTACAAATCTGTTGTTTTCTTTGAGTTACCAAAAATAGTTAGTGAGACATATTTTCAGATAAACAAAATTTCTGTATTGGCAATATTGCTGGCGCTGGCCGCGCTTTCAAGCACATGCTGCTGAAAAGGGTTCCTTGTGTCGCAGCACGGCATTCTCTCCTTTCGTCAAGAAATGCTCTCGGAGGAAGTCCTGCATGTTACAGCCTCTTTGAGTACCAATGTGAGCGTCTTTCCTTTAGCTCTAAAATGGAAATCATTAAGGTATTATTCCCTTTCATTAACTCTCGTGGACTTCCTAGTGAAAAACACCATTTAGCTTTTTGTGCCTAAAACTGAAGTTAGGATGTCTAATTTCCAGTGCAGAGTTTGCAGCTAAATATCTGGGATGGCTGAAAGTGTATTCTGCTTAAATGTGTACTGTAATGAAATGATTGTAATGCTGACAAATGTGAGAATACGCAACAGTGTCTAATAAGACCTTCCTATAAAAATAATTTCCCTTTCTGGCACTGGCCTTTCAGAAATTAAATGAACTTAAGATGGAAATCTGGACATTCTAGCATGAAAGGTACACACATTTTTTAGAAGCTCTGTTCGTAATCATTCCTCTCAGTGGGAAAAAAGTGTGCACTGGGAAAAAAATGGGCATGGTTCAATTTCTTACCTGTTAAAATTCATTTCAGAAATTATATTAAAAATCCATAGTTTGCTTAATTCATTTCTTCCATGTGAATAACTGTTGGAGTTGCCACACTGACAAGGGGATGTAAATGAGAAGGAAAGCAGTTTAAAAATGATCGCTTCGTTAGTACTTGGCTTGCAGTCCGGGGGTATTTGGGGATCCCCGTTCAGCTCGCTGGCAGTATAACCTCTCTGAGCCAGGTTGCACACCCGGCGGTGAGCGTGCTGTGGGGCTGTGCATTCTACAGCAATCACACAATTAAGTAGCAATGACTGGCAACACCATTGCTCAATTAGTCTCATACAGTATGTCAAGCTAGAAGATATTTCACAAATAGATCTTCCAGAGATACTTGCCTCAGTGAATTCACTTTAGGACTAGGCAGCATAAAGACTTCTTTTTAACTGAAACGCATTATTCCACAGCATCCTAATTTTTTTCTTGCGGCTAAAAGCAATGGGTCAAATTCTGTGAGTTACACCGATAAAGACCGTAAAAGTCAGTAAATTTGGACAGATAAGACTGCGAGAAGCATTGAGCCCTGTCTCACAGTCAGTGTTTATAATAATCTGCAGACGTGGACCATGCAAGAAGGACTATCACCCTACTAGCACCTTGTCATGAATTGTCATTTGAAATGATAACATAATTGTGCGCATGTACCGTCATGAGGTGGCCTGAAGCCAGAGCCTGAAGCAGCCAGATGAGCTGTTAAAGGGAGGTGATGTCTTCCAAGTCTGAGCAGGTGGAAACAAGATACACGTCTCACCCTCCCTAGCCCATAAACATGCTACCGCTTCTCTAGGTGCCCTTTAGGGGTCAACACTTGGGATGAAAAAAGGCTTGGCTGTTCTGTCCTGAGTGTCAGACTGCTGGGAGATTGCAGGTTGCCACAATCTGAGCATCCACAAGGCAAACGAATAAGCACAAGGCACTCATGCAGCTCTGCTGTTACTCCAAAGATGTCCTGTGGCAGCGACACAGAGCTGGGTCGGTGCAGTGACCCTTCACTGGGGCCAGGCTCCTCTGTGCCGTAGTGTGCAGGCATACAGGCCACCGTAGGTTCTCACTGTAGCTCTTTATTTCAATATCCTTTTCATTTATGCTCAAAATCTGGAGAGGTTGCGAGAGCAGACTGGGAAACCAGCACAACTTTTTTAGCCAAAAAAGGTGTGAGAGCTGACCCTCCCAATTTTCTGAGAAGGTATGGGAAGTACTTGTAGGACACTGTTTTCCAGGAAAAAGTCAGGAACCATTGCTCAGCCCTATCACTCACCTTCCTACCAGGGTGTTACAACTTTGCCATAATACTTTACTGCTCTGGGAATGAACTGCTATGGTAGACTCAAACGTTTGTCCTCCTGCCACCTGCTGACTATCGCCTTTCATCCCCTCTGTCCTTGCTCCTATTACTGCTGTATTTGCCCCATTTCCTAGGGCTGAAAGTGGATTCCTCTCTGTGAATGTCTCATCTAATCTGTGTGACTATGGGAAACAACACAAGTGCTCTGTGCCATGGTCTGTGGCCTGAGGACTAGTTGGGCAAGTTTTGAGCCATGCCCGTCCTTGGCTGTGTGCTTGGCTTTACTTGTAGGTAAGCCTGTCAGCATCACTGACGTGCACTGAAACTAGTCCTACCTGTAGCATTTTGCTGGATTTGGGTCTTTTCAGTTCTAGGGAAGGGCTGGCCAGGACCGGTTGCTCCTTTTTAAGAAAAATGAGACTTTGGAGGATCATAAGACACACACTAGAGACAGCTAGTAGGAAGGCTGCAGTTAAGAGAAGGCTGTGCCAGAATATCATGGAAGTAGAGAAAGGGAAGACTTATCACAGAAAAAGAGGAAAAAGAAGGTAGAAATTAGCAGTTGAGAAGACATATCCAAGAAGAAAGAATACAGTGTTTATTACAGACAGTGAGAGGGAAAATTTAATCAGGATGGATTACTTGATGAGAGAACTTTAGATAAATATGGCATTTGGGAAAACTAATTAGATATTAAATTAAGAGATTGTATAATAGCAAATCAGGGCAAATATTCCCGTTGTCAGGATTTCTGTTGCATAATTTCCTAATAGAGATTTTAAATCTTCCTTCAGCATATACATCTTCTAGCATGTAATTTCTACAATATACAGTCAAACGGCATCTATTTCTGTAACGTCAGTAAATTACGCCTTCATACATTTGAAGACCCTTCGGTAATGTAACAGCACTGAGTTTCATCTGCAATAGGAGTCTGAACTCCAATTTGTTAACTTTGGTGAGACCAGCATTTCAGCTGTAATATGTTATTAACCTGCTTTCATGCATATAATGTAAAAAAACATTCTATACTCAGGAAAAGAGAGGTTGTATAACTTGTTCATTGAACCCAGTTAAATCCTCCTCATTCATTCCTCACCCATTTTGCATGATCTGTGCTCTGTATAGTAACAGGACAAATATAAAATCTGCACATACATGAAAGAGAAGAATACCTAAGTAGAACCATTTAAAGTAGGGAGCCAGCTCTACTTAAAATGTATTAACATTGATATTGTGCGTTCACCGAATGACAGCAAAGTATGGTCCAGAGTGCCTCATTTACCCATTTCCTTACTTTTACCAGTCTGGCCTAATGCTCTTTTTCAAAATAAAGCAATTGAATTAGGTCTCTGGTAAACAAAATCCTCTGGACTCATGGAATGGTGGTTCACATACCAGTTATTGTTTGCCCATTAGGCTTGACAGTATTTACCAATGTTATCTCATGCCTTCGGGTAGGAGCTAAAAATGGCCCGTGCCATATTAATAATGCTATACACTCTAATATTACACCTCAGATCCACAATAAATTAAATACATACAGGAGCCAGTGAAGTGACGGAAAAATGGCAAAGTTCAATTGTGTTTTTGTCCTGAGTGGGGGTTTAAATCTATTCACAAGCCCAAAACAGACTGCATAACTCAGCCAAGCAGAGGGATCTACAGGTTGGCTGAGTCAGTAGCCAAATAAGGGATGGTGGGTTTGTGTCATGTGTGTTTTTACACAATCGACTGAGCTCTGATGACTTGATGAATCACTTTGATTTATAAACTGGACCCAAGAGAAAGTCACATGAGTTAGAGATAAATGCCACTACTCCCCCAAGACAGCATGCAGCAGCCCTGTCTAGCTGAGAAACTGTCCCAAAGGAGGTCAGAGTCCCTTGAAAAGCCCTTAGGAATGTCTAAAAATACAATGCCTAAGAACACTTTTTTTGCACTAAAAAAATAGAGAATGACTTCTAGGTACAAGTACTCTTGTACCCAGTAGAACCCTGCAGCCCTGTTGCTGTAATAGGTGTGTTTCCATGATTATGGCTGTGAGGAGATACATTTGACTGTGGTAGAACTTATTCATAGCTCATCCATTTAAATGGTTTTTTCATCTTCAGCTTTGCTCCCCACAGTGTTTGATCAGAGATTTATAGATAAATTAACACAACCAACAGCCATTCCACTGCCAGCCTTGCTGTCATTAAGTGGCAGCTACTTGTCAAGAGTTCAGGAGCAGGGAAAACAGCACGGTGGGACAGAGGTAAAAATAAATCCAATTCAGTGTTACCCCACTAAAGCTAAACATCTGAGGTTCTAATGTGGCGATAAGATGTGGGGAGTGTCAAACAGTGCGTGGCATTGGTCTTTGTTAGAGAGATCTTTACATCAAACATTTGAAGGGTTTGCCCAAAGAGGTTCTTATAATTCATCTGAGCTTCCTCTTTGCCTTGCCTCTCTTTGACTGTGTGAAGAAGCCCGGGTGAGACGCAGAGGTGGAACACACCCATGCAAGACCATGCAATGCTGAATCCTACCAGAATATGGATGATCCTTACAATATCTTCTCAATACTTTGTCCAGATTCAGCAATCAATTATCTCAAAATTATCTTTGGCCACCYAAAGCAAGTCATCTCCTTCTTTTGGTGTTTATCCAGTTTGTCTGATTGCACTTGGTTACTTTAACCAGCCATCCCACATTAACCAACCTGCTTTGCACACACCAGATATGACCTTAGCCCCTCTAGGTTCAGACAGCAAGACCTAAAATGTTTTTAATCTTCACTTAACTCAGAAGAAAGCTTGAGCTCAGCTCCTAACATCTCCTCCTTTCACTGCTCCAGAACAATGCCTGAAAAGTTTGAGTTATTTCATGTAACTTAGAAATGTGAATGTGTTACGAGTCAGCTTTGAATATGGCCTCGATTCCAAAAGGTGTTATCATCAAATCAAAATTATTCACACATGTCAAGTTAACATTTTATTTTTATTCCTTACTCAATTTTTGGCAAGCTTACAGGAGCTGTCAGTGTTTCAGTATTTTGAGAAGAATATTTTAATAAAACAGTGATGTGCTGAAAGGGGTTCACAAGAACTCACTAGAGGCCCTTGTTAAAATTCTGCCACCCTTCAAAAAATTATTCCCTTGCCTCTCAAGGAGTTCACCCCCTCTCTGGATACTGCTAAATCATTTCTGCCAGGGATGAGTTTCATCCCTTGGGGCTCATAAAGATACTTCTGAAGAGCAAATTGTTTGCCTTTGAAATAGACCAGATTGCATGAAATAGCAGACACTTTAAAAATAAATTCCTGGGGTAGCAACACTTCCCCGCTCCCCCCGCCCAAGCATCCGATCCGATCTCCACCACCCGTACCTCTCATTGTGTTATACTATCAAGTACTCAATCTATTTCTCGGGAACAAAGTATAAACAGTTCCAGCAAGTGCACTTAATATAACTTTTTTGCCAAGTGGCATTGCCTCCCTGCTAGGCTGTGGTTATAGGAAAGCATTTATATTTAAATGTAAAAAACCAAAAAAGCCAGGTTCTCCCTGTGAGCACACAGGGCTTGAGTTGATTTCAGTTTAAAAGAGGAAATTTTTGTAGGACTGGTGCTAAAGTATTTCAACATATGACTGTAATAAAATAAAAGACATATTAAGTACAATGAAAAAATGCAGTACTTGAAATAAAAACGAGAATTCTGGTAATCTTGCCCAAACAGGTTAATTCTTTATTTCTATTACTTATTTTGATTTGTGTGAACATCTAAATTATGACTGTGTGGACCTAGATGAGGTTAGCCCGAAAAAGCTGATGTGCTAGTACCCAGATATGCCAGAATTTCTTTTTAAATGCTGAATCGGGAGAAAATATCTGGGTTGAAGTCTTCTTTCTCCTGGGTGTGATCTTACCAATCACTGAAAAGCAGGGTCTTGTCTGTATAGGGTATGGATCGTCCACATTTCATTATCATAAAAATTTGTTGTGAGATGATGGTCTTTGTTTTAAAACAGAAGTAAAACCTTGCCTATGCAATCCAAGTGCAAATTAATACTTTTGCATTTCATTAGCCAAAAGAAAACCTGGAAACTCTGAATGGCCCGTTTTCCTCATTGGCTTGTTAATCCYGGAACTCAAAAATGACTATTTAAATGGGAATATCATTAACTCCTTTCACCGCAAAATTTAAATGGCCCATCTGACACATTTTCTAGCTTCGCTTGGATTGCTTCTGCCAATTCAATGTCTGTGGCAACTGGCAACTGAAAGGAGAATATAGACCACCATTTAAAATAAATGGATCTTAATATAACAGCTAACAAGTATAGCAGCTATTCCACTGTTGTATTGTTTGTTTTCATATCTAAAAGATTCATTAAAATCCCTCTCTCTCTCTTTTTTTTTTTTTTTTTTTTTTTTTTTTTTTTTTAAGTGCTGTGAAAGTAAGCTTGCTGTTGACCTAAAGAGCTAAAATCCTGTTTGGTGGAATCTTGCTCCTAAGCAAGATTTAGGTTCACCAACTACTCGTGCTCACTGGTTCGCTGGTGTTTGTCCTGCTTCTAGTGCCAGTGTTGGAAAATAGCACCAATGTGTGCTAACGTGCCTTTTGTGATCTGTTGTCACCGTAAGAAAAATGAACTGCCCAAGCAACATGTTATTAGGGACAATTACTTAAAAACTGCCTCAAGAAAGTGTTGGTTGCCTCTGAAGCCGTGATGTCATTATAGTTTTACTGGTTTCTTTGCAGAGAGTAAGGCATGACTATCAACATGCAGCATTATTTGGACAGAGCATCAAGAAGCCTAGGCTGTACTCCTGCTACTCATCCACTGAAAGACTTTGGGGAAGCTACTCAACCTCCTTATATCTTGATTTCTCTCTCTCTTAAATAGAATAAGATTTTTACCTTCTCTATGAAGTGTTCTCACATGAGTTTTGATGAAAAGTGTTATAGGAAAGATAGTACTAATAATATTTCAATGGACTTGCAAGATGAAAAGTGGCTCAATATCCAGGAAAATGAATGTTCTCCTTAGTAGTTCACAGTCACAGTAGCTTTTGCTGATTGGCAGATGGCTAAAGCCTGGAATTTCTGGCTTATTCTAAAGATTTGAAATGTGTAATTACTCCTTTAGAAGAGCTAGAATTGAAGGGAAATGTATAATGTATAAACACATACCAGAAGATGCAGCTTCATATGCAGTTTAGAGTAAGAGGAAAAAACTTCTCCTAAGGAAAGTAGTTGAATGTGCTGATACCCATAAACCCGTAAGTCATGTGATTCTGTGGACCAAAACACTAAAAGATAATCTCGGGGGGGGTTGTACAAACCTTTTTGGTTTTGTTGTTGTTAAGATCATCTTCAAAGCTATAGCTGAAAGCCTGATCTAGCACTTCTTGTATATCCAAGTCTGCAGTTGTATCCAAAGCAGGATTCAGAGGTGTGTGCACTGCCTTGCTGGGGAAAAAAAAAAAAAAAAACAACAAAAAACAACGGACATTTTTGTGATCCATTATGATGGCCTGTGATTGTTGCAAACAAATTTTTCAAGTACTACTTGTGATCTTCAATTAATCAAGAGTTGCACTGATTTTGCAATGGTAGCAGTAGAACTTGAAGTGTGAAAAATCTTAGTACAACATCCAACCAGACACCCAAAATCCTAGAAAAGCCCTGAAGTGCTGATTTCCTTGAATTTAAGTAGCTGGAAATATTTGCAGTGGTATAATAGTCTGACACAGAGCTTATCACTGAAAACAAGCGCAGCGTGTCACCCTGGTGAGCAAACCATCCTTTCTGGGAGGAAGTGTAAAAGTAGAAGTTGGGAAGAGGAGAATGTGCAGATGTTGCAGACAGTCCTGGTATGAGAATCAAGGCAAGGCCTGACTGAGGATGTCTAAACATCCATTTAAAAAGAATACTTAGTTATTCAAGCCAGAAGAAACTGCTGAGAAAAGGAACTGCCTGTGCCGAGGATCTCTATGGACCATTCAGCTTGGTGGCAGTTACAGATAAAGAGATCCTTTTTTTGTTGTTTTGACAATACTTCTATTGAATTAGCTTTATCCTGACTTTGCATGCTTCCTGGGACATGTTAAACAGAACTGGTAAGCATTAGATCTGTCCTCTGAGTCAGCAGAGTTTTTAAGGAAAATTGAAAGGTATCATTAATTTGGATTGCTTTGGAATCTATTGTGCAAAATCCCTAAAATACAAAAAAGAATATAAAAAATGTCAACATAAAAAATCAGTAATTAAACTTTCCCATTGAGAATTTAATAGACCAACTGTTCAGGGTACAGCATTTATTTTGAAAGAACAGTTTGTTGTCAATACTAGCTGATTCGAAGTGTGTATTTCTTCAAAATATAGCTGTGCGCGCATTGAATTCTGCTGTTTTGTTTGTTTGTTTTGKTKTTTTTTTTTTTTTTTTCATTTTTGATCTGCATTTAAAATCCCTTGCAGAAATGTTGGGATGGGCTATAGTTGGTAAAAAATAGATATGCTGCTGGGTGCAGAGTGGCAATGATTTCTGTTGGTATGTAGTATAAGTGCTATGGAGACGTGCATTACAATGTTCCATGAAGATTGTTACACTGATGATGCAGAGCGTACATTTGCCAACTTTTCAGATGATGGAAAGACAGAGTATATTACCAGGACTCTAATAATGAATTTAGAGACAGGTTTGTTCCTTTGACATTACATGTCACATAGCAGCCTATGCCCAGTCCCAGTCTGAAGATGGATATGAGAGTTGTTACATGTATTTCATTACTGTTTAGATGATGTCTTCATGAAGCATCATTTTATACTAGCAAATTGAAGGAATTCATTTTGTTAAAAAAAGAGAGATACATGAATAGATTTCTCTTTATATTTTAATTGTTGCTGTCCTGCATAAGGCTCTGTTGTTAGCATCCATTAGCACAGTGCCTCTACATCTCGGTGAAGGATATATTGACTTCAGTTTGACTCTGCAGTCGTAGTGGTTTAGGCGTGAAGTAGCCATAGGAAATTCAGAGTCTTATACAACAATTTGTGTTGCCAAAAAAAGGAATTGACTCCAGTAGCCTTCAGCAGAGGCTGGTAAGATAGTTCCTTCTTGAAGCAGAGAAAGAAACTATAAGGAAAGTGTCAAATCATAACTAATTTTTTATAAAGTATGGCCATCCAAGATTGCATAATGGAGTAATTTAGATATAAACAATTACTTTATAATTGGAAGGGGATGTAGGAATCTCAGACTGATAAGGCTTTAACCACAGTGCAAGTAGAGCATGGGACTTCTCACAGTGCAAGGAGAAAAGACTGAGATGCCACACTACACTGAGTCACAGCTAAAATACTCGTCTTACTCTGTTGCATGGGGAAGGTCCTTAGGCAAAGATCATGTTTTCTTATCTGTACTGTGTGATGCTTTACTCTCTTCTGCTTTCTTTTTATGCCTTGAAACGCTTTCCTTTACAGGTTTAAAGTAATTGATTTCTTGTAACTGCATGCTCTCTTTTAAAACCACTGCTTTTGTGAAATAGGCTGTTAATTCTCAAAAAAAAAAAAAAGGAAAAGAAAAGAAATCTTGCAGTGCTGTGGATTATGTTACTATCCATGGCCCAACATTTCCAGTCATGCTTTATTCCAAGAAGAAACAAAGAGCCTGGCATTCCTGCCTGCATGCTTTGGCTATGCTAACTGAAAGGGGGGCCAGGCATGAGCTCAAGCGCAGGACTGCTGGTTGCACTGCATCATTCCCAGCCCAGTTATGGCCCATGCTGATTTAACTTTCCAAGATTGTGTCCGAGCAAGGTTTGAGTGCCTTCATGTGTCAGAAATCATTCCCAGTAGGCAGTGTGGGGAAGACTCGTCAGATTTGTCTCCCTGCTCTGTACACTGTGCTCCAGTCAGACACGCTAGGCAGAGACAAGGAAATGTACAGCCATGAAGTTACCTTTCCCTTAGCAACAGCTTGGTCAAGGAAAAGTCTTTTAAACACTGATGATACATACTCCTGCACAGGCATAATTAAGTACAGCTGAAGAAAGAAATGACTAATAGTCAGCAGGTAAAGAGATATTGCAAATGTAGCCGCAACCGACTGGGAGGCTGTGTTGATGGGAGTRCTTAGGAGTCAGGAACTGGAATCAGCATTATTCAGTATATTCATTAGTGACCTTGAGGATAAAATTAATTCCATACTGATTAAAATTTTTAGACAACAGACCTGAGAGGAAGAGTAAATAAAGAAGATGGTAAATTAAAAATCCAAAGTGGTCTGAATGCTTTGAGGCACTGGGTGGGTCAAAAAGAGATTAAGATTATGTAAAGAAAAGCAAGGCGATACATCAGAAGAAGAATTTGAAGTTCTTCATTGTTGTAAGCAACTGTGAGTTTTGGTGGATTTTTGCACTATCAGTTCTTCATTTTTTTGTCACAAGACCATTCTTGTCCTTGAGTTCTCTCTAATTGCACATATGGATCAACAGCACAATATGGTGCAATGGCATCATTAAAAGGTCTGAGTACCCTAGATACCTTTGTTATATACGGAGTTTTAGTCCCAGATCCATCCCATCTAACTCTAAGCGCTTGACTGAAGTACCTAGATTAGATGTACGGTTATGAAAGTTAGATAGGATGAATCCAAGCCTCACAGGTGATCATTAGAAAAGCACAGACAAGATGACGTTCACCCTCTTCTTCTCTCTGACCAGCACCCTGGCCGCACCAGCCATGTTTTGTTAGCAGGGAAAAATAAAAAAGGAAGGAGTCACGGGTCCACAGAGAAAACTGCAAGGAGCTGGAGCACCGTTCCCATTTCATAATAAGGAATAGAGGCAATAGCACAAATTTCTCTTGTGATCCAAGTGTCCAAATGAATTGAATCATCAAAGGTTATACTGGATAAGTGTTAAGCAGAATATGGTTTGAAAGAAATTAGTGTCTTGTAATAACTGTAAGGATAAAAGAGTCTAAAATATCCAACTATATATAATATCTATGAAATTAAGTTGCATAATGTAATGACATGTTATGCTACCATTAACACATTATAACTATGTAATTTGGAAGGCTAATTTTTTTTTGTAAAACCACTTAACTACATAAAATTGAAAATAATGATTATTGTAACTACTTCCATTTTTTGTCTTTAGAAGTTCAAAATTAAATATGCCATATACAGTTATTTTATGGTGATGTGTAATTTTATGAAATGGTCGTATAACATGTACAGTAATTATTGACATAAAAATCCTAAATACATAAATCATCGTATATAAAATCTGTTATAACACATTAACTTTACCAGCAGCCAAGGTAAGTCACTCAGCATCTCATTGACTTAACACCCAGAGTTGACCAAGGGATCCAGATAAGATGACAGGAAATTGCAAATCTCAGCTAAGATATAAAATAATCATATCAAGGCAGCCTTGGATCTGAAACTTCTCCGTTCTGTTTTCTTTTTCCTTTCTAGTACCTATTTATTTCAAATCTTTGAAGACCACTGTGGAAAACAGTAAAACCTGGCAGGTCACCCAGATGGCCCTCTTAGTCTAGTTGTAAATGTCTCTTGCAGGTGAGTTCCCATCAGTCCTTTGGAGACTATTCAACTCCCTAATTCAGCTCATTTTCAGGAAATTTTTTTTCTGATATTCAGTCTAATTTTTTCTCTATCGCTCTTGCTAATATGCTTTAAAAATTTAGACTGTTATCATTCGCCCCATATGTCTTACTTATGACTGTGTGAAATTATATGTATACATGTCTTCCAGCCTCATAACCATTTCTATTAGTCTTCTCGGAACTCTCTGTAAATTGTTGCTATCAATTAGAGAGGTCTTCTGCTCTGAGTCGTAAATCCATATATATTTTGGCTACTTTGGGGAAACCAACCTTTCCTGCTAATGAATCAAAGTTATTAAAAGGAATATTTATTTCATGTCAGGATTATGTGAGAGGGAAAACTCAGTTGTCAAACCACCAGCAAAAGTGTGAGCTCATGATAAATTAGAGCTGATCAAAAAATGTCAATTCTCACATTTTTAAATTTGCCTTCATTCTGAAGAAGTAAGATTTTTTCTTTTTTAAATCTTGCATGTGGTTAAAAAATTACAGAGACAAGAAATATTTTGAAAGGTAATCTGTGCTAATAACATACTCTGTTCTGACTTTGTAATGTTTTTGTTGTTTTATATTTAAATAAATCAAACAATAAAAAAGATTTGCAACAATATAATTATAAATTTTTTTAGTTTATCGACACACTTTGAAGTTTTCCTTTTGAAATTCTGACAAACCTGTGCATTCACAGGGAAAAATGTTTCACAGAAATGTTTTGATCAACTAATTTTTGAGGAGATAGAGCTAGAAAAGCTACATTCTCTCACATATCTCCTTCATTGCACAGACTGAAACATGATCGGCAAGTTTCAAAGCACTTCTAATTCTATTATACTGTATCTTCAGAGAATAAGGCTGATGTGCTAATGGGCACAGAGGATTTTACAGAAAAATACAAAAAGAGAGTTTATGTGAGTCATCTCATGTGCAAGCTAGGCTTTGCAATCTCACAAGAAGGGTAGATTTTACATGTTCTTTGTAACCTAATGTTCCTAGGAAATGTAATGAGTTGTGTTAGATATGGGCAACTTCGTTCATCCTGGGAGTCTGGAAGAACAGAGTAGCACAGAAGACCAGAGGAGTAGGAATGTCCCTCCCTTCTCTGGAGCTTCTCCTGAAGGTGTGTGTTTCCAGAAGCTGCCTTCTGCTGCCGCCTTACAATGCCAGAAAACCACCAGAGTAGACATCTCACAGGATGGGGGAGAGGTGGACAATGTAGCCCATACTTCATGGTTGAGTAGATGGTGATAAAATGATTATAGGCCTTCTGCAGGTATCCTATAGTGGGAATTGCCTGGAAGGATGGAAAATGAAGGGATTCGTGCATCCGATTTCCTTTGTGTACCCGATTTCTCTCCACTGACTTATTCTGGTCTGTAAGCTGTACCCAACCACACAGCAGATCTATCTCAGCCTCATCCACTTTGCATCGCTGAATGATACAACAGTGTTAAAAAGCTCCCCAACAAGCGTGAGTGATGGCACAAAGCCAACATAACCAGCTCAGTGTAACAAGGTCACCATTTCCCACTGATCTAAGAGGAGTTTGCGGTATGGTGGAAACATGAAGGACAAGAGTGCCATGCTGCAAGATTTCTTTAGCATCCAGACAGTGTTTACAGAAGCACAGGCGAAGCCCAGCATTCCCTGCTAGCAGCTGGTTATTTGCTGCTCAGGAGCCTCCATCAGTAGATTTTTCTTCCATAAATCCGATCACTCTCTCCAGCATATTTAGAGGATCCTTAGATTGCTTTACCAGGCACCATTTACGTATTTACTGAGGCCAAGTATCAAGAGAACAGTGAAGTACTTATACGAGATCTTTCATTAAATGCAGTGCAGGTATTCAGAAAAATCTGGCCCAAGCAGTTTTACTAGCATTCTCAAACTTTTGTACACCTGAATAATTTATTTCATCACGCATGAACTTTACCCCAACATATATTTTCTCAAGATTGTATATCCAACATGCCCCTGTAAATTCAGCTGTAATGACGGAAATCAGGCACGTTTTTTAAACTGTTAAGTACTCTTTTCAACAAAGAAGTAGCAAGTATTTAAAAATCTTCTAAGAATGGAAAGCCAAGGTGTTAGCTAAAAAAAAATTAAATATTGTAAAAATGTTGACAGAAGCAGAAGTTATTGAATTGAAAATTAATGCTGCCACTCAGAATGACTAGCCTACAAGTGTGGAGGTGACAGTGTGCTAATAATATTCACTGGTATTTTAATACTAGATTTCGTGAGTATTAGTCCTGGACATCAATGGTTTGTTTTCTTTTCCCTATGCAGTGTACACACACAAGTCCCATTAATGTCAGTGAGAATTAGTATCAAGAGGAGACTACAGATCCCTAAGATATTTTTTCATAATGTCGAAGACTTAGTTGAAGAAACTATGGGAGATCAATAATGCACTGAGGACACATATTCTTCCTAGCTGTGACATACCACATGTTTTTTAATGTCAAAACTCAGGTAGGAAACAGAGGCAACAAGATTGGAAATAGCAAATTGTTTGGCTGGCTTATTTGAACTGAATAGCTTTTTCCAACGACAATGTGGAGCATAATACAAGTAATTATTACTGGTTCCTGTTACTACATTTTTATGTTTCTTTCGGAGTAAATGTGACATCCTACTGCTAACTGGCAATGTTATCTAGTGTCTGTTCTGCAAGCCTGTCTCTTTGGCTAACAAAATATTAACTGGCAGGGTAACCTCAAGAAAAGCCCAAAGGGAGCTAGGTATCGTCATGATGCGTTATGTGAACAGCTTGGAGTTGAAAGGTATCCTGCAGTAACTATTCCATTTATATAGAATTTCTGCAAACAGAGTTAAGTAAATGTTTTATACCAGTATCCTGCTGGCTTTTGACTGTAGATAAAGATGTCGAGTGTGGCGCCTTTGAAATACAGGCTCTAATTTATGCAATTTGCACTATTTTTAGTGTCAGACAGCTGTTATACCTGATTTTTTTCTCTTCAAATAAAGGACATTTGGGATTTTTTTTAGAAGTTACTAATATTGGTTTAACATTTTTTGTAATATCAAGCTCAGGATGCATGATTATGTTCAAAGAGGAATAAGCTTGAAATTCTGGAGAGCTATAATGAGCTATAACGACACTGTTTTCCTTAAATCAAATTAAATTATAATTATGGGGGGAAAACCTGTTTTTGCAACTTGCTACTTTCTTCCAAAGAGAGTGACAGTTGCTATTGAGAGTAAGGTCGGGGGGGGNGGGGGGGAGAGAAAAAAAAAGTGAAGAAAATCAATAAATACCTAAATTATTTAAGGACAAAATACAACAGGGTGTCTTACTGTCACGCACCATACCCTCCATTGGAGAGCAGACAGGTGGATTGTCTATAGCCAGTGCTGGGTTGGACACTCTCTCCAGCATGCTCATTAGTAGCTCTGCGCCTGGGCTCCCTGTTAGTAGAAAGGCAGGGATCACAGCAGGGAAGTTAGATCTCAGGCTTCTCACATTCCTGCTCTATCTTAGCAAAGCTTTGCAAAGCCTTTTCTGGCAGCTCATTAGTAGGTGCACTGATGCATAAGAGAAAGTCATTAGAAGTGTTTTTCAACATTGGCTTTTGATCAGGTGACTAGTAGCTTCGTAGAGACATTTACTTACATTGTTTTCTATAAGAGATTCTGTTGCTATATTAAGAATGACATACATATAAGATGTGGAAAACTAGCTTGACCTTTCTACGACAAAAGAAAAAAAGCTCCATTAGTTCCCTGAATCTTGTCTTTATATTGTCAACTATGACGTAATAGAAGCACAGAGTACTCACTCCTTTAGCTTTAATAATCTATGCCAAGTTCAACTATATCGTTTGATTTAAGGTTATGACAAGAAGCACACCAGTGCACAAGAATACAGCTGGCATGCCTTAAGCTTTATGAGTTACTTTTAACGACAAGCATTAGCTACTTTCTTTTTCCATGCAGACTGGCATTTTTAGCATTTTAAGACCAAATCTATCTATAGGGCAAAGTGAAACACACAGTAAAATTTTATTGGATCAGATAGGGCGGACTGCTTAAGTGCCCTGAGTATTATCTCCACTGGAAAGATTTCGTGGTGCATGGGAATATTTTTGCTAAACCCTGAGAAAACTATGCAAGTTTAATTGGAAATAGTTCTAACGCAAACTATACCTAATATCTTATTTTTTTAAACCTGCATAAATAGGCTGTGAATGAATGAACTTGTGCACACAAGCCAAAGAAGTGTGGTGTAAAAGTTATGCTTTGATAATGAACATGCTTCTTTTGTTATTGCCTTTTTCCAGACACTTGATTTTTATGTAATGTTTCACATGCCAGTGTGGCAATACTTCTCCAACCCAAAATGCCTGTGATGACTGTCTAATGCCTTTGCTTCCCAGAAAAATGTCATGTTAAGCACATGTGATGACGTGCAACCAAAACAAGAGGAGGTAAAGCCATTTTTGTAAAAGTTTACTGAAACAAAATACATCAGCTTAATCAGGCCTGCTTCTGGCTATGTGCGAACATGACATGCCAATTACATAAAGTTCCAGCTCAGCTAAGACTCCTGCTGACTAATTCAGTGTTGATTGTTTTCCGCTACATGGCTTTGAGTGCTTGTTAAAGGTAAAAAAAAAAGGAGAGGGGCAACAATTGTAGGAATTCTTTGCTTCCATCAAACTGTCTTATGATTGCCAGCAATTAGTTAAGCTCCTTGGCAGTAAAATGACAAGATGGGACTTGACCAAATACAATGTGTGGAGCACATAGGCATCTGCCCCAGCTGAAAGACATTACAATGTTTGTTAACCTTAAGGGTCATTCCTGATTCACTTCTGCAGACAGAAAACAAGATTTATATAACACAGATCAATACAGCCCTAAGACTTTCGCCATTGAGGATGCTAGATTGAGGCACTTCTCTTTATCAGTTTACCATGACACTAATGTATTTTGCCTGTTTTGCCTGGGCAGTGATGAATCTGTTGGCAAGAGAAAACAAATAAGTTCTGTTGTTGAGAGACATGTTGTCTATGATTTGTCTCAGCAGACATGCCAACTTGCTGGCCAATTCATTTCCTATTTAATTTAAGTGGCATATCTGTCTTCCCCTTTCTGGTATGTCTTTTGTCTGCTGCGCACCCATACTGGCACGGCGAGAGGCGCTTGCAGTAGATCTTTTAAGGTAAGACTGATACAACCAAGGCTGAAGGAAAGTAAAGAATCAGAATCCCTGATTTTTAATAAGGGATTTTTCGTAAATAGTTCTTTTCTCTCTATTTGCAGTCTGAGGCAATCACTTTAATCATCTATTTCAGACAGATTGTAGTGATTTGTTTTGCATACTCATAACCCAATGACCTTTGAAAATATGCCCTGTAACGTGCTGTGCTGATGTGTGGTTTACGATGCAGCAAAAGTTAACAACATTTTTCTATTTGTGAGAGCAACTTTTCAAAAATTTTATTTGCTTGGAAGATAAAATGTGTGTTTAGGAGCCAGCCTAGCCTTTGCTGGGCAGAGAGAAGCTGGGTGCTTAAGGACTGCAGAATGAGGCCTGTTAGTAATGAGAACAAATGTTATTTACACCAAAAAGTCCTTTCTCTTGCTTCAGAATGAAAAATGCAATTCTGAAACRGTTATTTCCTGTCTGTCCCAGGTTTGTCATTCTTTCATTAAAGCAATTAGTTATACAGGCAGCTCATAGTTTCTGGAAATAAGACAATATGTAAATTATATATAAAAAGAATGTGTCTTCTTATAAAACCTACTAAAGCGAATGCATGTTGAATGAGCATTTCCCCAAAGAGGCCCTACATCTGGAGGGGTGGGAGCTTGTATCAGAGAGAGCCTCCTCAGCTGAATCCCCTTCAGCCCTGGAATTTTCTTACCCAGTTTGTTAACCCCTAGGGCAGGGTGCAGAGCTCGTGTGCTCATTCAGGGCCAGATCCTGCCACTCTTATTTATTTTGAGTGGTAGCATACTCCAAAAGCAGTTAGATCAACTCCAATGGGACCATATGGTTCTACTCAATGCAAGGAACGGTGGCAGAATCAGGGCCTTGGGCTTTTTCCAAAAATGCATTAGATGTAACAGATAGGCATTTTGTTTTGAGAACAATAATCTTCTTATAACTCCATCCTTGTTATTGCTGTGATAATAGATTTTAGTATTCTGCATTCCACGGGCAACATGACCTTTTTTGATTCAGGAGACTATGGCTGTGGGCACAAGTTATCATAAATTGAATTATAAAATAAATAGAATATTTGAAGTGCTAAAAGAGAGAGGGAGAGGAAAGGTAATAATCAAATGCTTCAATCCTGAGAACTTTTGCTATCAGGTTTGATACACACTACCAAGTACAGCCTTATCTACATCAGCGCGTCCATCTACCACTGCACTACTGCAAGTTTGTAGTTTCTACAGGACCATACCCTAAATTAAGAAACAGCTTACTGAAGACTGGAAAGCAGCGTAAGGTAAAACCATCAAACAGTACCACCGTTTAGCGAGGACAGAATTCAAGCAGTGGAATAGTTAACATAAACCGCACTTCTCAAATGTGCCAGCTAAATCTCTGTGGCAGAACACATTAATTATAGCAGTCAGTTTACCTTTATCCTTCACAACATTTCTGATTAAAATTTCACACATTACAATGATATGTGTCTTTTCTACAAGCTATGAAATTTACTCAATGTCAATAAGTTCTTATTTTGTTATTGAAAGAGTTGATGTATGTATAAAAAAAAAATTGACTTTTGATCTCTGACAGTGAAATCAAAAACTTAACTTCTGTTTTGGATATAGTCATGCTACCTGCATGTATTATGTGCCTGTGCAAAGCAGTCATTAGCAGCGCTGGATAAAAAGGAATAAAAAAAATCCTTAACTTTGCTGCCAATAGAGGGTATGTGGTTTCAAATTTTATATTTGCTAAGCTTAATTAAGCCATAGATTATGTTTTGAAAGGTATGTTCAATTAACTGAATCCCTCATGAGGAATTATATACAGGAAGAGATAATCACAACATTTATCTGGTTTACAAATGTATATGCTTAGGTTAAAAATGTTCTGGATTTTTATTCCACAGAGATATAAAGATTGATAGAAAAATAATGTAAACCAATAATTGCAAATACTTACACATTAATGTGTATAAAAATTTCCAATTATATTCATTATTAAGCATATAAAACTATTTTTATTGGTAGATAATTACTGATTAAAATCTCTTATTTAAAATTTTATTTGCGTCTTAATCAGGAATTCATATTTTAAATAAAGTTGCATGTTTACAACAAGGAGATCCAGTGAGGCACACAAAGTATCTAAATCACCCTGCAAAAATGTACCCCTGTGGAAGGAAAATGCCCAGAGTGTAGGCCCAGCATAAACCTTTATAATTAAAGCATAAGCAGGGCTTGAATTTTCATGTGTATTCTCCAAGCCAGCTGGGTAAACCTAAAAATACATTAAGCCAATCTAAAGGCAAATACGTGCTGTCGTATACTGGTAATCTCCTGCATCAKCATGTACTCGTCGAAAATGAGTGTGTAATTCCATCTATAATAAGGGAAGTGAAAATAGAAAGTTTGACAAGGGAGCAAAATCGTGTACTGTCAAAACAAGTRTCTGGACTTTGTCTACACATATATTTTTTGTTAATGTCCTTACTTTCAAAGTGACACTTATTTGGTAGGGCAGCACCACTCYTCCCAGACAATGCATTGACTATTTTGATTTCACTGAGAATAGTTTTGACTGCGAACATTTTCTTTTACATAGAACATTGTTCATTGACGTAAATGGGATCTGATAGCCAAGGCAGGCTCTCAGCTTGGCAAGAGGCCACTGACTTGATTGTTGGAAGGGTATAACAAAATGTGCAGAAGTAGTCTAGTAGAGAGAAATTCCTCCTCTGTCAATAGCACCCTCGGAGGAGTGACTCTGAGTGCCCACGTCGGGCACATCCCTCCCTCGCTGGCTGTCTGGGGAGCAGTGGGAAACGTTGTGCTTGGGTTGAGCTCCTCTCTGGAGGACACCTCTAGAGAAATGATAGCTCTTCTGACACAGGGCTCAGGACACAGCATGGGCATTGCTAATGGGGAAGATGATACCTACTATTCAAAGCTTAAAAATGCAGTGATTGAGGAACCCTCCCAGTACATGGAAGTTTTAGGTTTTAGTGCCTTATTGGGATGAGTGTCTAAGACCACATATGAACGTATTTCAATATGAATGTCTACATTACTGCATTATAGGCAAGGCTGAACCTGGACAACTCTCTAGCCTACTGCTGTGCCTGGGGCACTGTATAATACAAAATTTAAGAGTTACAAGACAAAAGAAGTAACACAGAACAAGCTTGAGTTCCTAACGTTGTGTAAAGGCAGCTTGGGGATGCAAAAGGATCATGTTCTGCTCAGGGACTGATGATTGCATTTTCCATGGAGTTTCATGGTCTGCAAAGTGAGGAAATAAAGGCTGAACCTTTGCCAGAACAGCTGGAGGATGCCCTGGTCTAGTAATTACCAATACAGCGACTCCATTTCAGTCTCATGGGCAGCCAGAGTGTTATTCCAGCTGATAAATAAGCAAGGTAACTCTTAGTCTTGCTGAAAAGTAAATGTTATTGTCCTCTCTTCTACTGTTGTCTGCACCCACTGATTGCTTCCAAGAAAATGCACACGTTTTTGAAAGTGCTTTAGGACTTTTTCATTTATAATGAGCTGAAGGAGCCCAATGGGATGAACTTTCTTGTTCAAAGGATTCTTACATAAAAATAGTTTCGATACAGCTCTTCATTCAGATCTTCTGGGAATAATGTGTCCAAAGTAAATACCCAAAAGGCCTCCCTTCTACTAAGTTCACAATCTCTATTATCCTCTCTCCATAAAGCATTGATTTTCTAAATGCTTATGAGTTTCAGATTAGAAATTTCATACTGAAATTAATAAAGAGTTTAGCTATAGGGCAATCTCTGTCTCCCCGTCTAATCAATGAGTTGCTGAATGAGTTGCTTTTAAGTTCTAGTAGATTAACCAATGCATGTTACAACCTGTGCTTATGTGAACATGTAAACAACAGTACTAGAGAAAGACTTAATGAAACTTGGCCGTATCAGCCCACAAAAGCAAGATGAGCACCTCTTTTTGGTCTCTTCACAATAGGAGAGGATTTCCTGACAGGAAAGTGAAGTCATAGCATCACAACTCTGCCCAGTGAATGTTGTCATAATATGTAAGAGCGCACTCCATGAAGAGATCAAAATTTCTTACAAAAAGATTGGTATTTTATTATGATAATACTTTTTCCACAATAAGTGTCTCGGTACTTTCCTGAAACTGACCCTGTGAGTCTTGCATAAGTTGGAGGTAGACTGAACTAATTTGAAAGAGGAATACACAATTTCATTTCCCAGCAAGTACTACTCTTCCCAAATTACTCGAGTGTGTTACATAACCCATTGCAAAGATAGTTATAAGCATTAACTGCTATACTGCACAGTGTGACACCATTCAAGCTTTCAATACCTATTTATACTTAGCAACAATTTATACATTTTCAAGTTACAAAACACATTGGTCAGGTTTTTTTAAATATTCATAGTCTTTATGAACGTATAAAACTCYGAGTGAACATTTGGAGCTCCAATGTAATGGGCTGTTTTTGGGGCTCCCCCTCTTGCCTCCCTCCAGGGAGGATCCCCTTCCTGAGACCCCCGGCACCACCAGAGCCTCCGCCATGTACCAGGGAGCCAGAGCACAACTCAAAACTGGACCCACTATGTTCATGTTTCAAATACCATTTATATTTACCTCGTCTCAGAATGCATGCGTTTGTTTTTACAAGCGGAAAAGATGATCATGAAATAGAGGTGTGAAAATTTAGATAGCAGCTAATTAGTTTTAGTAAGACTGTTACAGAGTATAATGGATTTTCAGCTTTCTCTATTCTTTATCCTCTGACTTAAGGCAATTATTTAACAGTGCTGGTGGAACAAGTTATTGTTCATAATTTCACAACATAGACTGCATGCTTAAGCCCAAACCAATTAATTGAATTTATATGAAAATGTTTATTCAATTTCAATTGCATTGAGCTATATTGTGGCCAGTATTGAATTAACTTAAATAGTGGCTTCTCAATTTCATTGTTTTATTACAAACAGGGTATACGTTGCTGTATATTTCCCCCACTTCTTACAAAAAAGGAAAACATGCCTCTTGCTCCAGATAGCTTATAATCAACTCACAAGGCCAGATTGATTTGGTTTAGTGCGGGTGATGCTGGAGGGGAATGTGGAAGTAATATTCAGTATCCTCCACACTGGATTAAGCTGGAGAGTGGAGGAACAGCCCCTGAAATCTCCATCCCACTGAAAAATGACTCTTACTCCAGCTCAGTGGCTACAGCTGCAGCAATGCCCCTTTTCTTACTTATGCTGATCAGTGGATCTACATAAAGTCTTCTCCCCTAGGGCCTCCTTGTGTCGCTCCCACCTTCTGCCTCCCAGCATAGGGTTGCTCTGGCAATGGTACCTAAAGCGTACTTTTGCAGCAACTGCCTAAATGTTATAAGGAAAGTCTTATTGTAATCTGGGAAAACTCTGTGCAGGAAGGAAGTTTCTGCAGATCTAATATGCAGGGGTTTTGGCATTAGGTGCCAGGGTGGATCATGGCATAGTGAATAATAGGAGTCCAATTTGAAAGCAATTTATCTCCAAAGAATAAAATTCCCTAACCCAGTTTTGTGTTCTGCAAAACAGTTTTTTACTCTCCATTTGAATTTGGAGTATTGCAGTATGTATTACCCTTCTTCAGCTAGTAAAAAATCAAGATCCACCTTTCTTAACTCTTGCTCGAAGCTCTCACTTCTATGGGAAAGAGATCTATTGCAATCTGTTATGCTGATTAGATTTACTGTCAAGGCTACTAAAAGGCACAATTGTTTATTTGTTTGTTCTTTTAGTGTAAACATCGACTGGGTTGTTAGCTCTGTTTCTTATTAAGGTTTCCCAGCAAGTCCCTTTCTAAAACTCTGTTTCCCAACTGTTTGCCAAATTTGAACCATCTGAGGTGCATTTTGCTATGACAACATCTCAGAAGATTCAGATGTTCCAAGAATATGGTTAGTTTAAAAAAAAAAAAAGAACAAAAATGCTGGTGAAATCTGGCAAATTCCTTTCCTAGCATATCCAGTGGCATTGGATTTTAGAAAAGCAACTTGAAATTTGGCAAGGAAACAGCCTTTCCTATCCCTGTGAAAATCTGGCTATGCTATAAGCTTTGCAGAGTTGCAGTTGCACATGATGAGAGACCTCTTCCATTTTAGCTGCTAAAAGTCCTGGAGGGTCCCGTCACATTGCGCACACTTTATGTACATGACCAGATCCCGCCCATGCGGTCCGTGCAGCCTGCCCAGCCCAGGGCTGTCGGAGCGGAGCTGGATCCTCCCCGGGAAGGCAGTTCCCAGTGTGGGGAGTCGGGCTGGGGGCACAGGAGCTGACAGCAACGAGCCTGTCAACGCTGTGTTCACACACCATGACGTGCAGAGCTGAGTGGCACCCGGGCAGCATGGAGGAAGCTATCTAATTAAAATTCAAAGGTAACAAAGCCAAACCAGCGAATGAAATAAAGTATGAGACTGGGACAAGGAATCTGGTGAAACTGGGAGTGACTGGGCAAGGAAATTATGTTCACTGTTGGTGATTTAGATTTAATTAGCTGATTCCCCCCCCCCCCCAATTCCAATTCCCAGCACCTCCTGTCAGTTATAAAAACAAGTCCATTTGGTTCATTAAAAATGTGTTTCTGTACATTTGAGGCATTTGGGAGTTCTTAGAATAAAAAAGCATGGAGAATATTTTGAATTTTTAATAATGGGATCCCTTTTAACATTTACAGTGATGGACTGAAATTGTTCTAAAGTTGAAATTAAATGAGAAGGCAGGGGGCCTATGATCTGCATCTTACTTAGCTACCATTGCACTTCTGGTTGGATATTACTTCACTCGAGAAACATCTTTCAGTTACTACAGTGCTTCAGAAATTTTGAATTTTATTTACCAATTTAGTGCAAGGCATCAATTGTTTTTATCTCTGAGAGGAGTTTCTGTTTCTTCTATCCACATAGAGTTTTCTGCCTTTGAGTAATATGAAAAACAGCCTTTAATTTTCCATGGGTAGCTCTGCAAAACTCTTGGGTTTTGCTTCTCAAACAGAAAGAAAGAAAGTGCCTTGAAATGCCACATATTTTAGCCAGTTTAAAATCATGCTACAGCATGTCATTCAGATTCACTAACTTCAGCCTGATTTAACAGTGCTTGAATAACATGAATTTCACTTCAACTTAATTAAACAGAGGCATAAGCATTTCAGGAATGATTTTGATGCAGTCTGGACACTTGAAGCCTCATTGTAATCTTACACACAAATGAGCATGCAAAATGTCACTTGAAAGGCAGAGATTTAGATACCTAAGTTGTAGAGGCAATTATCCATTTGTGTACATCAGTGTTGTGTTTAAGAACACAAAATATTTGTGTGTGTCTAATGGAGACCCATTGGGAGAAAAGGGCTCTTCAAAGTAATTTTCAAGCCTTTATTTAAAATACAGAACAAAGAATTTAAAACTCAGGAATATGAAATGTTGATAGCAGAAGATCGACACTTTCTCTTTTTATTAGTTAAATAGGAGAAAAGGAATCTGAATATCAGAGGGCAGCATTGTGTGTATGTGTACATGATTTTTAAACTTATTTATTCAGTTTGAAATCAAAAGGAAAAATGGCAATCAGATAATACACAGAATTTCATTGTTAAGGAGTTTTCATCATATGATTTTCTCAGCTCACAATGGCTCTTTGGATTCATTTTACCCCTGTCATTAACACAGCTAGCAGAGATAATGTTTCCATTATACAGCATGCAATGGAGATATTTTTGCAAACGTGGCCCCCCCAGCCACACTTTCAGCCCCACCTGGGGAAGATGCGACATGATAGGACCAGACCAGTGACAAACTCAGTTATGTTAAAGACACTTGAAAAGTACATTGGCTTTTCCCACGTATTACCGTGTAGCACTGCCTCTGTTATCTGGACCAGAAATATTTCATTTCACTAGATCCCAATCTCGTAAGACAGCCCTGTCATTTTAATTTGTCACTCTTTGTGTAGTGCATCACGCGGGAGTCTCGTCTCCCTAGCCAAGTGCCATAGGCTACTGCTCGGAAGAGAAACCTGTCACAGGGGATAGCAAAGGTAAACACCACGAAACAGAAAAGTTTATGGCTGAAATCATCACCCAGGGCTCCATTCCCACGGGCTTAGCAGGTGGTATAATCACCCACAGCCGAATTGGAAAGATCCGTAATTTCAGCTGTGATAGGTACGCACACATCTCTCCCGCCGTTCTCTGCCTCCGCTGTGGTCCCCGTGCAGCAGTGTCACTCACAGAAGGTAGCAGGAAGGGACAAGGGATGAAATGAAAGAATCGGTGGTGGGAAGAAAAGTTGTGATTGACGTGAGGCTGGAGCCTGAGAACAGCTCCAGGAACTCTGTAGTGGAGTTGACAGCAAAAGAAAAAATCCGGGGAAAAAAAAAATAAGACTAGGGACGATCAAACATCACCRAAACAACCCAGTGATCCCAGATCACTGGTGCCAGCAGTTCCAAGCCTTTCTCCAAAGAAGGCACTGGTTGCACAAAGCAAACACCACCACGGGTCTGTCAGGGTTTTTTGCATCACTCTTAACAGTATGACAAGTCTTCCTTGCAAAGTGTGAGGGAGTCAAAGGGAGTGAAGACAGCAAAGCTGCATAGCTTGTTTACTTCTTAAGCACAGAGACGGCGTAGCACAATTCTGCCTTCCCCAACGTGGATTTTTGGCTTCCTCTTTGGTCCACCCCCACCAAAGCAATTAATCAAAATAAATGAGGCAGCAAACATCTGATACTAGCTGACTTCAGACCACAGTACATTAACTGTCTTTGGGAATTTCATTTACCACACTGTGCAGAACGCACTGTGGGCTGTACTCCAATAGCTTTGCTCCTGAACAGTATTTTGAAGTATGTGTTATTGGTAAACTACTGACTAGAATAAGGAAATAGCTGATCTTTGGTTTTATTTTTTGTGATTTGTGGAATCTCTATACATTTATGCAGCTGTAAAGAAACCAAGGGCGGTGTTACTAATTATCAACTGTACCGAGCCTTCCTTTACATTTTTGTGATAGGAGAGGAGGCACTAAAGCAAGGGAGAGTCAGCCCTCCTCTAAACAGACGTAAATCAAAGAATCAGAGAGAAAACGCCTCAAACGTAAGGGTTAGCAAGTCCTTCATGGTAAAAATTGGGAATGTACTGTGAACCACAAGAGAGACCAAACATCTTACATCAGGGATGCAAAACCAGACATATACCAACAGATAAAACAAAGCTGTTTATTAAAGGCAATAAGTAACGCAATTTCGGAAAGACAAAACTTAGAGGAAAAAGGTTCTATTTAGTAGATATACCAAAAAATAGCAATAGGATTTTCTGTAAATAATGTAGAAGAGCTATGCTGGTTAGGTATTACCATGTCATTCTGGGGTTATTGGTTTTGAATTGAAACACTTTGTTGCTAAAGTGTGCAGGTGGAGTTGCTGTCTACCTGTCATCCCATCACCTTTTTTCTAAGTCAGGTGGTGTCCTCAGAGCAATGTAAGCAGAAGACAGCTACAAAGTGTCCACACCTACAATGTCTTCAGCAGTCAGAGAGCTGATTTTGGCCTCTTGAGAAAGCCTAGGAAATGAGCACAGGCTATTTTCTCTTGCCCATGCCCAGCTGGTTTGGCTTTATTGGAAGCCCATCCCAGAAAAGAAAAGAAAAAAACAAAAGAAAAGAAAAAAAGGGAAAAAAAGGACATCAAATAAACTAGAGTCTTTGTTTCTTCTCCAAAACTGATCCCTGGATTTTTGCTATAAGCTTTGTCATCCAGAGGAGTCTTCAAATCCCTAGTGCAGCTAATAAGACCTACCTGCTAATATGACTTAAAAGTGATTAAAGAGCACTTCTATGCAAGGTTCAAGTGCCTGGTATAAGAATGACTCAACAGTCTCCTTATGCAGATTCCTAGGATCACTGTCCTTTTACAGCAAATTATAACTGAAAAGTTTCTGAGATTGTCTGAGTGTTCAGGAGTTTTCAGTATCAATTCAAAGAGGTAATTTGGCAAATTTTGCTAAGAGGTTATTCTAAGCATAAGGAAAGGCATGAAAATGAAGTCAAGAACAGGCAAGAGACAAGTTTGGAAGGGGCCTAAGTAGATGGGGAAGTGAGAACTGCAGCTCCTATTGTACAAATGGGGGAACAGAAGCAAATAGTTTTAGTGATTTCATCAAGGTGACAAACGGCAGAATGAAGATTCGTAACTCAGGTGTTACAAGTTGGAATGATCCACACAGCCAGGGGGAATTTGGCATGAAATGTCATTTCATTTCAATAGGATTTGGCTAATTAATTACCCCTTAACGCCTTTGAAAATGTCCCCTCAGTGCTTGAAGGATCAGACCATGCCTTCCTCTGATTTAGTTTGCTTTTTGATTCTGAGAGCAAGATTTAAAAGAAAAAAACAAACCACCTTCTCCTCTCAAAAAGGGTTGCTGAATCCCAGGTCCCTTTCCAACAGATCTGTGCCCTTCTCCCACACCACCGTGGCCAGAGGCGTGCCGTGCTCCTGGCACCCGGCTCCCGGCAGCACCCTCGGTAGGGCTGGATGTGCCACGTCCCTCCCAGGGCAGGTCCCTTCAGACTCTGGATAGAAATATCCCTGCCAGAGGTATAATAACTTCTCTACTGGAAAGAAAGCAAAAGAAATGCCCCATTTTCAGATCTGTTCCCCCTATCCAATGCCCGCTTGAAAAGCAGACCAAGAGTTGTCCTGAGCACTAAGGGCTACCAAAGCTTGAGCACCTTGTGGGTTTCCATCTGTGTTCGCCTCTCCTACACTTCATGCTCTGTAATTATTCTGACAGGGATGCTGCTTTTTCGCAACTGAGAACTATATTGTATAAATATAATATGCATGTTAAAATATTAAATGCTTAACTGTTTGTTTGTACACCTATGAAACACTCTGTAACAGGATTAGGCTGGATCCCTAAAGAGTCATTAACTTGCATTATATTGAAGTATTTCTTATTGTGCACATGTAATGGATAATATTTGTTTACATTTTTAATTACTCACATTTTCAGCCAAGAAAATCTCCAAGGATAATGTCTCATTTACAAGTGTCCTGGCAAAAGACAACATAATGTAATCACACATTACCAACAATTCCATGACAACCATGCAATGGTTTAAATATGAATTTCAAGTAAAGACATAATTATGGTAAACTAAAAAAAAAAAAAAAAAAACACGCGACACCATGTATCTGTGTATAAAAAACCTGCAAAACTGCAATGAAGGAAACTTTTCTCTAGCTGCTGTGGATTTTGAGCTTGTTCCACAGCCCAGTGAAGTCAAGAGAAAAAATCCCATTTTCATCAACAGTCTCTAAGCTGACACCACAAATAATGTAGCAAGTAAGTGGCAATTTGTACCTTTGGAATTTCCCAATATATTGAGTCCTATGATTAGGACTGGAAACCCTTTTTTCTCCCAGAAAGTGAGTAAATAAATAAAAGGAACTTAAATTTAAGTAATTGATCAGAATTTTATTTCAAAATTTAAGGAAAAAATCTTCAATTTTGCAAGGTTTTCTGCAACAGAAGAGCTTGCAGTAGACTCTGCTTGTATGATAACCTCTCCCTATCAGAATCAGCCAAGAAATGAGCTATATTAACCCAGAGACTCAGCTCAACCATGATGCATTATTGGCAAGTTTCTCAGAAATATCCTTCGCAGAGCTTAATGTCAGCTAGAGAATTGATCCGGCAGTAATCAATAGCCCATTGTCTCAATCCCTGTTCACTGTAATTCCAATTTGTCTAATTTCAATAGTCTGTAAACAGACTTTTGTTAATAATATGTAGAAAAAAATAACTTTGGGCATTATATAGAAAATAATTATTTGTAGCTTTCATGGAGACCCACCAATGGGGCGACAGAGAGTGTCATCCTAAAAATAATAAGAATATATGTATTTTAGTAGAAGCATATGAGGAATAGAATTTTGGAAAACATTCTGAAAGCAAGCTGAGCAACACAGAGACTTTTGTGAACCGTATCAAATCTCACATTCCTTAATTTGCAAGAATATATTTCTTGTGCTTCCTGTGGGTACCTTTCCTTCTCCCTTCCTTACCTGTCGTCTTCACTCCTCCTTGGTAGTTCTTCCTAGACTTTATGGGAGATTCCACCACATTGGTGTTACTCTGCCTGAAGGGTGTTACCAGACAAAATGAGCATATACACCACAATGTCGTGATAGCAAACAGCGCAGCCTGGGCCCAAAGTCCACTGCAGCATAGCAGGGAGTAAACGCTGGCGGGAGGTGAAGCTTGAGGGTCCTGAATGCTTCAGCTATGGGACATGACTAAGGCAAAAAAAAGTAAATGACAGCACAAAAGAAATTATCTTCAAAACATTTCTAAGAACCTTGTAAAAATCGAATCTCTTCGGACTGTATTTTCATTTCACTCTGTTGCTTGTGTTAACATAAAATAAAAATACAAATCTTCCGTCTGGAGGGGCAGATAAAATAGCCACTTTTCTTTTAGGTAGATAACATTTTTTCTTCCTGTACCTTGGTATTAATCTGGACTACCAAAACCAGTTATTTAGCATTTTTATAATGTATTTTTGATCTTTACATAGAGAAGTGGACCTATGCAACTAAAATATCTGTATAGGAAATGCTTTCTTCTTTAGTTGATTGCAGTTATTGAAAGAAAACAGCCCAGAAGAACAAAACACAAAGTGTTTCTATCACAGTTTAAATAAAAAGATCCATGCTTTATGTTCAGATCATAGTTGCAGCAGTGGAAGGAGTGTATGCCATGCTACTTAATTTCTTTGAAATCATACTCATGACTTAAAAAGAGTGTGTAATTCTCTTATTAATTAATAGTAACAGAGTTTAGTTTGCCCACTGAGAGGAGCAGAAACCTTTTAATTGTTATATTTTAGAAGTCTCCGAGTCCCCAGCCAGCGGTAACATCTGATGTGTATCATGTCAAATGCAATGCTTCAAAATTAGTTTGATTAAAAATATGTAAAGTTAATGAATTGTCAAAAAACAGTGTTCTTTAGAAGGCACAGTTTTAAAAAATGTCTATTTTAATCTTTGTAATATAACTGTCTCTGGTATTTCTGTCGTTTGGTAATGCTTCCAGACACATTCATGGTGGTCATCTTTGATCACATAAATTCAAGAGATTCCAAGGCTTTTTCTATTTGCATAAAAAACAAAGAAAGCATTGTCAGAAATCCCCAAATATGCATTTTGAATCAAGTTTCACCTAAATGCTATACAAAGRCTCAGTGTCTTGATGCTAATTTATTGAAAATGCCTTGGCCTTTAGGAATTTCCCATTGGCACATAGTAGAGCTGAACTCAAAGTGGCAATGGCAAAAAGCAGCCATCGAAACTGTGTTCATGCTGACATCTAAGCCCTAGTGCTCAAATTATGAGTGCCCTGAAACAAAATACTGTGGAAGGAAAAGCAAAACATAAAAAATGCTTTAGGTGCCAAGATTTCGCTTGAAAGGGGCGGAGGGGAAAATAAGTTTGGGGCTTTTTTAGTGAAATCTAATGTGCTAAAGACTTAGCACAAAGAAAGGATTTAATGAAAGATGTAAAAGGTTTGATGTTTAATGCACAGCTCTGAAGTCAATGTTTTATATCTATAATTTCTGCATATCCATAACCATATTTAGATTTCGACATATGGTCTGTAAATAACATATGTAAGCCGGACCGTTGAGTGAGATGATTTTTTTTCCTGCTGAATGTACGTGTTTATTTTATGAGCAGAGACGTGAAAAGTTCATTCATGTCAAAATGTGTTGCTAAGTATAAACATGCTGCTTCACTTTAGGCAGGATCAGGAAAGACCCTGGGTGTGTAATCTGTGAATTGACTCTATGCTGATGTTGCCCAGGTTTTGTATTACTAAACTATGGCTCACAACAACAACAAAAATTTAACCTTTAAATAGAGGCACCAAAATAATTTAAAACAGATTGGAGGGTTTAAAGGGCTCCAAGAATAAGCAGCTCATATTTCAGTTCCTCCCCTCTAGGGCCTACCTATTTGGTGTTCAGAGTTCATCTCATATTGCAGCTGCTTATGTTCACATTTTCTGCGGTGTGTGGATGAAATGTCCAAGGAAAAGAAAAAAACAACAACAGAAAAAAGTAAAATATACAACATTAAAAATATCTTCCCTAAAACAATGGTTTGGCTGTTATTGGGCAGGGAATAGGACAAATCACCCAGAGGCTTTTAAGTAAGAGCAGGGGAAAGAAAAAAACAAAGAACAGCGAGAAAGTGTGGAGATTTTAAAGGGACTTTCAGTTTCAGGGGACATTTTTTATTCAAAGTTCTTTCAGGTTATGGAGCCCATTATTTTTTTTTTGTTCTTTTATTAAAAATTTCTTTGTAATTCATTTGGACTTCCTTGCCACTGGGCACAGACAGATAGCAACAACAAACAATTATACTCTGTATTTATCACTTTATTCTGTTTTACAGTGTATCTCTGATTATGGAAACAATACATTTTTTGCACCTTGCTTTGGTTACTATTTGTCAAGAGTAGCCTTTATAAACAATATATTTTCCCATTTTAATAAAAGGCTAGAGCTGCACCAAGTGCGTAGGATGGGATTTGAAACAAAAACCCATCAGACTGCTAGACTAAGGTTACGAGTCCTTCGTTTACACCACACCATCTTATGAGTTAGAAAGCTTTCTATCTATTACATTTTCTAGCCCTACTATTCAAATGTAATAACCATATATCTCTTTAATTAATGAACTAATTTCATTCCTTTCACCAGAATACCTTGCCATGTGGTCCTGCAACCAAAGTGATTGCTGTTGCAAACAGCCCACTCACACCAAACATTGTGTACTAAATATCCAGGCTCTGAGAACATTTTCTTCCTTACATATAATCTATTCCATTTTTCTTTAGCCTGTACTTATGCATATGTAAAGGTATTATTACGAAGGACCCAACATCCTTTGATGACTGAGGAAAATCTGGCCCCTTTGAAGTCTATGTGAATTTTGCTTTCAGCTGCAGCGGGGGCGTTTCACCCTGTCTGCCTAAGTCTCCCTAAATAATTCACATGACTTGGGTCCAAAAATATGGGAGTACTGTGTTTGCCAGTAAATGGCAACCTCACTGGTTACTATAACTAGATCCAAATGTAAAACCCGAAAGGTGATAGCAGATATGGTAGATACCTTCTCATATGGTCCTTTCCTCCAGCCTGCCTCCAGCCTTCTGTATCTCCCTTCTGTCGTATCTCCCCACACTCTTCGTCTCGCAGTAAGGGAGAATTCGTATTATTTGGGGCAGCAATGCTTTAGACTCCTCTCAACACTAGCCCAGCCAGCCATGGCTGTCATTCCTGAGGTGCACAGAACCAGTCCTGTGGATTTGACAGAGAGAACACCGAGGACCAGCTGCTTTCCTTTGCAACTCTCCCACTCATTTCTTCAGTAATCTCTTCCTTCTGACTTGTATTAATAGAGTGGAACATATAGGGCAGGGCTACTGTAGTAATATTTTAATTAATAATTAGATATAGCTTGTTCTCTCAAGATGAAAATATTTCCATTATGACTAAATCTTTATTCTAAAAAAAGGCTAAAATATCATGAATTGTGTTCTGAACCATCACTCAAGGGATTAACAAAAATCAGGTGTTTAACAGAGTAAATCTTCCAACAAAGCAAAAGTATACTTATGCAACATGTCAGTGGAAAGGGAGTACAAATTCCCACAAACCACAATAAAGCCAGGATTCCACCTCAGCTGTTCCAGCTCCAGCTCCAGGGCCAGGTATCTCCAGACAAAAACAGCTTGCTTACATATTCCCCTGAAACTTGTATGGAGGATGATCCTCTTCTGTGTGGATAAGGAAGACAAGGAAATTGTATGTGTTTCCTTAAAAAACAAACCAAACCAAACCAAAAAGTGCTACCAAAACTCAGTTTCTCTCTGTTGCAGATTGATTTCTTACATGACTGGGTGGTCATATGGAATTGTATGTAGTGTGTTTTATTATTTCTTTCCCAGATCATGTCTATGCTATTTCAGCTATTAACAGCTGACTGCAGGTAAAGTTGCTACCACACAAAACCGGGCTTTGCATCTGACCTTAAATTCAGTACTAGTTTGGGAAGAGTATCATATGAGAGTCAGCTAATCTCATTTCACTTTCATGGTGTTTCTAGATGTCTGGCTGAAGATTAAAACACTCATGAAAGCAGCTACAGAACTTAGCAATCAAGATACCACTAAACAAGTTTATTCCTGATCTGCAATATCATTAGAAAATTTGGGGGATTAGCGTACGTTACACATGGTATATATTTGTCTTTATTTTCTACATATTTATCTGAAAGGTTAATGAAAATGCAGATGCAATGGTTCCTTTATACGGGTTTACCTTCCATGAGTGCCAGTTTTCAGGCTAATTGATTATGTCAGAAGCTCTATAAATATCAATAGCATATGGAAAGGTTAAGCCGAGGTCTCCACATAACTGGATTCATACTCTTTATTGATGGTACAACCATTATCCAGCCATAATGGAAGTGCTTTGAGTGTGAAATAGAGTAGAACGTTAGCTAATTTTCACCAACGACTGACTGGAGGACTCAGACTGAATGACTGACTTCTGCAAACTAAGGAACAAACATATGATGTATAATGTATAAACTAAAATTAGAATTAAAAAAAATCAAGGATAATGTATGATAAAACGTATGTCATTATTTTGCTAGTTGTAGTTTAGTGTTATTTAGGATGCTCTTTAATTTCTTCTGAAATAAAGAGTAGCAGGCTGTGTTAGAATAACATCTTACAAATAAGAGAAGGTAGTCAACAACATGCTACTCAGCTTTTACTAACACATATAAAGATACTTTCTTCCTTAGAAGAATATTAGGAGTCAGTTCTTCTAAAACATAATTCGACTGTGCTATCTTTTTTGAGCATGTTAACAGCAATTTTCAGAATGGCTTTATTTTTCTCTTTTAGTTTTTCTCCTTTATTACCTCTTTTTTCCTAGGAGTCAATCCAACCCCTAACTGTCATTTCCCTGGTAGCTCTGGCTAGCAAAGAGAAAAGTTTTTTCTGCGAGAGAGCAGTGTGGCAATCCCACCGTCACCGTTCCCCGGTGTATCTGGTGGCGGTGCAGGAGGGGGGTGGCGGCTTTGCCAATTGCTACAAAKCAAAGTCGATTTATTAAAAGTTTGAGCAGTTACCGATGTATGCTCCACATGCTGTGGAACAACTGGGGAGGCATATTCAGTCCGCCACATGGAGTCATAACCCTATTTTCACACTCACGGCTGGACTGCACTTGTGGCAGTTCACCCACCACGCTGTGCTTTCCTCTTTCTAAAATGATCTGTATGTCCGACAGGTTTTGCAGGAAGAGCAAGCCCTGTGCTCCACTGCAGTTAGGATAGTACAGAGTAGTGCTTTGAAAACAAAATCACTGCAAATGTGCCAAAGATTTCTAGCCAGCTGGCAAATGCAGCTAAAAATCCTATACATTTCCAACTCAGGAGTCAATATAGTGCTTATTTCAGTAAGTGGTATGGGACAGTGGTTTGGCTGTTTGCACTAGAAGTGAAAAGAAATTCTATTGTCTCAGTAGTCAGTATTTTCTTTGCACAGAGAAAATAGATAGGAAGCAATTGCAATTCATTACACTGCGTTTTGCTCTGATAATGAGTATGCTTAGGTCTCAGAATGTATCTGTGTTTTGCCATATAAATTTCCCTTAAATGTAGTATATAACAGCAATTAGAAAATACTGCCTTCTTTTGGTTTAGAAAGATTACTAGAGAGAATTTAGGGGAAAACCAGATATAATCAATTCCATCTTTAACATCTGTTTCTAACTGCGTGAAGCTTCATGTGAGAGTACAATTCCCCTACCAGTGAAATCAACGGCAAAATTCCTATTGAGTTTATCCCAATTGATCAGGCCATTCCTTTAGGGCCAGACTTCTCCACCCTCACTCACACACTCCACATGATCTCACCCAAATCAGCGTGCAGGAAGATATACTTCACTGTGACCCCTGATTCTCAAAAAACTACTGTGTCATCCAATTGATACAGAGTTTATATCTATCTTGGAGAGATTGGTTCTCCTACAGTTGAGAAGTCATGAGTGACTTTATGCCAGATTTACTTTTATTATTTGCTAAGCGTTGTCTGCAGCAGCCTTTGAACTTCAGCAGCTAACCACAAATGAGGTGACCCTGGTTAGACTATTTGCATGAGAAGGATAAACTGCCGCAAGCCGTGACATGTGCAGCCCGTTCCCCAGCCTGGACCGGAGGTGACCCACATCGTCCTACCCGTGAACAGCTTTGGTCACACTGTTGAGTGGAAACAGTGGCTGATGGGCCAGTTCCAATAGTGGAAATGCAGGAAAATCTTGATTAAATGTATGGCTACAGATGCTTCCACATTCCTTCTGCCCAAATTTTCATCAACCCTTTACAACTGAAAAGTGGGGAATTTACAGTGGACACATAGGGGAAAAAAAAGAGCTGTCTTTCCTTCAACTAAGAGTGGGGGAAAAAAATCTTTTAGCTTTTGACATGAATATAATATGATGTGCTTGATGATTGTCATCCAGACCAGTCGAAAATGAAAGGTCAAATCCAACTCATTTTAGTCATGTAAAGAACCCTACAAAGTCAGTTTGACTAATGTTCTTCAGGGAGAGAAATTTAGCTTTGAGCATTATCTGGAGAGAAAGAAAGTGTAAAGCCATTGCTTTCTTGGAATTGCAGTTAAGGACACTAAAAAAAGACTTACAAATGGCTTTGAATTCCTTCAGTTAAAAAAAGTGCTAGGGTTTGACCAAAGTAGCTGAAGAGTACCAGAGAAGAGATCCAGATTTTCCTGAGGTCCAGCAAAGCCTTAGTCCCACTAGTAACACCATGGACTCTCAAGGCCAATGGTATAGTCCTTTGTAGACTGGCGCTTCATCCACCCTCTAAATGGAAGAAAGTTGCTGGAAAGTACATCCAAGAAACCAGACTACACAAATTATCTCTAAAAATAGTGGCATTAATAAAATGTTGTTTTATTAAATGCACTGCTGTTTTCCATTGAGAAATGTGAAGGTCATGAGAAAAGTCACTGCTTTTTCAAATTTTGAAAATAGCATAGATTGCTATGACATGAATCCCATGATTTCTGAAAGCATCCCCAAATCCTCATAAATAGATAATACAATGCCTATGTTATTGTGAGAATGCCCCTGCTTATGAACTGTGCTTAAATAACCTTGTACTACCCCAATTAGATTCACAGCATACCTATATTGCAAAGGGCCGTTTTCTCCCTCAATTAGTTGAAAAGGATTAGACACACTGATAGATAGTACTAAATGCTAATGGGCCAGATCCTAAAGCCGTTAGACTGTTTTCATGCTGTCATTCTGCAGGCATTGATTTCACTGGAGTGCTGAGGAAAACCTGAATATGAACATCAGTATGCAGCTCAATATTTTGTGGGTTTTCTTGTCTTGGCTTTTAAAAATATTCTCCCTCCGCTATTCTTCAGCCAGAAGAGCAAAAAGAGCTAGTTCGAGCCCTGACTTCAAAAAAAGACTGAGTGACAGTACAGAGGCTTGAGGAAATACAAGTTTATATGGGGGCTTTTTCATCATCTCTAATGGCAAAATTAAAATTAGTTCCCAATTAAAAGAGAAAAGCACAAGTACAATCTGAGAACAGCAGATAAAGGGTGGCATGAAGGGAAGATTATTAAGCAGCATAGTATAACAGGACCCCAGGTGCAGAAGGGCCTCATTATACTCACATTCTTGTGCTGCAACATACGGACGTACAGTAAACCAAAAAAAAAAATATTCCAAAGGACAGTTTTACACAGTGGCTACACTTGCGATGAGTACATGTTTTTTGAAGACAGACCATAACAACTTGGTTTTTACTTCCAAAATACAGTGGCACATTAATTGCTTGATCAGCCAAATGAAACTAAATGTAATTAAGACTAGTGTGGGGTTAATTTGGTCCATAATTATGTTATATAAAGTAAATGAAAATTGTTTCTTTCCTAAATTGCAATTCATTAAAATTACAGATATTAAAATAAGATACTATAAAATTACATGAAGCATGTACACATTAATAGCCATTAGTAATAGCTTGATATTTCTATCTAAGCAACAGTTTATTAGAATGCCAAAAGGTTATATTTGACAACTCACATGACTGATTTTTTTCCTCATCCTTTCTGCTCCTCTAAGAAATTCAGTCTTACTACACACATAACATATGCCATGTCATAGTTAAGCATGTTAGGCATATTAGTTTTAGTTTTAGATTTGCTTTAACAGTAATATTTACTGTTCATTAAAATACTTAGGGTTGACGGCTTTATCTCCGGAATGAACCACACCAACCTCAGAGCTTCGAGAGGAAGCTGGTGCCACCTCTTCCAGCACAATACAGTGCTTTGTTTTGGGCACAAGAAGTTCTTAGTAGTAGGCAAATGCAGACTTAGATCCTCTTGCCTTCAATTTAACTTCAGCGTAAATTTAAAGCTAAGCCCATGCTTAATGGTTTTGCTATGCTTTAGTAGCTTTTTACAAGGACTTGAGTATTTTGTAGAATTGGATACACTGGTTCTATACACTGAAATCAATGGCAATGGTCATGGTGTGCAGGGTCTGACCTGTACCTCTTATGAGATGAAATTTCCCTAGGTATTTCTACAAAGACTTGCAAACTTCAGGGTATCACATTTTGATGACTCTTGTGAATTGATTTCCCACTGTTTCTTTTTCTGAAATTTTTCCTTTTGGGGACAGAAAATATCCAGCAACATCATCTTAATATCAGACACAAAGAGTGACTAATCACTTTAGAAATCATAGCATCCATGTGATTTTTGAACTGGTGATGAATGATGGACGCTAGAAATATATGTGGTATTTTCAGTTCTTATGTACATCAGATAACAAGCTACAGGCACAATACTCATTTTTCATGCACACAGGATTCTCGCTGAAATCAATGGAGGAATAGGAAATGCAGGATGAGACTAGTTATTAGGGTCCTGCTTCTTCAACTCCAATATGACCAAATTTAGTGCCAAAGACATGAAACCTCCAGCTGCATTGCACAGCTGGGTATCATATTTAACCACAAAGATTAGGATGTAATCCTGTGATTTCTGAGCACCCTGAATTTCTAAAGTACGCAGTACTTGCAGGCTCAGGATCTTGTTATGTTCCTTGAAAAGCTGTGAGCAAGTAAGTTTTATTCAAATGTTCTGCAATTGTTTTCTTATTTACGTGAAATAGTAAGACATCCTTTGTTAAATGAAGAAACCACTACTATTGCAGTGTCTTGATACGTGCTTTTAAAATAGTTTTGTATGTACTGCTCCTAGATTTGCAAACTTAAAGAAAAATTTATTTTAAAAATAAACTCGGTATCTCTCTGATGTTTGTAGTAACTCAGACTCAGGATGTTTAGTTGCTAGAAGCATCTTATTGCCAGCGACAGTAAATATATTTGTGTCTTAATCATTAATTCCAGTAATTGAGCGTTTCATAAAAGTGGTTTATAAACTGATGATAAAAGATCAGCACCCTACAGTGTTGGTTATACCTGTACAAAACATTAATACGGTCTCATTTAATAAGCTGACCAATAATAACATTAGGTAGAATACCTTAATGATGATATCTTACTTTCAACAAACTAAGAGATATGTTTTGCAGTATTTAATTGAGCAAATCTCCCAGTGGCTTCAGTGAAAGTTGTGCTTGATTAAGGACTACAGAATTTTGCCTTAATAATATTTTATCATTTATGCATGGAAATGTAGGGTGATAACAGTTATTAGCATTCCAGGTAAAGTAGCTCATGCAAATTATTCTGCTATTAAATAGTGAGTCACATTGTATTTAATACCCCAAATAGTTATGTACATTTAACAGGGAAATGACAATAGAAAAAAATGGATTTAGTTCAGATGTTAGGCTGCTATGTAAACCAATTATCTATCCTGAGGGAAACAGCTCTGTCTACAACTACTTAGGCTCTAGGGCCTATTACAAATCCTGGAGTGGGCTGTTGTTTCAGTTCTCAAGGGAATCTGCCACGTCACACTGGAAATAGTTGACAATAATTAGAAAGCCTGCTTCTGCCAGTACTGCACATATTTTTGATACCTTTCTAAGCGTTATGGGAGATAATATATAAGGTTTTTAGAATTCCAGTCAGGCTAAGGTGAACCATGGAAAGGACAACTACACAATAGCCCCAAACTGGACTGTGACAGGCTAATTATTGTGGCTTCATTATAAAACCTCTTTTTGCATAGGTCACCTGGGAAGTGTAATTAAAAATGCATTATTGGTGTATATTTTTATTGAAGCAATTAAATTAAAAAGCCAAAAAAATAATTATTTGACGAGCAAATAATAATGTTGGTCAACAGCGTTTATCTAAGAAAGAGAGAACATGTTAGTGGTTCATTAGCAGTAAATGTGTTAACTGGAATGCCGTTTGAAAAATGAGCCATAGAACAGCTTTTAAATACTCAGATTAAAGGATTTATAATGTCAAGTTTAACACAGAAATTATAGATAACATTACATTGCCATGAGTAATAGCACCTTTAATCTGACTTAGTAAAATGATTTACTACACACGGTGTGCTTTTCACAATTAGGCAGCTATATATCTATCTAATATCGAACACCTATATTAACCATATAAGGGATATCAACACACACGTATGCACACCTAGGTGGACATGCACACGTACATGTAGGAGTATGCATATTCTCTAAAACTGTCCAGTGTCTGCTGCAGAAAAGCCTTTTACCAATACGTACCTCAGCCATGTAGATCTCAGGGTGTCCTCTTTAGCCGCTGTTTAGATCTTCCTGCCATGGAGCCATAGGGATGCCCTAGAAACACGAGAAGATGTGAGGGGATACCCCTGGGAAGGTGGTAGGATCACCRTGCTCACAGCGTAGGTTTCCTGGACAGCAGTGTGTAGATATCTGCTGCCTGGCAAAGTGTTGCTGTGCTTACACAAACCACCTGTAAAACACAAACATAGTAAAGCCAACTCTTTCCAGAAATGCTTGGTTGATAAAGCACACACTTTACCGTTATCTCTCATGGGATGAGATATGTCCTGAGTGTATCGTGTTGGTTGTGCTGCTCAGACTCTCTACAGGACGTATGCAGTAGTGTGCTGGTTTTGGCTGGGATAAAGTTAATTTTCTTCATAGTAGCTAGTATGGGGCTACGTTTTGGATTTGTGCTGAAAACAGTGTTGAAAACACAGGGATGTTTTTGTTACTGCTGAGCAGAGCTTACACAGAGTCAAGGCCTTTTCTGCCTCTCATCCCACCCCACCAGCAAGGAGGCTGGGGGTGCACAAGAAGCTGGGAGGGGACGCAGCCACGACAGCTGACCCCAACTGACCAAAGGGATATTCCATACCATATGGCGTCATGCTCAGCATATAAAGCTGGGGGAAGACAAAGGAAGGGGGGGATGTTTGGAGTGATGGCGTTTGTCTTCCCAAGTAACCGTTACGTGTGATGGAGCCCTGCTTTCCTGGAGATGGCTGAACACCTGCCTGCCCGTGGGAAGTAGTGAATGAATTCCTTGTTTTGCTTTGCTTGCGTGCACGGCTTTTGCTTTACCTATTAAACTGTCTTTATCTCAACCCACGAGTTTTCTCACTTTTAATCTTCCGATTCTCTCCCCCATCCCACCGTGGGGGAGTGAGCGAGCGGCTGCGTGGTGCTTAGTTGCTGGCTGGGGTTAAACCATGACAAGTAGGATGGATTCTTTTACACAAGGCTCAGTTTGCGGGCTGTGAAGTTATCAGCAGGTGCACAAAGGACATATTGGAGACTCTCAAAGGCATAGCCAGTCTTTCTTGTACAGAAACCATTTCGTGTTCCTCAGCATTACTCACCACAACTGCACACACTGCTCAGGGTATGGTTTTACCAGGGACTTACACACAAGCACAATGACATTTTCTGTCTTCAATTCTTCTTCTGGTCATTCCTAACTTTCCCTTTGCCTTTTGGTTGTCAGTAGTATTGTGCTGGCATTGCCAAAGGACTCGCAATCCTCTAAGATCTCTCTCCTGAGACGAGAACCTCTCCTCCTCTAGTTATTCTTAAGGCTGTCTTCCTCCAAGTTTTTACCCTTCATTTCATCTGTTATTTTATTGTTGAATCACTCATAAGACCTTTCCGTAACACTTTATACATAGGTTTAAGCCTGAATAATTCTCATCACCTGTAAACTTTGCTAACTCACTACTTAACATTTTCCAGATAATTTATGAATATGTTGAAGAGCAGAATCGCAGCAGAGATCTCCAGAGGATTCTGCTGGTAATCATCCTTCTCTGTGAAAATTGACCACTTACTGTTCCCCTTTGTTTCCCTTCTTTTCACCAGTTGCTAATCCTGAGGAATACCTTCCCTTTAGCCCATGACTAATCTCCAAGTTTTTGTTTCTCTAACAGTCTTTGGTGAGGGATTTTGTTGAAAGTCTGTTGAAAATCCAGTCACACTGTATCAACTGACTGTGTTATCCACACACACATTGATGTGATCTAACAACTATAAAAGATTTTGGGACATTACTGCTGTACAAAAGTTAATCYTGACCCTCTTCCCATACGACTACTGATGTTTTGTTATGGTCTCTACTTATTTACCTGATGCAGAAATAAACTTCCAGGCCTGCAGTTACTAGGATCGTTTGCAAGGACTTTAGTGAAGATCAATGTCACATTAGTCACATTTTGTTTCTCTGCCTCTGTGGCTGCTTTAAACCAAAGCACCATTACTGTTTGATTTCACATATGAGTTCTCAGACAACTTGGGTGAATACCATCTCACCTTGGCAATTTCTTCTTGTCCCCGTCTGCTAAAATGTCCTAACATTTTGTCTGTTGTACTGATACCACAATTTGCCAGAATCCCCCAGTTCCTTGCCTCTCCAGACTGGCACTGGTGCAAGCCTTCTGACGTGTTTTTAGAGAGTAAAAATCCAAATAGGGTTGGGGTTTTTTTTTATGGATTTGGCTTTGAGATCTCTTTTTACATTATCTTTGCCCTTTTTCTCCCCCTCCCTCACTTAAAATTTCAGATTTGGTAACTACCTGCTTTCCCTTGGCTTGGTAAAACTTTGAGAACTTRGGGGTTACTGTAGTTTTGGGGATGAATTTGGTGTTTCGGGAGAAGGTTGGTTATTATTGATCACAGACACAGACTTAAGTAGGCCAAGTTTCTTACTGAAAATATCCCTCCTTATGACCATGTTAATCTCTTTCTTCAGGTATATTTTATCCCACCCTAAATATTGTCACATTTTCACAATAGAAAATTTACAGGCAAGTAAACATCTACAAAAAAGGCCATCCTGTGCTCAGCGCTGTAAATACGAGTGTATTATGCAGTGACCTTCAAAATAGCAAGGCCTGATCCTCCTCTCAGTGAAGCCAAGGGAGTTTTCTGCTGTCTCTCCTCCTCACGGTAGGACCCTGTTACAGCCAAGCGCTGAAGCATTCTCATCAATAAACAAGAAGTGACTCTTTTGTTACTGCGTTTGATTTGAAGACTTTTTTGACAATAACGAAGTATGTCTAATGGTTATATCCTTTCTAAAAATAATCTCTTCCAGACATTTCTCTCCCTYGCTCCACGTTATATACGTGTGTATGCATGGATGTACAACTGTACTGAAACCAAAGATAAGTTTCTGCCCTTTTTTATAATTTTCATTCCTAACACGAGAGCAGAACTTATGCCCCAATTTGAAAAAATGCCTAAACCTAAAAATGAATTAAACACACATAAAGTTCTGTTACTGGTCAGACCAAAACCCTAAGGGTTGCATTCTGTATTCAATTACACAAGTGTTACTCCCGTTGGAATCAGGACTGGAGGGCAGAATTCAGCCTGAAATTGTAAACAAGAAAAATCTGAACTGAGCCTGTTCTTTCCTTAATATGCACTAGTATGTACCAAGATATTGTTGAATATAAGGTCTCTTATTTGGGAAAAAGGGCAAGAAGAAAAAAACCAGTGAGCAATTGGGGAAAGATTTCTCCAGGATAGAATTTGCTGTCTAGATCCTTTGGCACAAAAGGGTTTGTTAAAGTGAGGAAACCTGTGTTTTGAGACTCCAAATTGAGCTTGTTTTGACTTACTCCTCTCCGCTGCGTCTTTCTCAGCCATGTGTCTCTGCAGCAGCACATCCTGTACTGGTCTGCAGTTTCCTCACCCTTTTCTGACACCAAATCCAGACCCGCTCCTTCCTTGACACCCACAAGAAGTGGGACAGCAAATGACACTGATTTTCTTGCACTTGTTTCAAGGTTTGAAGGTTCTTTGCGCTTTCCTCGTGGAAGTTATGGCTTTTTTTTTTTAAGTATTTTGCTTTCTCAGATGACATCCTCTCCATGCCTTAACCCAAGCTTGTAATCTCAGGGACTGCTTTTCTTTTTGGTGAAGGTCTTACCACATTTTTGAGTACTGCAGAAATTTAAGCAGAGGGTGCACACGAAATACAGGTGTGCTGGGAAGGTTTGTATTTCCACAGTGCACCCAGTTGTGAGGCTGCTCTCTGTATGACACCACGGCTTGGGAAGCTTCCGTGGTTAAACAGACACATTAGCCAGGCAAGTCTATATGAGGCATCAGCTGCTTGGTGTTAGAAAGAGGGTCTGAAACTGGAGGCAGAAGAATGTTAGCTTCAAAGAGTTACATGTGTAGCTAAGGTACAATTTAAAATAAAGCAGAAATTATATGAAAAACAGAGCCTAAGACAAGGCTGACATTCATTCAGTTGCCACAGAGGATGCTGTACAGACAGTTGCCATTTTAGTGTATGAGTCGTCTTCCTGTCTCATAGAATGGAGCCATTGTCAGCAGCGGCCGTCCCTCGCGGCAGGACAAAGGGSAGCGTGGGGGTGCGAGCCACCAAAAGGCAGTGCTGTGAAGAACAGGGACTTGCTGGAGAAGGCTGTGCAAAGCAACTACTCCATGTGGCTGCTGAAGAGTCAGTGCTTCAGAGGAAGTTTCTTGTGAATTGCAGCATGATGTATTTTTCCATCTTTTGTCATCTCACATGTGAACAGACATAGCTGATAGATGATTTTCAAAAAAGAATATTATCTCAAGCTTAGTAGGGACGTTAACAATGTTCGAGTGTGTTCATGAAAATTATTACTTCAGTTTGTCTGCATACACATTCAGAGCCGCAGTACAATTTAATGTTGCTGTTTTTAAAAGCCAGCTCTGGTAGAACTGAGATGTCCGATGGTCACTGCTGTCTCCCATGAGAGAAGCTTGGGAGACTTTGCAGCATGATATACTGCCTGGTTTACTTGGGCTTAGGATCCCTCACAGAAAACACCATCCTCTCTCCCAGTGAAACTGTGACCTACTGGCCCAAATACCTCATCTGATCTCAGCTGCTATGATGTTTTAGAAATAAATAGGACTTGTGCTAGCCATGCAGTGATCCTAATCTTTGAAATCTTTATACACCCACCTTCATTCTGACATTAGTGAGGGTCTGGTAACCATGCAAAAAATGTTAGCTATCTCTAATATGTGATAAAACTATAATAAATGTAGAAATTGATGAAATGAGGAGCAAATGATTATGAGCATTGTTAGGCAATGCACAGGTTCAGGGAAGATGAACTTTTCTTTCTCAAAAGTTCTAAAACTACCCCTAAAAGTTTAACTGGCAGCAAGCGTGGGCAGGCTCTAGTTCTGAGCTTTTCTTCCTGGAAATAACTGGAAGAAAAAGTGCTTCAAATAAGAGGTAACTATTAAACTGCAAGTCAAGGGTTAATTTTTCTTTTCTTAGGGAAGCAGTAAAGGCTGACTTTTTTCCATTCTGCGTTATATGTGGCATTATACGTGGCAGCTGCAACCTATTTCTACTCCTAAATTCTGATTGTTTATTGCCATTGTGGGAGATGAAGGATTTGGTCCTTGGTCTAGAATTCCAGGTGTCTGAGAGATTTGCAAGAGCTATGAAAAAGGAAAAAATGATGCAAAGAATACGATGTTTCTGGAAATACCATTTAGATTTTGGTCATCAGGGAAGAGGAATGGGTGGTTCAGGTCACCTGCTGAACTGGCATTTCAGTGCTTGGGCAAGCAGAGAATCGAGCACACAGACTTGTCAGAGCCATGGGTTAAGTTATTTCTTTGAAGTGTGGCACCACCATATAACTTACAGGTCTAAGTAGATGCTTAGTTCTTTACAGTCTACCTAAGCTTGCAGTTTTCATTCTCGGTTATTTTGCGTTGTATTGCTGACCCTGGAGACAACAGACAACTGTGTCCTGTTTTAAACTTTGTGCAGTTGCTTAGGGAAGTGCAGAGGATCCACAGTGGAAGCTGAGCTGGAAGTACAATCTTCCAGCTCCTGGAAATCAACTGGTCAGTACTGGTGCAAGTCTGCTCAAATATAACGGGTAGAGCCCCAGCTGCACAAAAGAGAGAGAAGTGCATACACAGCAGAGAATTTCTTACTATGGCTACTGAATTGAACTATCTTTTGCATTTTCTCTTTTCTTTTCAAACTCACAAGTATGCAGATTTTAAGGCAAAATGGAATACTATGATTAGCTATTCTAATCTTCTCCTTTTCCACATAACATAAGCCAAAGAACTTCCCTGAATTAATTTCTGCTTCTAGTCTTACAGCTATGGTTGAGCTGAATATATCTTTTAGAGAAATACCCGATCTTAATACTTTCTAGTGATGAAAAGTCCATTGCGGTCCTGACTTGCTAGTTCACAATGCCCTATTACCCACACTGTTAAAAATACAAGCCTTATGTCTAGTCTGAATTGTTCTCACTTCCGTTTCAGGTGTTGTATCTTATCATATCTTTCTGCTAGACTGAAGAACTGTGCATTTTTCAAAGTACTCTTCCCTACGTAGATAACTACAGATTTGAGAAAATCTGCTCTTTTGACCTTCTCTCTGAAAAGTTCAAAGTCTTACCTCTGCTGCCTTGGTCACAATGCCCACATTCAGATTTGAGCAAGTAGCTCAAGCCGAGATGGTGGTTCTGTACTATAGGCCCTTCCTTGCCTCTGACTCTCATCACTTAACTCCATACTTCATTGCAGCAGAGGCAAACACAAGCTTGCCAGCTATCCAACTGGCCTTTCTCACACCAGGGATGTTTGCACAAGAGACAGACCTTGTATATAGATGTGCTTCTGAAGGCAAGGGGGAAACATGTATGTTGTTCGTTCCTGAACATATGCATAAAATACAGCAACTTCCAGGCCCTAATTACAGAGATGAATTTATTAGCCAAGGTGACATTTTGCAACTTTTTATCTGCACCTACATCCTGGGCTTACTCTTTTGCTAACTTTGTCACAGGAATATTGAGAGGGGACAAATTGCAATTATACAGTCAACAGTGGTGAAGCTCAAGATCATCAACCACCCCAAGAAGAAGTTTTTGCATTGGAATAAGTAGTAGATTCATCCCAAACTAGACACAGAGACTGAGTCAACAGAAATATGGCATGGATGATCAAGACTCTGGACTCAGGTGTGAACTGATCAAGTTAATAACATAACTTTACCACCAGCATTTTTAATGTTTACATTCAAGTTTTGCAGCTTTTCAATCTTTCTCCTACCTCTTTTCTGAACCCTCTCTGATTTTTTTAAACAGCTTCCTTAAAGTGTGGACAGCAGTGTTGGATTCCAACAGCAGATTCTCCAATATCAAGGCACCTTCAACTATTTTCCTTTTTATTTCACTAAATCATATCCTTACTCATAGTAGCCACAGAGGCTACTCAGAAACAACACATATTCAGCTGTCTGCCATGAACATTATTTCTTCTTTTTTTGGAAATACTGCCTTAAAATCTTACAATACAGAATTCCCTTCTAAATATGACATATATTTTCTTCTAGATGAACAGCCTTTCATTGTTGGCATTGAAGTACGGTGCCAGCTCTCTATACAATGCAGACCCTTTAATATCAGTGATCTGCTTTTATCCTTATTTATCACTTCTCAGTCTTTCCTTTATATGAAAACTTTATCAGAGATGTGACTAGATGCTTTTTACAGGTTATTAATAAAAATATGACAATGTGGGAAAAAATTCCAGTGTGATCCTACTAGAAAGATACCTGCTCAGTGATAATTTCCCACTTACAAATAGACTTCAAGAGCTATCAGCTGATGGTTAACTTACATAATATGTAAACCAGTTATTTTATATAGTTCTAGATCCCCAATTCAAATCTTCAAAAAAGCACATCAAATGCTTCATAGATCTTATTACATCAACAATATTGTCTTTATCAAGCAATTTTTTATTTTCATCAGGCAGTTTGATAACATCTTTCTGCCATTAACTGCAGTTGATCAACTTTCATTAAATTCTCTTGTTTAATTCTTCAAAACAAGAGGAGGTTCACCCCATTACTGCTTGATATAAGCAGGACCATAGCTTGTAGTATTTTTGTGTATGACTTTTCATCATAGTAATGTCAAGCTTTATTAGCACTTATTGAAGTCTAAGCTAGGAGTTATTGAGATCTTCTGCAATCAGGCTGAGAAGAAGCTTCTATATGGTCTGATTTCTTGTTAGATACTTTTTAATAACCTGACATGGAGAGGACTTTGAGGTTTGTATTGCTCCCTCCAATACAGCAAAAGTAGTGTGTCTTTTAAATATAATTGCTTCATTCCTTATCCTTTGCTAAGATTTTCTTAGTGAATTGAAGGTTGAGCTCTTAAGGTTGAAGTCCTGCAGTATTTGTTTAGAAACCATGAGTAATATTCAGAGTTTCTATACATTTAATTGTGCAACTCTGTGCTAAGCAAATCAAACTATGGCCTTTGTTTCAYTTGAGTAATAGCATGATAATAAGTTAATGAAAAGCAGGATGGAGAAGGGTGTGAGGGAATATTAATGATAGCTATGTATTTGCATGTACAGACTATTTATGTAGTGCAAAAATACTTGAAGTAATGCATATTACTGGAATGCATATGACTTACCATATGAATCTGTAACGTAAGCATATACATATGGAGAGAGTGTGTGCATATATATGGGGAAGACCAGGCAGGAGACCAGTGGGTGTAAGCCGAAGTAAAGGCAAAGCAAAGTGAGGTCCTCAGCCAGGAGCGGGGAGCTGGGCCACTCTTTACCGGTAAGACCGTGTCTCTGGGAAGTGCTGGTCTCTGGCATAGAGGAGTAGGGTATGTGGTATCTTGGATTCAAACAGCTGGAGCTAACAAAACTTCATGGTCTTCCAAGAGAGAGCTACCATAAACACCATATGCACTGTGTCCTTTTTTGCTAGGGAGCTGGAAAGGTGGTAGCTCCCACATGAGTGTCTCAGGCCAGGCAGGGGAAAGGCAAGTGATGAGAAGGCATCTCTGACCATCCATCCTCATCTTCTGAATCCTTYGCTGTCTGTGAATGCTTGACCTGAGCAGCTGAGAAACATTGAGATAATGGCTCAGGGGTGCCAACATTTGACTATTTCCCACTCCACTCCTATCGCTAGCTCTTGCTGTGTGTTTTCATTCTACTTTTTAGCAGTGGCCTCAGTCTGCTACTGACTGGTTTGCCCAGTCCTGGATTTCTTCAGCCACCTGTGGTGGTTTGGCCAGTGATGCTGTAGGACAGCAGCTGTACCACACTTGGCAAATCAAACTCCACCACTGCAGTTTGGCCCAGTTAAACTACCAGAATTCAAGACAGAGCAAATAATAACTATGCTTGCAGTTACTTATTTTTTCTCATTACATGTACCCTTCATATCTAGTCCCTGAGTCAAATCTGACACAGGTTGTGAGAAGCCAATGTCATTAATATCTGATGCATCTCCATGTGCAACTGATAGGTTCATGGAGCTGTGGCTGGAGAGGTCTACTGCATATAATTAGCTCTGACCTTTTGCCATAGGTCAGTATAATCCAACATACTACAGGTACATCAGAAGCCACTAAATTCCACACAGTTACCTCTGTAGTAAAACCAATAACTTCTGCTTGACTAGAGTGTGACTATCCAGTTTTGATCTGAAKATACTAAGAGCTGGTATTACTTGGAGGACAGCTATGTTTTTTGTTTTATACATGGTTTCTTGCTCAGTTGAATTTGTCCGACTTGCACTTGCAGTCACAGCTTCTTGTTCAGTCTGTCTACACTGCATTGAAGAGCTCTCTAGTGTCTGGTTTTCTTCCTGTAATCAAATTWGTCACCTCAAACTATTGCATCCAGAACAAAATCCATCAATAGAGGTAGGAAATGATCAACACCTTTGTCGCCACTGTCATCAGAGAACAAAAGATAAAATGAACATGGAAATTCAAATAACAAAATCTGTTGAGCATGTGGAGTTCTGCACTGAGATGAGGGCCTGCTCTTGGAAAGCTTGAAGCAACATTATCATGCTGAAAATTACTGGTACCGAAACAAAGCGCTTCACTTTCAAGAGCAGGCGGCCTCATAACTCGTACATGCACAGAAGCACCATATATATATATATAGTGTAAAATAATTCAGCTCTATCTCATATGGCTGGTATAATTTTAATTGCATGGTAAAACATGAGAGTATTTCTAGAAGCAAAAGATAGTTGGGAACACCTGCCTCCTTATGTTCAGAGTATAAATTTGTTGATTTTCAATATGAACTGCCTATTGAGGAATCTTAGCTAACAAGTCCAAGCACTGACTTTACAATCTGATGAACCTATAGAGTTAATTCACTTTAATTTGGTTTTTTTTTCAGAATTCTGCTAAGTCCTAGCAAAAATCATTAAAAAGTACCATCCCATACTTTTGCAAGGGAAACTGGTTTCAAAACCTTTCCCAAAGGTAGCAAACTCATCCCTGTAGTTTGCCTTGTTTAAATCAGGTTGGACACAGCACTTCAGAATATACTGTAAAAAAAAATCCTGTATGTTCATGAGGAAGAGCAGAGAATATAGCTGAGCTCTTGCTTTTATCGTTTTTCAATATCACCCTGAGGTCACACAGGTCTATGGAATGTCTTTTCATATTGTAAATCAGAAAAAGAGGAAAAAAGCAACAAAAATGTAATTTCTCAGATACTTCTTTATAATGAAGCGCTGACCATCGCCTGTAAATACGCAGCACTGGAAACTCCCGACAGCTTCCGCAGTCCCCGAGATGGGGCTGGACCCTCAGCACGGGTCGCCTCGGTAACCGGCAGGGCCTCCACACCAACAAAAAACGGCCGCAATTCCCGCTTTTCCAGGATTCCTGTGTCATTCAAATGCCACCACTGTACCTGGCCTCAAACTGACCTTAGCAGGAGCCGGGAACCTGTCGGGGAATATGACTGCACCGCCAGGTGTGCTGGAGGATGAAGGGTTAATCTGATCAGGGACTTCAGGTGTGACGATTTATGTTTGTTCACAGCTTGGCCAGGGTGACTGGAATATCCACCACCACCAATACATGATAAATACATACAATTATATACATATATATGCACTAATATATGTGCAACTTGTTCTTACAACATGTACAATACAAATTGTTAAATGCACTAAGACTATCTAGAATACATAAAAACGCATTTTTTAGCCTATAAAAGGCTAAGATGAGTCATCGTTGTTTTTTCCCACTGGTTTCAGAACTTTTCACAACCAAATCTGCAGCTCCACATACTGCAGACCTGCATTTTCTCAATCTGGCCGCTTTGTATGGAAAATAAAACCCAGAAACTCCGAAGTCACTTTTGGTCCTTGTTGAACAATACAAGCTCATTAAAAATGAAAATCATCCTGCTGAGAAATGCAGTGCAAAAGGCACATAAGGAATGTGCAGCAGCTCACTGAGGGCTGCTCTGAGGCTGGGCTGTGTGCGGCGAGGGGCTGTAACGCGGAAGGAGGAGCGCTCCTTCCCACGGGAGCAAGTCCTGACTCAGAAACCTTCCTGCACCCCAGAAGGAATTTACTCTGTGGTAGGAGTTCACGCAGTGTTGACGACATCTCCCCATCTTCCCCAGCCATTGCACCYCGTCAGCTCCATGGGGAGGGACGGCTTCTCTCTCTGTTCTACCTGATGGGGCTTTATACTTGGGCACAAGTGTAAAACTTGCCTACACGTTAGGCGGGATCACAGCTGGTCTTGAGAAATATGTCTCTCAAATGCCGAAATAGACATCACAGATAGATAGGTAGAGAAACCAATGGGGGACAGCGAGCTGCAGAAAGGAAGAATCCACATTGCCAGCAGAAATAAACAATTACATATTTCCATTCACCACTGGATTTACTTTTCTTTTTCTTCTTATTAAAAAACCATCCTGGCAGCTGGCAGCTTTCAAGTCCAACTACATATAGCCTGAAAAGCAACATAAGGAAGTATCAAATTCTTCCTTTCTATCAGTCTCTGGGTGGGTTTCGACTTGCCGCTTGCAGCCAAGTGCTCGGTCTCTCTGTAGTACAGCTCCTTTGGCAGTAGAGGGCACTTAGAATATGGACAAACATAAAGAAATGCCTTCTGAAACTTCCCTCAGAAATCTTTTGTTTAGCTATGTGAAAGCTTCAATGCTGTCAAATATTCTCTAGTTTAAAATAAGGAGATTTTTAACAGTGTTTGACTTCTTTGTAGATTATTTAATATCTCTGCTTTAAACAAAATTAAAAAGTTAATTTTGCTTTCTGTTCGAGTCGGGTTTTAGCATTGCAAATAGTCTATTTAGGTTTATGGTTTTTGTCTGGTGTGCTATCAGCAAAGCAACAATGTTTTATTATTTTGCTGACACTAGAAGTAAAGGAAATAATTTTTCCTTAGAAAATGGTGAAAATAATTTTAGTAATATTTTAGGTTATTCTGGGGTCAAGTGAACCCATTCCAAAATAGGGAAACTCAATTATACAAGTGGTACAGAAGAAAGATACTGCAATGAAAACCTAACAAGTGGAAAAATGTGCCCCATTACTACATTTTGATTCTTCTAGGACAAATACAAAGCTTTCATGAGAGCTCCTAGAAGGACTAGTTCTTCAGGATGCTAAGCTCACTTATCTCCCCTGAAGTGCCTAGAAAGATTTGGACCTTCAGGGGACATGGGATGTCATCAATATTTGAATGCGAATGTTACAGCTCCGCTCATAGTCAAATGATACATTCCAATTACTCACATTAATAAATTTTACTGTTGAAGTAGACTGTACTTCACACCTGTACAAATTTCAGCGATAATCCTATAAACTTAACCTCAGGTGAATTGTCCTTAAAAGTCAGTGGCATTTACTCATTTGAGGTGCTTATTTCAGAATCAGGCTTGCATGGCATATCTTCTGCCACTTATGGAATATGGTAGTTGTAACAGGAATTGATGAGAAAATTATGTCATATCTCATCCTGTTATATGAGAAAACATAGGGAGTAGACACTGTAAAAGAGGACAAAATAGGCAGAAATCTTCTCCTCCTGTAGCTATTTGAAGGTGTTGGATCAGGTCCATAAGTGGAATAAACTGATGTAACTCCAGTGACTGAAATGAAACTCTGCGGATTTAGAGCAACTGTGGAACTGGTAAATTGTCTGTCAAAACACAGGAGTCAAACAGTGTGGGTGGATTCTGGTTATATTAAATTACTGTCGGTGTTCACAGAGCTTTGAGAACAGGACAAGGAGAGGACCTTCTTTTCTAAACCTTCTTTTGTATATAGTAACACAACATTTAAGTGGCTCATTATTTTTGTTTGGCCTAATTTGTGGTATCACTTGCAGTACTTCTACAACTTGTACAAAACCAACAGATTAATATTTTTCCAAGCATAACCTGGTGTAGATACACTGATTTACATCAAACAATTACATCAACAGAGAACTTGATTTAGCAAGGCCAGACATATAGCCATCAGCTAACTTTTCTCACTTAGCTTATTAAATTCTTCTAATGAGGCATCTTAAGTGAGTTTCAGCAGGGATGGTGTCTCTGCTTACCAAAATCCCATCTTCCTTGTCCTCTGGCTGAGCTTCTGCAGAGACAGTGGTTCTTCATCAGACAACTGATCTTCATCAGTTCAGCCACAGCACAGCTACAATTAATGTATCCATCCTATAACCTGGATGCTACTGATGTAGCTATCAAGAAAACAGACTGAGGAGAAGTATGGTCGATCACCAGCACGACAAGGATCTGTCAAGAAGATGAAAGTCTTGGCTGCTCCCTATCCTATTTGGGTGAGATGGGTAAGAGGTGGTGGAAAGCCTACTATACCTGTTGTTGCAAAAGCTGCTGCTGTTACCTGTTTGCACACGGTGTTTGCAGTTCCTGCCCACAGTGCTCTTGTACCTCGTGTAATGGAGGCCCCTTCCTTCTCACACAATTGTTTCTACCAAAAAGGTAGCACCAGCTGTCTTCTCTCTTCTGTACATCCTGTGAATCAAAGGCACTGTATGAAGCAGAAGTAATTGCCATGCATGCAGCAGAAACCAAGCACTTACTTTCATCTCCGTTTCCAAAGGCTGAAGGAACACGTTAATTAGCTAAGAACTTTCCATTTGAAAACTAGAACAACAGGAGAAAGCAACCACCGGAAAGGAAGAACCTGACTTTTGTCAACCAGCTATCAAACCGGTACAGTGGTTCACAAAGGTTCCCCCAGATGCTTATTCCTACTCTCTCTTGCTCAGAGTCTGAATGCTGCTTGTCACATGGTTAAGATTCAACTCATAAAAACCTGTCTCAGCAATTGGAATTTACCCTTTGACCTTCGTCCCCCCCCTTTGTCCCCCTGCTGTGATGCACAAGCTTTGTCTTCACCAAACATCACTGTTACACTGGTGAAAACTGCTTTTTGCACAAGTTCAAAAACTCAGCAGACAGCAGGGATGAAAGCATATATAGATAAAAAATAGATATGTAATTGTTGTGTTGTCTCCTTACTGCACCCAGAGAAACAGAATTTTCTGGGTTTTGCCATTTTACATGCAAATATTTTTGTGCAATGATGCACCCAGCGAAAACAGACCTAGGAGCAGTGAATTATTCAGTATGCTGAAAAATTTCTTTTCATTTAAACACTTTCTTGCACTGTGCATAGGCATGTGCCTGCCCGTGTGGGGCTAGGAATAGGTATCGCCCTTCTCCTGGTCTCTAAACTTCTACGTGGGGTCACTGTGGAGGAAGAGCACATCTGCTTATGCTGGTTATTTGATGACATATGGCAATAGCTGCAGTGTTAGAGCTGAATGTGACACACCACAGCAAGTTAAGCAAAATAAACCTGCTAGCCTTTCTCCCCACCCCCATATAAAAAAAAAAAGTGTTTTTCTTTTGTATGGTGAAGAACCATTATTAGCTGTGGAAAAAAAGATACAGTCGAGTGTTTCAAGTGCTTGGTTTCTGTATATCTGTGTGTATGTGTATAAAAACTAACCAGACAGGCTGATCTGCATTGGTAAATAGGGCACTTCATACACACAAAAACACATACGCGTACACACATGTGTTCAACAACATTCAACCAGCTTTTAAGTAAAAATAATACCCTCAGACTAGAAGCTGAGCCCAGTGTTAATCTGTCAGGCATGCAAGTACGGTCTGTGGTGCAATCTGAGGATAGCTCTACTGCACAATTATGAGATTATATCCTCTTCAGAGGGTATAATTATGCCTCCTCTATATATCTTATTTAGAAGGCATAATGCCTCTTCCCTGAAAGTGAAAAAACTAGTACATAGAGATGCAGTGATTTTTTACTTCCAGCGCACAAAAGACCGTAGACATCCAGAAAGCTTTTGTATGCAGGATCTTTGGGCTGCAAGGAACAAGGCTGGACTCCTGATACATCCTTGAAAAAAAAAACCCAAAATAAAAAAGCTACAACCTTTGTGGCTTTTCGTGAGAGGAAGTTACGTCTTGTAAGAGTTTCTCCAAATTCATTTTCACAGATGTCTTAGTAATGACTGTTTGACAGCTTAAATTAAACATGCCAGTCAGTAGCATCAGGATTTTTCCTAGCCATAATAAAATTGAAGACATCTTTTTAAGCAAACTCTACTTTGCATTTAGCACCATTAGCCACCAGTATAAATGGGTACAGGTGTTCCAGACTCAGGGGGTATAGAAGAGGTGGTAATAAGGCGGTGGCACTTTTCACCCAGAAGGTGATCGACAATTTTGGTTTTTCTTCCCTGTTTCGTTGCACTGTTTAATCTTTCTAAGCTCAGATCAAACGATTGCTCATTTTGGATGATAAAGCTTATTGCTACTGTCCAGTATGTGTGATGACCGCTTAATAATATGCACCATCATAAGGCAATAGCTCTTTTTAGTTTGTTTTCAAAGGTGGTAAGGAGTCTCATCGCTATACTCTTTTTCATAGAGCTGAGGTTGCTACAAACCTAAAGATAAATCTGCAAATCTATGTGGCTATTCTTTATCATTGTCACTAGCTTAGTGGTGGTCTGCCATTTTTCTTGAAAGCCGGGCACCAACTGCTGGCCAGAAGTATTTTTCACTGAATTCTTTGTACTTTAAATAAACTACTGCTTCAAGAACTGCCAAGTGTTCCTCATTCATCTTCAGGACACAGAGCTTCATGTATATCTTTGCAAGCCTTGACTCTGTGAAATGTTTGTCTCATCTCTCTGCCATCTATAGCAGTCTTTGAACTCACTTCAGGTTTATTGATGGCCTTGACTAAATTAATGCAGATGTAATTTTTTTTAAAAGGTTTACACTATGACTAATCTTATGCAAAATAAATCCTCATTTAGAGAAACTCATCGTATATTCTCCTCCTCTTGTTCTAAAAGGTCTTTCTGGATTCATACAGTAAATGTTGCTGAAAGTGTAGGGAGGGGGAGATTGTTGTTTCCTTTGGCATTTCTCATCTTAAAGTGGTAGAAGAATATGCATCTGCTTTTCCCTGTGGAGGGGGAGATAATATGATAACCTTCTGATTATATACATAAGCGGGAACTGATCAGCTTCTCTCGTGGTTCGTTTTTAAGGGCAAGTTCCAGTTGGATTGTGCTAATGCACATATTCATGAATCTCTCCAAACAGGATTCACTGCTCTCCAGGGAACTGTTGAAGTATGCATCATTGTTTCAATGAAGTATCTTCATTATAAAACATAGGGACTATAAAAGGTGAATACCATTTGCCTCGGCCTAATATAATCTCTAGTTTGACTTTCTTCCACTATAGCGATTTTTTTAACAGAATCAGAGAGAATAAAATGAGACAATTTCAAATGAAATATTACATGAAATTAGGTACATGTGCCTTGATGAACAGAGTATTTTATTTTCCATTGTTTTATTGAAATAGGGAAAAATTAATATCAGTGGAATAAAAAAGATCTTTAGGATCACATAGCTGATTCAAAGCAGCTCAGTGGGGATTTTTGGTCTCTAGAGGTACACAGTTTCCTACTTCAGTGCATTAAAACAAGTGGCTATAATAGGCTGCAATGCTGAGTAAAGTAAACACATTTAAGATTWGGGAAAGAAGGCAGATGCTGGAATCTTTACTGAAATCAATCACAAAAAAGATTTTGCTCATTGCAAAGAATGGGGTGACATAAATGTCTCTATAGACTTCAAATTATTAGTCAAGTCTCATGTTTTTTCACTCTATAATTATTTTAAAGGGTCTTACACTTTTATTTATTATAATATGCACATTACAAATAGCAGTTAGCATTGCATTTAAATATGGTGAGGGAGAAAAGAATGTTGCAGTATTATCTGAAGAGGCTTCTTAAGGCAGGGAGCATTATGGTGAAGAAACACAATCACTTTCCTGTAAATAAATATATCTCTCTCCATGTTTATATATTTATATATTGTTTTATTTATATATTGTTTACATATAAAGATAAACAAATGTGGTTTTTTTCAGAGTACAATGAATCGCTCATGGAAGAAAAGTTTTTATGTAGCTTGCAGCACTCTAGGCAATGTATAAATAAGGAGATAGGCATGGTCCTTGCTCAAGGAGCTTGTGATCCGAGAAGGGTATAGACAACTCTGTTCAGATAGATATAGTATGTAGGTTGAAGGTCCAATGTTAAAAGTATTAAAATGATATTGGACTGTTTTATTGTTTTGCTCTGTATTCTAGAAAAAATAACATGGTATTCAAGGTATAATACTGGTGAAGATATCTAGCTCTGGATGGCCTTATGACTTCTTCAGAGATCTCCATGTTACATCAGAAAATGCTTTACATTTTAGTCTGTTTTCACAGTGTAAAATTTGTGCCTGTGTATAGGAGCAAAACATGGCCTATGGCCCACTTAAATTCCACTCAAACTGTATTTGGAAAGCTTAAATGGGGCTTATACAGTGAATAGGACTTTTCCTGGCACTTTGATCCATGATGGATTTCTCTTGTTGTAGCAGTGGTGACACAAGTCATGTGTTCTATAATGACACCAGATTTATGAAAACCTGTCATGGTCAAAAGCAGTCACATGCACACACAAAAAAATAAAAATCTGGTGCTACATCATCAGCAATGTTAGGATTACACATATTTCACAGTTTGGTTCAACGTCACCAGGTCTCTGACAACAGATAGCTGACATTCGTGGTATGACTGGGAGTTTCCAGCCATCCCCCTCCCCCTCCTCCTCCTCCAAATTTTGTTTAATTGAGTATGTTGGCAACCAGACCTTGAAATATGCTTTGCTGTCAATTACTTCCTTTTAAAAGGCAAAACATCAATATGAGTTTCTACACCACTTTGTTCCGTGATTAGTGTCTTTAGTGGCAAACTGGTGCCTGCAGAATGTACTCATGCTACCACGATATAGTAATATCCTAGAAATCCTGCCCGAGAGATACAGTGAATCATTCATTAGGGAATGTGTGAATATATTACATAAATGAATATACTATATTCATATATATAATTATATATAATCATTTATATATAGTTTATATAACATATTCTGTAAAATATATAAATGAATATTTGTATATTCTATATCATATTGGTATAGAAAACATATAAATGAATTAATATATTGTATATTGTATTAAATATAGTATAATGTATAATTATAATATATAGTGATGTATATGTTTATATATCTAATATTAATATATTAAAATGAATACATTATAAAATATTTGATTTTTTTTGTTTCCAAGACCAATTGTAAGTCTTCCAGAAGTATTTCAACTTGACCATTTAAATTTTAAGTTGCTCTCTTTCTCCTAGCAGTAGTAGTCAGATGGTATTTCTTTCTGTTTCTGGCTGGATAAGAATAAGTCATATGTGAAGAAGCCGCTGTGGTTTTGCATGTCACAAAAAAGGAGATGGCTTTGGAGAAAGCGTCATGCTTGAGAATATACCCGCTTATGCCATACTTGGAGCATCATGTCAGTAGAAAACTCAATGGCGAGGTCATATGTAGCATATGACACCGCTTTGGGAAAGGTGTGCTCAGAACTTTGTCTTCTATAATTTTAATTGGTTTGGGTATTATCCTGCGATTTTCAGGAATTTATTTCCATACACTTCCTAGTACTCTGTCCTATCCCATCCTCAATATCTGGAGTAGGTACATAGGTGTAGGTATTTAAAATTTGTTTTCAAATTGTGCCCTAAGTAAATAAAATTTCATGCATGACAGAAAAAGAGTCAAATCAGAATAAGCAAAATATATTTGTAGCACTGGCCTAGCACTATTGTTATATATAGTTGACATATAGTGAGGCAGCTGCATATCAGTGCTTCACCTCCATTGCTACAGGACAGAGAGAGGTCTAGTTCCTCAGTATATTTGGGAAAGAATCCAACCTATTTGGATCAAGAGATAGGTAGAAAACTACACCTAGAGACAAAAAAGGGACGAGTTAAAAAGGCAGCTGATTCATCTGCCCCAGAAAATGACTGGTTATGGAAATGCCATTTGAAGGAACTGTAAGGGAGGAAACTAAATGACTAAAGTTACTTAGAAGTAGTTAGGGAAATCCAAGGATAATCTTCAGTGAATATCGTAACTGTCTATGTTATTTGCCCCTATGCCTGTAACATAACACCTAATGTTGGGTTTACTTTTTTTTTTCCCTGATATGTTGTATTCCTCATGTTCAGTAAAAAATAACTTACAAATAAGTAAAGGCTTTCATTACCAAAGGAATGACAGAACAATATAATTATCATGTCAGGCAACACAGCATTTTGTAGAAACCCAATAAATAATTTATGTCATCATTGTACATTTTTTAATAAAAACTACTATTTTTAAATGCACATTAGTGTCATGAAGACATCATAGTATCCTGCAAGATACATTTTACATAATGATATGATGGGCACCACAGAATGATTCACATACCTTCAGACATAGGTAGGACCCAAACACTGTTGGTTGGGTTTGCTGGGTGAAATCCCAGTTCCACTGAAAGCAMGCCGCCCTTAGTGACTTTCACCCACTGTTTTCACACTGGGCCATGGGACATTGCTAACATAAGGCATCAAAAAATGACTTCTGGTCAATCAGGATTTTAGTACAGATCTGATGGTCTGAGAGATAAAGTAAATCAGTGTGGATCAAACCTGTTCTGAAGGGATCTTAAAGGTCAAGTTGATGGTTAAGTCATCGTGATTGCTTAACTAACTCTTCAACTCTGTGTAGAGACTTGCTGATTATACTGCTGGGTTTGGAGGTGTGACTAGGACTGGACTGAGCCCACCAGATTAATCCACAGAGGTGACTCCCCCATGCTCAGATATTAACTTCTTCTCACACAGAATCTGAACTGTATGGAAGGGTCCTCATATCTCAGTCCTAAACCCAGTCTTTCATCTGTTAGAAAGCTTTACTGGAATATTACAGATAGAATCAATTTGGGTGATACATTAAATGTATTTACAGCATCAAGTACGAAACCCTTCCCTTACAATTCATGCAGCTCACTACCATGAGATTCTAGTAACATCCCATATTGTAAGACAAAAATCAGATCTTGTTCAAAAGTTGTCTTTAGGAAATCAAAATATAAAAATTAAAATCAAATGGAAAAATCTTTGTTTCTTTGTTCTAACTTCTTCATATTCTGAAAGGCAAAGGAAGCAGGCTCCAACCCACACCCGTAGTCTCATGCAAGTGGGGCAGAAAGTCTCCAATGCTAGAGGAGCGCAGGGATGTGATGGAGAGGGGGCTGTACAGATGCAGGGAAGGAATGTGTAGTCTTGCTTGTTCTCTGTAAACATGAGAGCATTTGGCATACAGAATTTTCATCTGTCTCCATAACAAAAAATACATCCTAGGCCACAAACAGATTTTCTTCTTCTTTTAGGAGGACACGTGACTAAAGAAAAGAGAAGAAGAAACAGCTTTCAGAGAAGCAACATCTTTTTTCATATAGTAGTCCTGATGATACATTCATATGCGAAAAGAAACTGAGTGGAGTATTATTTGGTTTATCCATCTTAGCAGAAAAGACAGGGACTACCACTATGGGAAAAAAAAAAAAGAGAGAGAGGGAGAGGGAGAGAAGAGACATTTAGAAAAAAAAAAAACAAACTGTTTAAATAAGAGTTTATTTTTCCTTTATATATATTCTCTATCTCTCCCTGTCCCTCTAGAAGGCCAAAGCAAGTCATAGCTGTAGGGCTTTTTCATAAGTCATTCTTCATACAAAAAAGTGACACATATTGGTGATTTATCAAACTCCTCCTTACATTTTGTCTCTTTCTTACTACAGGCAGGATACAATACAGTATATACAAACATGTATATAAAAGCAATTTGAGATAGACACAGGCAAAGCTACACTACATATTCTTGCAAAGAAAGAGAGAAAAGAAACATGCTAGTATAGCAATGTAATCAAGTATAATTAATAAGTAATGTGTGCACAGATAAATAGAAATGCTCTGAAATTTTTCGTAGTACAGGAGGATGAAGTAACCATTCATGCCACCTTCTGCTCCAGTAGAAAGCATCAAGCAAATGCCTTCCAGCTGGAGTTGGGTATTGYACTTTGCCATTTGCACATCATCTATTTGTGCTGTTAGGTCAAATAATAAAGCACGAGCTCCTAATGGCTCTCTTTTTTCTCTGGGACCGGATCTTTCTTCTTACCTTGTCCTATTAAAAGTTGCATTGATGACAAATAAGTCACAGATATCAAAAATAAATACAGTTTGTTGATTGAAAGCTCCATCTGGTTTATTTGGCACCAGCTCCGTTTGATGATTATGACACAAGCTTCAGTAACATCAAAGTCATGTGTCTCCTTTAAACTCCCTGAAAAAGAAAGCAGTATCTATGTATTATATATGCAGCCATATAGTGCCTGTTATTTTTCCATACAAGTAAATCCATTTCAATAAAAAATCGGACTGTGATAACTACAAAGTCAAAAAAAGCATCGAGTAAGGAGTTCATTGGACACTATTTGCAGGTATCAACTCACGTGGGCAGAGCTCTGAAGCTTTGCATCATCTTTTCAAGTTTTCAGAAGCATCATTTAATCTGCAGAAAAGGCTGAGAATTGGTCAAGAAAACCCTGTCTTATAGTGTCCTTTTAATTGAGGTGACTCACCTGGACTGTGGAAGCCCAGAGCATTAAGAAAATAATAGGGGGTAAATAATAAACTGTATGTTTCAAAATCACAGGCAAGGTTAATTTCAAGTTTTGTTTTCATTACAGAAAATTTGCATATGAAGAAGAAAGCCTCTTTCTTCTCCTTTTCTTTTTCTGTTTATCCCAGCTGCTGTCTTCATCCTGTATAAAGGAGATTCCATCAAGTGGTAGGTCAGGTTCATTTACCTGCAAATAAACAGAGAGAAAAGGAGTCTTTGGCAGACCTTTTACCTTCTTGCACCGCTATATACTTTTGGGGGCAAGGGGCGGGGAGAAGAAACTGAAAGCAAGTTAACAGGCAACTCTATATCCAGAGAAAGAGATATGGGTGAGAAGCTCTGCTTATCCTCATGCTTCCAGTCCCCACGTAGCAGAGCGTTCCCTGCAGCCTCAGCTGGAGAAGCTGCTTTCTGCTCTGCATTGCCACAGTTCAAAGAGATGCAGCTTTCAGGTCTGTAAAGCACATTGAGGATGAAAATGGTCAGGAAAAAAGTTTCCCATACAGATATAGGTCATTATTTTAGTGACTCCTAGAGCTGCCACTTCAAAACACGCTGCAGTCCTGTATTTTTCTGTCCCACTGTATCATCACAAATACCCTAAGAACTGAGCAGTAACATTACTAACGCAAACAGAGGAGAGGAATCCTACACTGCTGACTGCACTTTTCAGAAACAGGCTGGATATGGATTTTGTTATTCAACCAAATCACAACTATTACCTCAGTGAGCTTGGCAAGTGTTTCAAAACAGGGAGTCCAAGGTAAACTGCATTGCTTGTCTCCACTTGCCCTTGCTCTCTGCCTTTGCTTTCTCCTGGAATCCTTATGAGAAGGAGGAATTTTGACTGCATTAGACAGAAGCTGCACAAAATAGGGATAACTTAGCCCTCACCGTGGGGAGTGTGACACACTGCAGAATAAGCACGGCCAGTGCAGAAATTCAGCTTTCGTAGAATCCCTTGTAGTCTGAATCTGAATGTAAAGCTACGTCCCACAGGATAAAGCCAAAGAGAAGAGAAAGGGCTGACAGAGGGATCGTACGCTTACTTCAGTGCAGTTCGTGCTGCAAGTCCTCGTATGCAGACTACTCTCTCGCACCATTTGACAGAAGCTTGGCATCTCAACTGAAGGTTTCATAATTAAAAAAAAACCTGTGCTGAAATTTGAAAGCTTTGCAGACTTGGTTTCATTTTGCTAACGGGATGGTTATTAACGGGGATATGAAGCTCTTTGTTACGGATGGAAGGCTGGGAATGGTGTAAAACTGTCTTTATCAAGTTTTCCAGATTGAATGATTTTAGACTGGATGCATCTCCTGAATATTTTTCTAGATTCCTGCTTTCTGTTCTGAGCTAAATTATCAGAAGCTAAAACTCGTTACATTAAAGCTGAGAAACAAAATCCACCAGTGCTAGATGTGTTTTAGCCTTACCTTGGGCTCCTCTTTGGTCTGGTTAGAGGAGTGGCTGAAGGTTCAAACCAGCTCTCGTCTCATTGATGCTAGTTGGCCCATCCCTAATCATAATGCAACAAACTACCGCGGCAGCTCCCACAACCAAGCTACCAACGTGACCCTGTCATTTCAATTTTTCACACATATTCTTTGCTTTCCCCCCCATGCCTGCGTACTATATTGTACTAAAATCTCATCTCTCCAGCCTACTGCCATGGGCTACTAATCTGTAACACAGCTCAGTCTCAGAAATGTCAAGCAGGATGAAAAAGGTAAAACTCACAGAAGAGAAACTTCAGTTGGCCATTGCCTCTCCCGTGAAACTCTCTCTCACCTGCTCTTCACTTTGCACCGCGCTGCAGTCCAGCCCAGGAACAGCAGGGTTTGGCTTTGCCCCTTACCTGAGTGACCCCTGGAGAATAAGAGACTGTTACATGGGTTCTAAACATGAGAGAAATAAATGTACTGCAGTCAAAAAACCTCCCTCTTTTTCTGCTATGAAAAACAAAAGCAGTTCACAGGTTTATTTTTCTAAAATTCCCTAATCCTCATTTTCTCTTCCTTGTCCCTAATCTGTTCCCATCATTCAAAATACCAAAGCCCCACAGATTTCCCCATCTTCTTATCTTCACTATGACAGCAATGCTCATGTAAGTGGGGACAAACATTTAATGCAAATACTTCATCCAATTATTTCTGACCACTCTATTCTAAGGCAATAAAAAATCACTAAGAATATGTGGAGTAAGTTAGAACAATTAGTGAATTAATGGAACTAATGATTTGCTCACAGGCATTTTATATGCAGGAAATAAGAAACTAAATTTATCTGAAAAATCATTTTGAATTACTTGCTCAGTTTCAGCTATATGTACTCCAAGTCAGTGGTTAGAACAATCTATCAGGCTTCCAGCTCTGCCTGATCCAGCTTCTCCAAACAAAATCTGCCAGAAAAGTGATGACATGTGTAGTAAATATTTTTTCTAAAGCTCACACTGTGATCCATTTAGAGAACTGAGGGTCTGGCTTATGCCCAGAGCCTCCAATTTTCTGACCAACCTCATTTCAACAGAGGCCAGGTATTTAAGGATGATAACTCTGCATAAAGAGCATGTTTTATACACAGAATAAACTTTATCGGTGACTTTCTACATTGCAGAAGGGGATTGTTTTACTTCTGTCCATTATTCTGAAAGGCTAGAAATCTTCATCTCCTGTGGGTGTAAGAAAATACAGCTTGCTGAAGCGTCAGATCAGACATGGGTTTTCATCTCTGTCCATTTTCTCTCACATGAAAGACTTCTGGAGCAAGAAAAGCATGCTTTTGTTGACCAGCAAAGATCAAAAAGGCAGCTTATTTTTGTCCTTCAGCCACTAGACTGACACTCTCGGTTCTGTTAACATTCTGCCCCCATTTGAACTGGACACTTTGGAAGTATCAATAATGCAAGTTGGAGGGCTGCACTATCACTCATCCTGTATTTGCCTCTTCTTCTACAAAATTAAATCAAGTTGAAATCAAAGGAGACACAATCTCAGTTATATAGGCAGAAAATCTCCTGTAGCTTTGCAGCAATTCTCAGTGAAATATTTGAAAATATTTATGTTGGCAGCAGTGACTGATCCACATTGAGAGTGCAGAGTTAACAAAATACTTCCACCCCGTGGAGACATAAACAAAGTGTTGGAAGCCACTCATCATGCCATCCACCTTCTCCCCGCTTCCTTGACAGGCCCATCTCCTGAAACAGAATGTTGTTTTACAGGAACATCAGAAAGTGCAAAAGTAACTAATAAAACAGTGACAATCCCACTGTAACCACAAGGACTAGGACCAGTAAACAGTGCACCCCTATTATTTATGAGTGAAGAGAATATATGTAGCTATCAGAGCCCTTTCTTAACATCTCAGATTGGGTCAAGAATAGATTCTGTAGGAGAGCTCAGACTATTTCTCTGTCTCAGACTATTTCCATGATGAATGTTCTTACAGGATTCAGATGATTCAGTGGATCAAGAACTGAAATGTCAGCTGTGACCGGCTGTGTCAAAAATTGTTGTTCTCTACCTCAGCTCACTGCTGTATACTCAGAGTTCAACTACAGCACTCCTGGTAGCTTTGTAATTGGCAGAAGAATTATCCTCCATGCATCTGTTGTTGAGTGTTTCCCTACTTAAAATACGTGTGTAGGAATATTTGCAGGTGAGATGCACATACACATAAAAGGATTGTGTTGAAAACACAGTAAGAAGCAGTAAGTATTTATCCACAGCTGAGCTCTCTCTAATTTGCTCCAAAACAGAGAAGAGTAACAGCATCTTCCCATGCTGAAATACATTTGATTATAGGATTTCTAAGCTGGTAAGCAGCCACATTGCACAACAGATGCCACACCGACTCTAGCCGCTGCCCTACCTTGACATCCCAAGCAGCTGTCTGTAATGAGGGAAGCCTTCTTCTACAGCAAACCTGGACCGGTCTGCAAGGTCCTGTCGATTGGTGGGTCAGCGTGGCTCTGGGGACCTGTTTCTCCTGTGTACCCCCTAACAGAGCTAAGACCACAGTCCCTGGGCCCCTGCAAGACAGGCTGCAACTGGATCTGACTGTCGAATGCAAAACATGGGAGGAGGAGGTCTCTTGTACCGCATTCCTCTCTCCTGCAAAGGCTGGCAATAGTTGAAATTTCAGAAGCCTCCTTGGCCTAGTTGTGCAGGTGTAATTGCTGGTCACTGTGGAGAAAAGATACAAGGGATTTTCAAGATACTTGAGCAAAACTTTTGCCTGATTTCAATCAAAACTGTGAAATGGGAACTTCTAAAGCCTGAAATTGAACTCAGTTTCCAGCTTTTATACACCCTTTAAAGAATGAGTTTTCTTGCTGTTTTGGTTTTCTTTCCTCAGGTCTGTTTCTTTCTTGCAATAAGAATGCATCTAAGAATGATGAGACATTTTGTGATATTTTTATTCTAATAATAAAACCTTGCCTCACTCTTTCACAGTTCTCAAGTGATGCTCACATGCATTTCAGTATCTTCTTATCATTTGTGGTTAGTTTCAGATCTCCCTCTTTGGCTAGACCATGCGCAGTCTTTCTTTCCAAACATTTTTTGTAATATTCAATGGCACTGCATGCCTCCATTTGTTTGCTTTCTTTTCAAAGGCAGAGGATGGTTCTCCATAGTGAAGATTTTACAGACAACAAAGTAAAACAAGCCTCTCTTCTCCTTGCCTCTCTTCACTCTAACGAGTGAATAGCTCTGATGTACGTTAAGTATTTGAAGGAATAATAAAATTTAAGCAATGTACACTGCTCAGTGACCTAAATCACCTGCTTTCACAGACAGTTGACATTATTTACATTCAGGCTTTTTTGCAGAGAGGCATTTTGAATGACCCTTCAGAATGAATATGCGCAATAGGAACACTCTGCCCGTTGTATCTGCACCTACCGCTTACGGTATGGCTCTGGTTACCCTGTGTTTTTCAACCAGGTGTTATAGCTCCGAAGAAAAAAGATGTCTTTTTTTTGTCAGTGAAATCACTGACTTTAAGACCATGCTCTGTACACAAACAGAACTTGATTCCTTTCACTGATGAAACACATCTAGCGTACCCCAAAGCTGACTGTCAGCTTCCATACAGGGAGCCAGCCCTTGACAAGGGTGAAGCCAATGCTGGGTAATTTCAAGACAGACAAGAATAAGCCTCCTTTTTGTTGTGGTATCTGATGTGGCTGCAGACATAAAACATTCAGAGACTTAGCTGGTATTTTTTCAGAGAAAAATATTTAAAAATGAAGCTATAGTCAGACAGCTGAGCTGACAATAGCTTACAGAAAGTGAACACAGTAAACAATTGCAGAAGTCTCCAGACACTGCAAGACAAGAAGAGCAAATATTTTCCTCCTCTGAAATGCAACTTGTTTTCCTAATTTTTATTTGACTGTATCCCATTGGTATCAGATAACACAGGGAAAAAACCACTGTATGACTATGGAGTGGTGTCAGTATGGATTTAAAGTAGAAATATCATTATAACATTATGACTTTCAAAATTATTATGATTTTAATGGTCTTTTCATTGAGCCTTACAAATTTACAGTTTGTTTGAGTATTGTTAGATTATTTTGTCTTACCTGTATACAGTTGTGAATATTATTCTATGTCATTGGACCTACTATGATACAAAATGGGGTTTTAAGCAACCTGGTCTAGTGGAAGTTGTCCCTGCCCATGGCAGGGGGGTTGGAACTAGATGATGTTTAAGATCCCTTCCAACCCAAACCATTCTATGATTCTATGATTCTATGATTCTATGAAAATATGTATCATCTGAGCACCATTATTTCCCAGTTCATCCCTGCTACAAATCCATTGTCCCCAAGTGTCAACTCTGTAGTTCCCCAATCAGTTAAATGTGAGGAACTTACCTAATAAAAATCCTTCAATGAACCAAACCAGAGCTAAGAAGATAAGAAGCCCTGAAATGAAAGGAGCTTGCAGGCACTGAGTGCCAGAGCTGTGACTCTGGTGGGGCACCTCCACCTCTGAATGCCAATCTCAAATCTGACAACTAAAGCACTAGTCTTAACCACCAGAAGCACCAGAAAGTGCTGTCTAACCGTGGACGACTTAGGACTTTGGAGTTGATGACCTTGAACTATCCATAAGGATATGATAAAGGTTTACAACCAACTGTAGGCACCCAGATCACACGTGATGCATCATCTTCAGTCTCTTCTACCTTCCTCTTTACGATATATTACCTGACCATAGCAGGTATTGCATGACTTCTTTTTGGTACTCAAAGTATTAACTGCAGGAGTTATTGAGCATTTTATGACATACCACTTTGTTACATTCTGAGAAGGGAGAACCATTGTCGTCTTTGTGATTACCACAAAAAAAAAAAAAGCAACTGACAAAATAAGACATTCCAAGCCTATAATTATGGTAGCTTGCTTATAATGTTTCTAGTCCAAATACAGGTAACATGGAAAATTTCAAATCTAATTGACTTACCTGCAGAAACCTCATGCTGACTCCTGCCCAGGGGGTACAAAGCTCCCATGAAGAAGGAAGTTAGAATTGAGTGATGGGGAGAGAATGTTTATGGTCCTTAAATGTGCCTTAAGCAAAGATTTGCAACACTCAACCTGATGCTGTCTGTCTTCTTAAGAGATACATCTCCCAAGAAGCCTGGGCTTTTAGTTTACAGATCTCAGAAGAATGTGAGAATACGATAGTCTGCATCTCTGTGGGGACCAATTATTGCTAGATGTGGTTTTTGCACGAGTAGAAATGGCTCAGTTTCAGCATGTGGAAAACCTGGGAAGCTAATCTGTGTGGTGCACCGATTCTGCTCTCAAACACAAGAACACATACAGTTTCTGTATGTATTCTGTAATGACCTCCAGTATGATGCAGAAATGTAGGGGTGGCTTTTACAAGATATCCAGCAATGCAAGGCTGCTACATATCGGATAAGATCCAAGCCCTTGCTGTGTAACCTCCATAGCCTTAATGATGTTCTTAATGGATATGTGGGCTGAAATTTATAGTTTCAACATGAGAGCTGAGGGTTGCGGTGGTTTTTTTAATTTTTTTTTTAATTAAATAAAGAAATAAATAATATGCCGGAGTGATTCCAGAGACAGCAGATACCGTTTTTTTCATTTTTACAACACTCAGGTAGTCTATCATGTTTTCTCTTACAGTATCCCATTAAAGCTGTAAGCCAGACTCTGAGACCCAGATAAACTAGCTTTGTTTCAGAAGTATGGAGGGGAAGAGAGACTACAGAAATCGTATATAGCTTACCTTGAACTTTAGTGTCCCATCTGGAAAATGAGGATAATGTTCCTTTACTGTACAAATCTTAATGCGCTACACACAAACAGCTTTCAGGACAGGCCTGAGTTGTATTGTCTTCTTTAGTAGGCACATTTAAAAGTATACATTAACTTCTCTCACTTTACAGTTGCTGGATACATGTAATAAACTGCTGGATGTAATCTGAGAATGAAGCTGAAGAGAAAGATTAAAACAGCATTTTAAGATTGGTCTAGTTTATAAATGACCCTTGACTCTTCCTGCTTGGCATACACTGTGAAGAAAAGTGTATATGTAAAATGTATTTCCTTCTCACTTTATCAAGTCTGTATTATTAAGGGTAAATTATTATCAGATAAAACAAACCAAATGAAAATATTGTTAAAATTATCTAATGACAAATTAAAATTATTAACAAATAAAAATAACCCCCTGGATCCTTTTGGAAAAACAGTGGTTCAATTTTTTAAAGTTCACCATGGCATCTATTTGTAGCTGCTTTGGGAATTACATGTTTACTGCCAGAAAACAAACCAGAGCAGAGAATACAGCCACACAAAAGGAAACATTTTCGTTGACAGCATTTGAACTATCTTGCAGCAGAGCTTCATCGGGTGCCAGGTTACATCTTAGTTCATTAGTTTCAGGTGTTTTAATTTTTTTCAACTTCCACTTTTACAAGTATTTTACATCATTTCGCTCTATGATAGGTTTTCATTTTAACTACTGGATATATCAATTTCACCACAGTTTTTCTTCTTTCTATTTTAACAACTTGAGGACTCATATCACAACTCGAATGTCTTTTTGTTCTCTCAGCCTGATTTAACGCAAATTGCCCTATGTACTACAGTAGTTTTGAATGTATTGAAAGTTTTTAAAATTGTGAATTATATGCAATATTCTAACAGTTTAAGTTTAAATGATGCAATTAGCCAGTTACAACTGGAACTACCAGGCCTTATTTAAAATAATGAGGTCTGACAGTTATGGAGCCTGAATTATTCATTGATAACTAGCTTTTCCTCTTTTGCAAACCATGGCTAACATTAATAACAGAGGTGTAAGTGTGATAACAAAAGAGTTTGACATTGGGAATACAAATACAAAAGTGCTAAATTCTTCCTTAATTAAAATTACTATACTAGTAATATTTTCCAAAGAAAAATCATTAGGACTAATATTTTCTCATACATTTCAGCATTTGTTTCTGCAGGGAGTCACTGATTAAAGTAACAGTGCTTGATGATTCATCATCCAAGAGAATACGTTTAAAATACAGTTAATTTCTATAAGTGCATTATTTTAAGGATGTTATTTTTAAAATAAAATGCAGCACTTTCTATTGTGATTCCTGCACTTATCACACTTCTGAAAATACATACTGATGGCATGGAGCCCTCCYGGTGCTCAAAGGTGTACTAGTTCCTAGTGGTCTTCGTCTTTCACTGGCCCATCCTGCTTCCTCCACGATCCATCAGCCTCAAAGATAGTTGCTCTCTGTAGCACACCTGAACACAAATAAAATGTTATTCTTTTAACATGAATACTAAGATTTGTATCTAGTGGCTAATATTTTTACAAAAACCTCTATTCTCATGTGCTAATTGCTTCCTGTAAGCCTAGATGTTTTTCAACAGAATTGCTAAAACCAAAACAGAATCTCTAAATAAAAAAAATCTAAATAATGAACATATCTGTCTTCTAATTACTCAAACGTTCATATGCATCTGGATGTCTTTTATGAAAGAAAACAGAGTGTATACAATTGAAGTAGCAACTGGTATACGTCCTCATTCTCTCTCAAAGCAAAGCAAACCAAAGCAAAAAAAATTTCTGGAAGTAGGACATGCTAAAATAGTGACTCATCTGCAAGTAGGAGTGACTGATCTTTGTCTATAACTCTTGGTTACCATAACAGATAGCATTAAATTATCTCTGATATCAAAAATAGGGATCTTTCTTAAACAAGCAGAAGCATAGACTCGGTTTGAGATGACCTGTTGAGTTACTGCAATTACACAACACATCAACAGTGCTGTTTAGAAGATAAATTATGCAACTGACTTTCAGAGTGACACATATAGTTGGCATTTTATGTGAAGCCTAAAGAGGCTGAACCTCCAAATGGATGCAATTCTTCCTGTGCACCTAACTTCAGAGCTTCTGAAGATTACAGCCTAAATGTGTATTTTAATAAAGTATGCTTCTATCATATTGTATTGCTGTACACTTCCCCAGTGCAGGGAGATCAGAGAGGCGAAGGTCAAAATAAATGCTATATAGATATCGAAGTCTGTTCAGTGAGACTTTGAAAAGGAGGATTTGAAAGATGACTATTTTTATTAGTGCAGATGCATACAATATAACCTGATTTTTTTTTTGTGCAAATGTCAATTACAGTATACATATTGTTCACTGAAGATTATGTCATTGGTCAAGAGGGAGGAGAGTCCCCAAATGAATGATTAATAATCAATGTGTCTGGGTTCTTATTTTATTCCTCAGAAAGGAAGAATGAATTACTGGTGTCTCTCCCAAAAATGGAAAAAAAATCTCCCAGAAATAGGTCATACCACCTACCTCTGTACACAGAGGGGGCCCCTCTGTAAGTGGATTTCCCTGGTTTAGGCATGGAGCCTCAGCCTCCCCTTGCTTCACCTTCCTACGCTCTGATGCAATTAGGGAGAAAAGGCAGTACGGCTCAGAGTCCTATTAATTTTTCATACAATCATGAAAAGCTCAGAGAAAGGGTGGAGAAATACCTAGGGAAAAGGGTTTTGAAGGAGGCCCAAGATAATGCCTAGGCATGTGGTCTCTCTACAGGTGACCAAAAGTCTTCCACCAAGTCTGGGCCAACGGCAGACCTGTGGCCCAGGATGAAGGCAAATCAGACTGTGACCCCAGGGGAGTAAGAGGGACAGTGAGCAGCTTCTGGAGAAATCTCTATGCTCTGACATTTGGTGATAAGCTCTCTCCAAGTAGGTGCAACATGCATTAAATGTCTGCATGTGTCTTTATGTATTTATGTATGTTCTCATTGGGCATCATTCCTTTTGCAAAAATAACATTACTTTGCATTGATAAACATTAGATGGAATCAGTAGAAATATTTGTCAGGACCATATCGTAGTTTGTTTGGGGTTTTTTCTCCCCAAAGGGAGAAGTCATGTGGTAGAAAGAATGGTTTTGTAATTATTCAATCTCTGTTAGTAGCAGAGTAGGGAATTACTTCAGCTCACTCCCATGTTATGTTCTAGGTGCCAGTTAGATATGCCTCCAGGCAAGCTTAACATGGGCACTCTCCTTTTTGTCAAATTCCCTGTGTCTTTTCTTAAGGAAACCTGCTAATTTGAACAGCTGTGTTGCTTTCCCTCTTTCTTTTTTTCTCTCTCGGTCTGTCTCTCCCTTCTTTTTTATCCCTCTACTGCTGCTGCTGCTTCCTAGATTCCAATCACAAAAAAACAAACCTGAGACATTGAAGTGCTGGTATTCAAAAGCACCGATTATTTTATGCTAATGAATGAACCATCTAGTAATACAATATTTCACTACTTGTGCCCTCCTGGTGGTCGCACAAGATAAATCCAATGGTGTCTTTAATTAACTAAAGAAAGCAGAAACAAATCTCTGTGGGTTAATAATATTTATGGCCTAAAAATGAACAAACTAAAGAGAGGGAAAAAATAATGTGGTACAATTCAGAGAAAAATGTAATTAAAATAAAATTCTCATGTATTCTGGAAAGTGCATCTGTAAAGACATGTGCAAGCAAGTCACTTACCTGTGTGAGACGAAGCACTAAAATTAAGGTCATCACTGAGGAGTTGGAAAAAATATTTTTCTATTTATAAAAAAGAACAAAGTCAAACTTTGAAGACACGAAGAAATGCTAGATCTTGTTGTCTACACAGGAATTAGGTCTTTTTTTAATCCACAAAATACACAGTAACATATGGTGCCTGAACCTTAATTCAAGTAGCTCAACAACATGAATAAGAAAATGCCAGGTCCATTTAACTGTGTCCTTTGTCAAATGCCAATAGAGATGGTGACTTTTTATAAATATCCAGTAGTTAAAAATATAAAACACTGTAAGTAGATAAGGCTACATGGGTTGTATTAACGTGAGGTCATTTCACCCATTTATGATTCCTATTCTTTGGCTGGAGACACACATTTTGTCCTATCCCTTAAAATAGCCTGTGGGTCTGGAGATTTCTTAGAAAGAAGTTGGCACAGACCTACATCAAAGGAGATCCCAGAAAAAGCATCAGAGCTCCATATCACTGCGCTAGCTCCAAGGGGGCCTTGGAAATTTAACTCTATGGGATGTAGAGATGCACTCTCAATAGCATAGCCAAGTTGTGGACTGTTTCATGGCTTTCCCACTGAAACATGTACATTTTGGGGTGCATCTGAGCAAAGAATCCATGTGCAGCTTTAAGCCTCAGCCATGCACCATCCAGTGGAAAACACTTCTCCAGCAGTGAATAGCTGAGGCTGTTGTTACTGAAACCTTTACTTGCGCCTATGAGACTTGTTCTTTCATCAAATTACTTCAGTTTAATTGAGAAATCTATATTCACACAGGGGGCATTAGCATGCTGGGATTAAAATGACGAGCGTTTCCACAGGCCTATTTGTATGACAGACTGAAGATTGAATTTTCTCGCAGTTGCGCAACTAAATATAGAAGGATGACAATACAGCGTATTTGAAATTTGCCTTGACCACACACACACACCCTGTGAAGTGCTAAGCAGTTCTGACTCTTTGTAGCCTGTCCCCTTCCTGCTCTTGAATTTTTTATGCCACTTTTAGATTGCTGGGTCTTGATATTACTGCAACGTTGTCTGATTTAGGATTTACAACATTTATTGACAGCAGGAAAACACACTCCCCCTCATATCTCTATAACTCTTCAGATCCTAATGCTGACCATGATCTCATTACCCATTGCTCAATATCTAAACCTTGCTGTTTAAGTCGAATAGACATTTCAGGATGCTATGTAAAAAGATTTGTTAACATTATGAGATTGATTCACTGCAATGAATTTAAAACAAAGAATACTTACTGACGTGTGTCACTACATCACACACACACTGTTGTTTATAAAACCTACGAGGTTTTACAAGGTCCATCGTAAGGTAACCTCTAAACAGAAAAGCAATGAATTGTGCCTATGCAGAAAAAAAAGTATTCACAAAAATACACAAGGAATTACAAGAAATATTTTAACAGTCATCAGTCCAGCTTTAATTTTTCTGACACACCTCATTAGTGTGCCCATTGCCTTCAACTCTGATTACCAACCTCAGGTGTGAGAGGCACGGCGTTGTATGATGGCACGTCTCTGCCTGAGGGGTGGGAGCAGGGAGTTTCCCCTTTGCAGGTGGCATGCCCAGCTGAGCGGTGGGTGAGCAGGACCTGCCTGGAGGGGCAGAAATGTGCAGAGATGTCTCTGGAAGACAAATGTCGTGGGCAGCACGTTGGCAGTTCCCTCTGTCCCTGCTGCAATGGGCTCAGCCGGGCTGCCCCAGAACTGCACTGTCTCCACACCACCATCATCTCTTCGCGCGTGGAGAACCCCTCTGGGATCTCCAGCTTGACAACCAAGTGCTTGGAGGATGCTTTTCTTGTCCACCTTCATTTTTGAGAGCCACTGCTGTGACTTGCAGGCAGGTCCCCAGCCAATTCCATGATTCATGATCCTGCACTGTGCCAATCAAGAAGGACAGCGCTGCACACAGAAGGGAGCAGATAAATGGGGGAAAAATTTATAAAAATGAGCAGGCCAAACTCTATGCACATTGGTAGTCTACCAATCCCCATTCCCCCCTGCCCCTAAAGATATAATGGCCCAGAAACATCAGATTCTCTCTATTTTTATAACGCAAAACATGGATTGTTTGGGTTAAAAAAAAAACTTCAGTTATCTACATGCATGACATGGATGAGACAGCACACTAGCTTTGCTCACATTACTCTTTATGTACCTGGGAACCAGGGACAAATGCACATATATAGAAGTTATAAATGTAGAAGCTCCTCTACTTTAAATGCCTCTTTGAATTTTCCACTGCTCATGCAAAATTATTTCTGTCAATATTTTAATTTCAGTCGGGAAGGGTGAAATCAAAGAAGGAGTGACACCCAGGAAAATTGTTGTCAGCAAACTGATGACTACATACCATAATTAAGAAATAATGTAAAGAATGAAGAAGATTGATATAAATGCTGTTGTATTTTTGTGAGTTTAGCGCTAAAGAATCAAGGATGAGAAGACATATTAAGAGATAAATATTATAATATTCATCACTGTATACTATTATAAAATGCATTATATACATAAATGATCATTTCTGTAATCATAAGAATATTAATGCAGCAGCTAATAAATAAAATAAGCACCAAAGGACAAGAATATGACCTTAAAATCCTTACTCAGCTGCCCTATTAACTTTCTGAACACCACTGAAAGTGTGTGTCAGCTGCTTAAATTAAAGGGAGAGTAATTAAAATTACACAAATAATAGGTGAGTGGGGTCAGTCTCCATCACCCTATCTCCTATATTTCAGAGTATTTTACATTTTTTCCATCAATATGCAATCTTAATTTTCCTTACACATCTCTCAGGTACTCCTGGTTTAAAAACAACTTACCATAAGAAGCAGAGCTGTTGACTGATGGTCAGAGCACAGGTTTTGGGGCCATGCTCTTAAATCCCTTCCCATAGTGTATCAGGCGAGTCGATTTCTCAGTATATTTGAGTATCACTGTACTTTGTAATCTTTCTTTTTAAACAAGCATTTTTAGTAGGAAAAAGGAAAAGAAGAAAGAAAACTCAGATCTGTATTTCAGATCTATACCTAAGATCCCCTTTTCCATGAAGATGGCTTACATACAGCAAATGAGCAAAAAAGTTATACTCTTATACTCTTCTCTGGGACATTAAAAGTCATGGGTAGAATAGATAGTGCCTCGATAATAATCCAGACTTCTGTATTTTTACTGTAATAAGAGTAATAATAGTAATAATCATAATAATAAAAGACTTGAAAAAGTGAGACTGGGAATTGAACCAGACAAGACAAGAGAAACCCACATGGCAGCTATATCTCCCCATACGGTCCTGACCAGAAATAGTTCTTTCCTCAGAAAACATTGAGAGGTTTCTCTTAATGCCAAAGCATTTTACAATCTTTGCTGGAAGTCATTGCACAGGTACAAATTATTTAATAATAACCATACAGACAATTTATAGGCATTCTAGTATTGTCCGTAAAAAAGGATTTTGAGGGCACGGTCTAAGCACAGCATCTAATGCATGTCTTCAGCAACTCTTGGAATGCAAGAAATAAGTGGAGCTATTTTGTGCTGTTAGTACCATGTATTGATAAGGTAAAGGGGGAAAGGTCTAACGTAGGTATCTGCCTCCTTGACGGGGGCAGCCTGCAGAGGCAAGAAGGGGAGAGGGGAAGGGGCTTGCAGCTTTAGGGAACCCAGTGCACAGATGGGTTTCACAGGTGCTTACACTAGTTCTGTGCCCTTTGCATTGCAAGGGTAGTACTGACCAAAGCATCGGGCATGGGTCCAATCCCCTGCAATAACTGCGTGGGTTCACAGAAAACATAAGGAGGGAATGAACAAAACACTGGGATATGAAGCTATTATTGTTCGTGGTATAAATAAGTATTTAAAGCCTTTGCAGTCTCATATGTTGACTTGTTAGAACTAACAATGGATATTTGCCTAATTTTACTGCTCTCAATCCTACTAAACCTTCATAGCCCCTTCTGCATGATGAAGTCCCTTAATGTTTTATATAATTCACTCTTCATTAAATAATCATAATTATTTTTCCAAATGATTTAGCAGAATTGAAAGTATTCAGTTTTCTTCCTCTGTAGTACCACCTGTGCAGGCTCTAGGTCAACATTTTTTTTGTTGAGGGAGTGCTATGCTCTGGCTTAGATTTGTATGTGCTCATTAAGGCTCTGATTTCAGTGGGAACACCAGAGACTGGTAGTGAAGTCCTGCTGTGACAGTTATTAGTGTTGTAGCTCTGGAGAGCCATACAGGACATTTGCTGTATTAGGCCCAAGGGTAAGCCCAACTCTCTCATCTGGAAGAGGTATTCTGATCAATGGATGAATATGAATGATTCATAAAATGAGCTCTGAACAAGTAGAAAAGGAATCCTTCTACAATACTGGCATAAGAATCAGAAAAATATGGGTGAACACAAGTAGAGGTTGGCAGAATGGGCTTTAGCAGTCTTATATCTGCTCTCACAGACTACGGCTCTTGTCTTGTCTTTCTTCCTTGGGTTGCATCAGGCACAAGCTCATCCAAACTGGAAGTTTTGTCTCAGAAGTTACACAGCAGTAAATCAGGGCATACTAAAAAAAAAAAAAAAACAACCAAACCCACAAAAACAAACCAAACGCAAACAAGGCAAGTTGCCCCACTATATAACTACTTTATACTTCATAGCTACTAAGCGGTCATAAATATCTCTAGCTCTGGTAAAATACAAGGGAGCATGGTGTATATATTTAACATACCAGTATTATTTACTATGTTTCCAAGGCTTTGGGCTATGGAAGAACCTACTGAGACTGAAGATCTCCAACATAGAGCAATGACGCATTTGGCACAAAATAAGATTAGATTAAACCAAATCAAATAGGTTAAGCCATTCTGCATCTCTCTCCCCTCCTTTCTGGCTCTGAAATTCTCCTTTACAAGTAGCTCCATAGAAATCTTACTCTGCATGATATTGAATTCAGATAGGATTCAGCTATGCCACTTAACCAGCTATTAGAGATGATGGAGAGTCCATCTTTTTTTGAGAAAACTCAGAAATGTACAGTTCTGCCTCATGACACAAGAGCACAGCAGTGGCTACACACTCCTCTTGCCAGAGCAAAGTAAACCTCCCTCCAAATCATGCCTTCTCCTCAGGAAAGAAGTGAGAAGCTAAAATACACTCCCTCCCCATACCTCATACCTTGCACAATGAGAGCAATTCAGTATAGACTTGCTGCTGTGTAGGGTGGCTTCTTGCAAGTTGGGCCTTGGATGTGCATGCCTGGAGGTCATGTAGGGCCATCAGCATCCAGCTACCTTCTGCACAGCCGGCTGCGTGGGGAAAGCCAGCAGCTCAATGGTAGGACACTGACTGACAGAAGATCTTTGGTTAGTTTTTTGCTCTACAGGTAAACTTTGGAGGCTCTCCTGAGTGTTTAATTTCTTTCTTCGGGTGGTTAAGGAGATGTAGTCAATTTATTCTTCAAATATTATATATGGAGACTGAGTGACCCAATCCAAAAAAAGAAATATCTATCTATCTATCTATCTGTGTGTCTCCTGACTTTTCCTTTATCCATCTGTTTTCCTTCTATTTTTGTAATTTCTCAGTAAAACTGAAGACAGATGGGAAATGTAGTTTCTTACAAAGTCATTGCTGGTTAGAATGTCACTGAACTCGAAAAGACTTTATTGCAGTCCTCCTAGAAATTGTCTCTCTTCAATGTTTTCCTAACCACCACCTTTTTGTGATTGCGGAATTTAGGAAGGAAATTCTCATTTGAAACAGTCTATTTTTACAGCAACTTATCAAACAGTGGCCTTTAGCTGTTGTTCTGTGACAGCCACTCTATTAAAATCCTGATGTAAACAAGTGGAGAAGGTGAACTAGAAGTGCAGATATTTGCACAGCATTACTGTCAGGTAAAATTTTAAAGGTAGGTTTTATGAACCCATTATTTGCAGTCAAGGCTTTTGACTACAGCATCTGAAATCATTTAAGTAGACAAAGTGTTTTGTCAAAACATAATGCTGGGAGTCAGTATGTAGCTTCTTTTTATGTAATTCAATTTGGTTCTGTTGTTTGCATGAAAGTGGGATATCTGGGCAGCAATAGTGGTGCTGTGTATGATCACAATATGGTGACCTTCCAGTGTAATTAACGTTAAATGCTTTTTGTTTTCATTTAGTGCTTAATGCATGCATAATTGCAGTGTACATACAGACCTACCAAGGAAGATGCTTGAGGGCTTTTAAATACAAACAACAAAACCCAAAGATTTTATAGTTCTCTTCTTAGGAGTGGGAGATGCACAAGAACATGTGCCCACTTTAAAAGCATGAATCTCTGTGTCCTGTAAAGCTCTGCTTGACATAGCATTTGAAAGAGAAGGGCACTTTAAAGAGGCAGAGCTATTGCCGGTCTTTCAGCCCTGAGCCCCCTGCCCGAGGTGATGCTGAACAGGACTGCCCTGTGACAGGCTGGCTTGCTATGGCCCTCTGAGCAGTTGTATAAAGGCAGCGTTGTTAGAGCACGGTATGTGCTAGCAAACCTTCCTCCACCCCAGAACACCACCCTGAGTGTGCTGAGATTGTCTGCACATGAGGCACCTTTTGAAGAACATAGCCTGTGTTCACCAAATATTCGCTCGCTCACTTAAGAGACTTTCTAGTCTGCACGTTTCCAGCTCCCCTACTTCACCTGGAGCAACAGCAGGCACAGAACGTGACCCAGGGAGTTAATAGGAAGTTCAGTAAACCTGATCCTGCTGGCTGGGGTTTTCCTGAGGTACCAAGCAGTACCACGGAGTTYATGTGGTCTGGCATCATTTCATGTGAGATCAGCATTTTGGCCAAGCCATACCTTACAGTATTTTTCATCTTAATTTTGAATGGAACCAGCACTTCCCAAATGTTCTTTGAGAAAGTTGGGAAAAGATGGAACTGTAACAGTTCCAAATGTAGCTTCCAAACATACTTCATTTAGCTACTACTGTCAACAGAAACAGGAATGACAGGAGGAAGAGAAGGCATTTAGCTCCTCACATAGTATTAACATACTACTTTGAYGTATCTTGTGTACTCTTGTATGTATACTACTGTTTGGGAACATCTAACCAAATAAAACACATAGTGGACAGTAAGCTATAGTACGAAAGCTGCAGAACATGGGGACCAGATCTTCTCCATCAGCATATCGGCAGAACAGTAGTAGATAGATGGAGAAATCTGAGGAGATATGTGAAAAAGAAAGCACTTACCAGACAGTAGCAATGGTAAGGAGAGAAAGATAAGCAGCAAAAAAGTTGTCAGATAAAAGGACGATAACTTGGTGCAGTAAGATTGTAAGTCTTTTAGTAGATCCTTTCCATCCAGCCCTTCCTTTTAGAACTTCATTTTGATCTGCTACACATCAAAGCCAGATGAATTGTCTAAAATGCTCAGGCATCCTTTGCCCAGACATAATCCTACATCTCTGCACATAAATCAGATCATTAAATTAGTTATTACATAGGATAGGGATTGAGAAAGCTAACAAAAGAAAGAAAGCCACAATCACTAATATATGTTACTAAGAGCTTGCCTATACAAYCATGTAAAACCACTGTAGATGCATCAGTTAAGAAAGTGATTAGAACAGTCTTCTACTGTGTATACAGTTTATTTGAAGATAATTCCTACCTCAGTGTAGCATCTCCCTGTAAAACTGGTGCTTTTATAGCAGTACACCCCGGACTAATACTGTGATAGGACTCCAAAAACCTCTTCCGTGCATCACTTGAGCCACACAGCTGTAATTTTCACGTATTAGTAGTTCCACATTTCAGTCCAATACTCCCTTCCTTTCAAAATTAGTCCTGGTTGTACCATTTAATCTGCACTGTTTTCTAAGCCAATTACTTGGAGCAGTATGACCGCTGGTAGTATACCAGCCTCAAGTCCTGTTCTGCCACAGCTGCAAAAGGGGCACTGAAATGGCATGATACCAGCTCTGTTTGGCCCTGATCCAGCAAAGCACTTAAACACCTGTTCAACTTAAAGTATATGAGTAATCCCATAGAAGACAAGACGATAAATTCTTTGAACCAGTACCTGCTTAGATTCATAGACTGTGAAAACAGAAGGGAACATCTAAACTTCTTGTCTGACCTCCTGTATACCACAGGATTTCTTTGAATTCAGTCTTGCTCAGTCTTTCCTTTCTTTCAGGAAAAAAACATCCAGCTCTAATGTTTAAATTTTTAGTGATGCAGAAACTACCACAGTTCTACATAAATTGTTTCAATGATTAACAATCCTCACCAGGACAAATTTATACCTTTTTTCAATCAAGACTTTACAAGGTCCTTTGGATTCACTGAATATTGTTGTGTTTTTATTAATTAAGACTGAAGAGGCATGTATTATCACATTGCTTTTTTGTATACATGCTTATAGACTGCAGTTAAATCAGCCCTTAATTTTTACTTTGACAAATTGATAGGCAGTGCTCTCGGAGTTTCTCAATACACAGCAGATTATTTGGCCTTTAATCATACTCCTGTCTCTTCTCAGACTCCTCTTGTATTGTTCTACATCTCTACAAGTCTGGTTTCTGGAATAAGACACAATATTTCAGAAGGTCATTGCTCACCATAGAGGCAATAGAGATTCCTACTTATAGTCCCTTTTTTCCTCACCAGAGGTAAGACAGGACCTTTTGGCTTCATGGTCACACTGAAATTTTACACAGAACCATTCTTCACCTGCCAATCCTTTCAGTGTAATTGTTTTCTAGGACAAGTGCAATCTCCTTTAAGTGCCCACACACATTCTTTGTTGTTCCTCAGTATATAATCTTACCTTCACCAAAATGCATAGTTTGATCGTGCCCAGCTTAATTGTGCCCAAAGTACCCTATAAGAGTTTTCCGTATTCCTTCATCTCTTATTTATATGCTCTATTCGCAGTCTTAGTGTTTTCTACAACTTATTGTGACTCTTTTCTTCCACATCATGAATTAAGATACAAAATATAGTAAGATTAACAATACACTAGAAACACCCATACTCAGTGGATGATCCAGCACTTCCAACTACATTTTGAGACCAACGTCATGTTTAACCCATTTAATATGTACCATATTGATTTTGTAATATTCAGGCTTTGTAATAAAATGTTGGGTGATAACAAATCAAAGCACTTCACATAAAAACTATCATTTCTCCCTATATATGTATAACATCCTAAAGTTTTCATCAAAAGATATCAAGTTATTCTGATGAGATCTAGGTTTCATTAACCCTTATTGATTGGCTTAAATTATGTCGCTCTCCTTGCATAATGTTGCAATTTCAGTATCACTCTATTATTTGCTTGTAATTTCAATATAAAATCATCCACATAGAGTTCCAAAATACAATAATTTTTTTTCTTAATTTTTATTATTATTTAAACAGTTTGTGGTCAATGTTTGGAGAACAAAGAAGGGGATCCACTCTTGTGAAGAGAGAGCCCATGGGCTGAAGACCCCCCTTGAGAAGTTTAACTTCTCAGAGGTAAGCAAAGGTTGAAAAGAAAAAAAAAAAAACAGAGAAAAAAAAGCTGTTTCTAAGTCAGAAAAGAAAGGATTAAAAAAGACTGTTTTAATGAAGAAGGAAAAAGGGAGAAGAGAGGAAAAAAATCAATTATCAGAGATGCTTGGAAAGACTACAGTACAAAGCAGAGGGGGGTTGCTAGGGATGACAGAAGTATATTCAAGGTACTCCTAATGCTAACTAAAAGGTTCCAGGTTGAAGGATGAGTGACAGTAAGCAGCACATGAGAGCAAGGCACTAGCCTTGTGTAAGCACTGCTTCTGTGTAACTAAATAGTAATGATAGTTAATCATGGGTTTACACAGGAAGAGGGGAAGCCTTAGCACATACAGAGTCTGATCTCACGAAATCTATCCATGTACATAAGTCATTTCATCTAGCATTTCAGCTTCCCTTCATGCACCCTACCCAGAGACAAATAGGAAGCAATGCCACAACTGACGGGTGCCATTGACAAACACAGGAAAATACTGGAAGTTGGCATGGTGAGGACATATTCAGCTAAACCTGGTTTCTCTTTTCGCAGAGAAGAGTACTTAAAAAAGAAGAAAAAAAAAGTAGTCTTTGGAGAAGGACAGTTTTAACAAGATCTTTTCTGTTTGCTCCATCCCCCTGTGAGGGTTCAGAGCAGTGGAATTTCTGCAGGCCTCTGTCTGAAAATAAGGGGCTAATGAAAAGGTACATGCATGGCTTGCTACCCTAAACTAGTCCTCCTAGAATATCCTGGGATTTGCCAAAGCACTAAATGACGTTGACATAGAACACTTTAAGGGAAAAGTCACCTTTTATTCTTTGCTTTTCAGTATTTAGAAATGTAGCTTCAGTTTCCTTTGTGTTTTTTGTATAAAGGAAATTCATTTTGAATAGAGATGGGTCCATTTCTTTAGGTTTGATCTCAATGGATACTGAAGCTGGACTGCTGCGCCTTCCAACTCTTGCAATTTCTGGGGAAAGAGAGGGCAGCCAGGTTTAGATGAAGAGGACAGAGGAATAGTAAAAAAAGAAATATTTAACATGGAGAATCTCAATTGCTGAGAAGAGCAGAGTTAATGTAAGGCCTAACTATTTCTATGAGGAATAGGTACAATTAGAACTTTTGCTAACATGCTACACTGTCTAATTTATTTTCAAGTCAACCAGATTCCATGCAGTAGTGAAATGTCCTCACGGCCATTTTAACCCATGAATCTATTGTGTGCTCCATGAAGGTCAACCCATTTAGATGTCCAGATGTAGGCAGGACATTGCAGACACACGGTTCCAGGGAATGCATGCTGCTCAGTGGAGAACCAGGTCCTTGGAGATCACAGGTAAGCCTCATTTTGCATATATCAGCTCTGCCTTTGGATTTTTTTTTTAGCCATAATAGTTTTTCAAATACATGGTAGAAGCACAAAAAGCYACTGCTGTTCAGGGAAGTTCTGCACGTGCTCAGACACCTTTTYTTTCTGTGCTTTGGATCTATTCCTTCCCCAGTGGTAAAGCATAGTGGGGAATCCTATGATGATAGAAGCAGTCAATACCTTTGTAAGAACAGAGAGCTGTCTTTAGCACATGTATGCCTTTAGTTCAATAAACAACCTAGGTCTAAACCTAATTTTCCACTGAAGGATCTAATACCAGCAGAGAACATTTGCAGCATGGTACAATGTTAGTCTTTTTAGCTAGACATTTCCTTGACTATAGTGAGGCTTTTTCTTCCTTCTAGCATGGAAGGGGRGGATTCTATTATCTGTGATTTAGACTAAGTGATACTTTTTTTATAATGCAAATAATTTTCTACTAGGCTCAAATATTTGATACCTAAATAAAGAAAATAATTTAACCCACATTAAAAAAGAAAAAGAAAAAAAAAAAAAGAACAAGAGAATAACCAAAAGATGACTTTGGGGATCAGATTCCCGGCATTAGTAAATCAGCATAACCATTTTGGGTGCCACAGTTGGCAGGAATAGGCTAATTTTTTCTGGATACCCTCAGTCTGGTAGGTAACTTGCTAAGAAATTGTAACACAAATTCTGATGTTGTCCCAAGTGTCCCTGAGAAATTAAGATATGCTCAATATTTTTTAAAATGGACAGTCTGTTTCTGGCTTTCTCTGTGCAGTTGTACAAGTTTGGAGAGAGCTATTCTTTTATACCTAGTGTTGAAATTCATCCTAAATGTCTTGCATCATTATTACCTATTGACTGTGGTGAAGGAAAAGACATTTTAAGAAAATATGTTTCAATGACAGAGCGAAATAAACACTGGAAAATGTAACTGGTAACTCATTAAATAAGAAGTCCATGCTTTTATCTGGCTCTTCAAACACATTTTAGGCACTTCAACAAGATTAGAAAAACACTTTTATGCCAAAAAAGAAACTCCTTTAATCACTCCTCTTCTAAGAAGATACCTGCATGAAAAGAGGAGAATTAACCTCTCTGCTGCCACTACTCCTTTTACTGCAAAAAAGCATTTGTAACATTTCTAATACATTTGATTCTGTCAGATGGAAACAGCTATGTTTTCAGAGACATTAATCATATGGGAAGATATTTTCAAGCACGTATCTTGCTGGGAAATTATTAGTATACACTAGACCATCATTAGTCTACTCTAATGGAACAGCAAGAGCCCCAGTTTTCCCAAGTGCCAGAGACAAGGCCAGTCTATCACATTCTTTATGGTCAAGACTACTTTTGCTTTTTTAGTTTTATTTACCCTATTGCATTACAGAGAAGGGAAAAAAACACTCAAAAACTTCTAGTCGTAACAATTTATAGAGTAAATGAAAGCCAACAAGGAGAGAAAGGGTGAACAAATGAGTCACCATCAGATGTGTGCATCCCACTGAACTAGGTACAAAATAGCTGCTGCAGTGTAAGATGACAAAATAATTAAATGATGTGGTCAAAACCAGAAGCAAAACAATATATATATATAAACATATTGCAGCATTGGAYACAACGCCTAAGGCTGAATCGTCTCCATGAGTGCTTCTGCAAATACATCCTACAATATAACAAAGGAATGAGATCATGCAGCTCTTGGGTGGTTTTGCTGGGACTCTCTTCAGGATCAGTTGAAAGCCTGCATGTCAAGCAGGGGGAAAACCCTTTCACAGTCTGGATCGCTCTGCCCCATTCCCCAGCCTTGAGCCTGGCCAAGGCCAACCTCTTGCAGATGGAAAGTTCAGCTGTTGTGCCGTCTCTTTTCATTCCTCAGTGGAAAAAGGAGAGGTGCTGATGGGGGAAGGTGACTTCCTATTTCATCAAAGAGCATTCCGTTACCACCTCTGCTGCTCCCACCAGGTGGTCTTAATGTGGTCTTAGAAGATAAAATACCTGCATCTCTTATTTTTTATTTTTTTAGGTCCTGTTTGTGGAAACTGGTATAGATAAAATAAATAATGATCTCAGGACTATACCACGTCTTTTCTGAAAGGCAAAAGCTCTTTTAAATTTTTCTCATCCTTTTGAAACTACTCTTGCTTTTCTTGCCCCCAAAATGCAGTGAAGTAAGACTATGTTTTAGTCTGCTCAGCCCCATCAGTGCTGCCTTCACATCCCAGCAGGTTTCCTGCTCATTTTTGGGTTTCTCCAGACAGTAGGTAAACTTCTGGATACTTCTCTGACTTACAACAGGCATGCTTTTGATATTTGCCTATAGGAACCTTAAACTTGGGGTCCTCCTATTATTTTGACCAACAAGGCAAGGCATTGCAGTCAAGGGAGATGTTATTGTGGAAATGACAGAATATGTTCAAGGGCAGTGAATAAGTTCCCTTTAAATAAAAGCATACATTATGTCCAAGAACAGTCAAAAGGGTTAAAATACAATCTTTCCAGATAAGTTTCTAGCCACATCAGGCTCAAAAAGTCGAAAGATTTGAAAGCTATTAGTACTTCTGTAGATCATCTTCTTCTAGACACTCTTTTTTCTTTTTTTTTTCCCTTTAACTGACAGGTTGCAGTTAAAAATTAAAGTAAAAAGAGGCCCTCTTTTTGCTACATACTTTTAATGGAACTGAAGCCAAAATAAGTCAGACTAAATTATGGGAGTAAATGACCTCCCGGGAAGTATAATACCAAATTCCAAAGAACTGTAAAGAGTTTCCTTTGATCTTTTTAGCTTCACAGCCTGAAATTCAAAATCTGTACTTAATTTTAGATTGCATATGCCAGCTTTTAAGTTTCCTTTCTAACATGATATATCATTTTAAATGATAGGACACCTTTAACTTGTATTTCTTGAAAATGCTGACTATCCTTTCTTTATTCTTTTACACTATAAAAACAGATATAAATATTACTAATTGCAAAAATAATTTGGGGTTGGGTGCTGTAATGGATAAACCATTGACCTTCACTTAAGAGACTGTGCCTTCAAGCTCAACCTGAGTTTCTAAGTGAAATGACTTTGATCTGAGACACAAGTAACTTCAGTTCAATGCCCTAGAGGATATAGATCTAGAAAAAAGGACAAGCTGAGCACTTCACTATATATTCCTGTTACAATTTAGGAGGTAGACAAAGGATGCTATTTTTCAAATGTGGTATAAAGGGCCTATTTCTTTCTATGGCCACAGAGTCACGTTGCAAGAACTGTGTTCCTAAACCAGAAATCTCAGAAGGCACAACAAGCTGTATCAGTTCTTGGCTGGAGAATTCTCTGACCTATGCACTTGAGCACAGACTTTAGATATGGGCAGCTGGAATAATCTCCTTCTTGAGTCCAGAAGTGAGCCACAAAAGTCTTTATGCCTTATGCATTATGAAAGAAGCCACCTTTCTTGAGGAAAAGTAGGTTGTAGCAGGTTGGCTGGAAGCACAACATGCAACAGCAGCTGCTAACCATTGAACTTATACTGGAAAAGCCCTAGGAAAAGCGTTTACACACAATGTGTTGTTACGTGTCCATCTGACGATCGGCCAAACAAAGGTATAAATACAGTCCAGAATTTTGCAATATAATAGCGTTCTGAATTGGATCCTGGGGGAATAATTTGTAATGCATAATTTATATACTGAATTTAGTTTCTTCTTCTACTAACAAAATATCCACAAACTAGTCATGATTGCCTCACACGTTATTTTTTAAACGGAGGGACTGATAGATAAAAATTCTCTCAGATTATTTGGAGTTATTTGAGCTATATAGAGATAGTTCCAACTGACTGGTTAAATTACATGGTTTTGTTTCACTTTCCTGATTATGAAAACCAACCAGTCAACCAAGCCACCCCTGCCCCCCAGCATTTCCTATATGGGAACACCTGGTGTGAATGTAGCATTTTCTTTTCCATGAATACACAAACACAATAAGGTGCTCTGCATTTTCTGCAGTTTTGAAAGGGTGGAGCCTCTTTTGACTGTGTAAAAGAAATGGTCTTGAAGCAAGAGGCTGAACTTTCTGGGGTCAATCCCTACAGATTTTAATCCAACCCTTACTTCTTATCACAGCCCACCCCAGACAGCACTTACTGTTACCTTCCTTCTTCCTAGTGAATTGCTGGCAAGTCATCCAGCTGGTCTCTGAAAAATAGAAGAGATCAAATATATACAAAATAATTTTGAAATCGTATAACCGCAGAGAAAAATAGCAACAGCAACATTGGAACAGAACAATGAACTTAGTCAATGTAAAACTGGGTTGTGTGTAAGCCCTTTCACTCACTGACAAGGTAAAACAGATTGACGTGCTTTGAGGCTGTGGTTGCTGATAAGAAATGCCATTTGTAAGCCTTTTTACTCCCAGCCAAAATGGAAGCAATTAAAATATTTAGAAGTAGCCGCCTTCTCCCCATCCAAGCAAGAAGCTCATCTGGGCTTCCTTAGCAGTAATCCTATCTATCTGCCACACTTCTGGAGAGAGAGGCAGACCAAAACCAGCACAACCCTGGAAAACCTCAGTAACAGGAGTTTGTACAAGTTGGAGGAAGTAGTTAATAGGTATGCTATCCTGTGTGCTATGACTGGCTGCCCAACAGGTTCAGAAAAGAATATTGTTGCCTTTGGTTTATCTGTTTGCGTAGATTTGACAGTTTTTCTGCTCATTTCTGCTCGCTACAGTACTTTTTTTCCCAAAGTTCTAACAATAGAACCAAGTTATATGGAACAATTAATTTAGGAAGACATCTGAAAACAAAATTACCAATTCAAAACTGACTGTTCTCAAAGGATCAGGGTTGTCTGGTGCCAATAATCTTTTGGATCCCTCTAGGCCATAAACAAAGTTCTAAACTTTCTTAAAGTTTGGGATATTCAGGTCTGTTTTACCTTACCTTAACTCTGTAATGGATATTAAAATTCATTGATTCAAGCTTTCTTTTTTCTAATATTACAATAGTAGTCAGCATTTACATAAAGCTTAATATTTACCACAGCAGAAGCCAATTTATGTTTGTTAGTATTCTATCTATGATTTTAAATGCTCTTCCTGAAAAAAAAAGAAAAAAAACCCAAAGAAACAAACCAACCCAAACCTCTGATTTTTATGAGAGAACTATGAAAAAGAAACTCCAGACTCCAGGTTGGTTAAGTGGTCAGTTAATTATGAAAGATATACATTTTTGTCTATTAATCCTGCACATGAAAGTTTCATTCTCATGTAAAAACGGGTGCAAATTCATTTCAAATGCAAAAGCACATCTGTCTAACATTCCTGCACATAAGTGTTTTCATGAGCTTGATGGGTAGTTTTATGACCAGCTGAGAGAAGGAAACTGAGCTGGGGATCAGAAAAGACTCCCAGTGAAAGTGCTGATAGTCATTTAAAACTTGAGCAGACAAAGCATTCCAGAACACACTGTGGTTTTTAAGTGAATATAGAGGAGATAGATAGAGAAAATCCCATTTAAATTGTCTGAACAAGCCCCCTGCTGAGAGAAAGGCGGAGGGATATAACATATATAAAAATATATATATATTAGCACATCAACAGATTTGACACTATCGTGCCTCAGTTCCCCACTGTGTACACAATTGTCTTACATCTGGTACTCAGGTGGTGCCTCACACTGAGACAGCACTGTTTTCTCCCAGAGCCATCAGGCTCCAAGACTGACGGAGAGATCATGACTTTTCATACTTTGTATTTACGTTCTTAAATAAATAGCTACTGTGCTTTTAACAACAATAGGAAAACAATAGCAATAATGTTCTGCCCTATAGATGAATCTATGTGTATCTAAAATATTTTCTTTACGATTTTTACACATATTTATTTTTTGAACTGTTGCAAAAGATTTTTGACAAATTGGTAGGTGACGACTCCACAGTGCTAAGCAATCTTAGGATCTTATTGGCAGCCAAGGAGTCTTTTGCTTTGTATCGCAGAGGCATCAAACACTTCAGAGCTGTAAAGAAACATGAAAGCGTATTAACCACTATTTCCACCTTCGACTATTTCTCTCACATCCCTCAATTATTTTAAATTAAAGATAGGCAAATTCCTTCACTGTGAAGCATGTAGAATTTTACAGTTACATAATCTGATGCAGTGTCAGTCCATGACACTTTCATTATTCTGTTTTTTTTCTGACCTTGTTCTCGGTTTCATGTATGTAAATGAGGAGAAAGAACCGTCTCGTCTCTGATAGTTTCCGAGTTCTTTTGATCCTCCTCAGGGTGTGAGTGTGTATGTTTGTACACACACTGGCGTGATGGGGTTCCTGGCTTGGCCGCAAGAGTTTTTAGGTGCTGAGATAGGTAATGCAAATAATAAAAAAATCAGAGTTGATTTATGTCCTTGTATGTGCGGGTGTCTAATTAGTATTCAAAAGGCATTACTTTCAATTGGATGGAGGAATATATACAGTATGCCACATATGTGATTCATACTGACTAATACAATATAAGTAATAGACTTGTTTGTTTATTTGCATTTAATTTAAAAGAAAAAGGTTTCTGACCATCCCTCTTCAAGATTGCATCAAGCCGTTGTCCCAGAAAAAAACCACATACGTGTTTATTGAAATGAGTTTAAAGATAGGGTTTGATAAGTTGGAGGGCCATTCTCTCCTTGTGGAGCTAATGTATCTCCCATTACCATTAAATGGTGCTATATGTGCATATTAAGGGAGGCCTATTAGTGATTAATAACAACCCACATTTTCCAGTGTGCTGAACTTTTTCAGGAACCAGTGAAGGTCCCGAGAGCTGCTTAGTTTAGCTAAACTGTACCTTAAATGAACATATGTTTTACAGCAGATCTTTAAATAAACCCAGTGGATTCGGCGATCATTTCAAGGTCAAAAGTGTTAACTTTTGACATACAGCAATGTAGCTTAGTGTGCTTAAGAGTAAGAAAGGGTATTTATTTCTATGCTGGCAAATAGTGGTGGTTGGTCTGTCTGCAGCTCCCAAATTAGGCCTTTTTAGCACTCAAAAGCACTGTGGATTTTTTTTTTCCCCTTACTGGTTAATGATATTAACTAGTCATTTGTTCCTGAGAAAAGAAGGAAAAGGATGTGTGTTAGGCTCATAGCGACTTCAATTAGTTGTTAGCAAAAGATTTTATCCTGGTAGCAAAACCAGAAAAAAAAATCTTTTAAATTAATTTGAAGATGCCTACATTTAGAGAATGGCATTGCTTTACAGGGCTATGCAAATGAGTCCAATTTAGCATCTTGTATTCAGCTGGAAACCATTGCTAAATGATCGGGATAGCCAGTCACAGATATTAAAATGAATTATATCTAATCTGAATTTTAGTCACGCTACATTAACTAATAGAAAGTTATTAACATTTCAAGAGAAAAAAAGCTTTTGCCTGCAAAATTAACAGTGGCTGAGATGTGACCTGTGAGCCATGCAGCCTGATCACTGTAATGACAGTGTAATGGCATATTTACATTAAAATCTCTGCAGCTAATATGTGATTCAGAATTGGACGTTAAGTCGAGGATTATTTAGTCTGGCCTGTTGGCCTTTCTCTAAGTAGTTTTTTTTTACTTCAATACAAATCTGAAACTTTTCATTTCATGACTATTTATGTGACTAGTTTCTATGGCTATGTCTCTCCATCTTTACATCAGCTGCTTTATATGGCCAGCTTACTCTTTCATTTTTCCCTTCCTTTTTCCAATATATTTATCATTTTTTGCGGGCATGTACTACTTCAAGAAACCCACATTAGTTGCAAGCCAGTCAGGAAAAGGGAAATGTTTTTCTACCTCATTTTTACTGCTGATTTGTTTCAAAAGGCAGTATGTTTTCATGTTTTCCTTCCTACACTTTTTAAATGTACAGCACCCTGGAAAAGATGGATAATTCAAAGCCATCTTTATCTGGATAGAAGAAAATGTGTAATCATAAAGCTATTCTTATCCTTAGCAGGCAATGAAAACCTGCTACAGTTTCTCCTGCTACCACTTCATTTCTACCAAAGCAAAGGCTTGAAAGTTATGGACCTGATAATGTGGCAATTGTATAATCTATAGCATTTGTTAAATTTGTGGAATACTTGCATATATGAATTTGTTTGGTTCATTATTTAAAAGACACAGCAACATTAAAAAAAAATGGAGAAAATGCAATGCAATTAAGAAGCTAACTGGATAAAATTATAACTTTCATTTGATAATCAAGAGCATTATTCAGAGAAGTCCAATTTAAAGATGAGCTTGATTGGGCTTGTGTTGGTTATTTGTACAAAACAGGACATTTTCATAAAGGTTCAGACTCCAACTGGACCTTCAGTGCTGAGAAAAAAGCTGGATACATTTTATTAATGCACCTTTTTTTGTAATTTTAATATTTGATTTAATTTTTGCATTAAATATGTGTTTCCTTGCCATTTTCTATGAATCTATAGGCAGGTATTATTTTACTGTGGGAGATACTTTTTTATTTTTAATGAAAACTTAAATGCTAAAGCTAAAAGCTAAAAGCAGTAATTAATGATCAAAAGCATATACATTACGCAATACAGATCTGTGTATGTATTTACATACAACACCAGGCAAAAATATAAGTGCACAAATTTTATCCAAAATAAGGAATAGAATTGTCCCATAATTAGGTCTTCAACACAACCAATATTCCTATGAATTTTGCACTTGCTGTTCTTTAAATGAACAAGTAGAGCCTCATGCGACTCAACTTTTTCACTGTTTTCTATTTACAAAGGGTGTGTGTTGTGCTTCTGCTTCTGCCTAGACATATGTCAATCACATAATAGTCGTCATATAAATGCCATCTCACCTCCATTTCCCAATTAGAAAAAGAGAATTAATATAGGGACATCTGTTTGACTGACAAGTATCTATGCAGATAGAGCTCTGTGCACAGATTTGTAATAAACACAGGAGCTTCGTTTACTGCAAATGTACAGCTTCATCATATTTCTGAAAACTTTATTATGATACAGTCATACAATAAATGCTGATTGAAGAAATAACTAGAAATTTGATCTGATATAACATGGTAATAAGCTTAACTTCATTTGATATTTCTGAAATCATCTCCTAACATCTGAATTTTCTGTTCAAAATGCATGGATAATACTGAGCTCAGAGCCAAAGATGCCCTCCTTCGTGGTCCCAGGTGGACCACAGCTGCTTCAGGCCCCATGGCCAGTAGATTCTGATGGCAGTGGGACCAAAGCACCTTCCCTGATATTATGGGGCTGCCACTGAGACTCTTCAAAGGTATTTATTTTTTTCCTCTTATCGTACTTTGGACATAGTCAGCTATGTGGTAAAGCCGTACCTATCCTGCAGCACTTTCAGCTGCCCATTAGAGACAGATACCACTGCTGAAAATTAGACCAGCCCTCTAAAAGGGAGGCAGAGAATTAATCTTAGCTATAGTTATAGGACTGAGTTGTCCCTTTTGCCCACAACCCTGTGTGAACACCACCACCCCCATGCCCCCCACCCCACTGGGGACCTGAAATGCTCTCTCAGTATGGCATTTGGCTTTAAAAATGGTATTTCCCCAGTTTAGTTAGGATTCTTTTTTATTTGTGGATTGCCTGTAACAATTGCTGTCATTAATATGACCAATCTAAACATTTGCTGTGCAAGGGCCAGGACCATTTTTTACACTACCAATGCAGCACACTTTATTTCTATAACTGCCTCAGTGGTATTGTTTCATTTAAATTTAAAAGCCAGTTTAATTATCTGGAAACACAAAGCATGTAAAAATGAAACTGCAAAATCTTTGATCTCCAGATTGACTAGCAGTATCTGTGGAGAATAGCAGAGGTTAGGAAGACAAGACAGAGAGGCATYTAAACAGGAGTGAGCTGGAGACTCAAAGATAGCTTGGGTTGTTTGCCTATGCTAATCATCTTCAAAGCTTTGAACAGGAAAATGGTGTGGTTCTAACAGCAGGTTTCATTATAAAATAGAATGAAAGTCAGGGATGCTGAGCTTATTTTTGAGAGAGGAGACTGGAAAGATAAAACCCTACTTAGTTAGGTCTGAAATGTTTTCAATGTTAAGTGGTTCTCAGAGGACCTCACTGGAACGTGGTCTTCCGAACCTGCCAAGGCAGGTCGCTGGGAATTCAGTGAGCAAGAACAAGTGTCTCTCAGTAAGGTCCATCTCCATCCTCAGGGAAGAGCCTTACAGGGAACGATTTGAAATTAGATTAGCTTTTGAGATGTGGCTTTAGCTATTTAGATAAGGGCATCTGCCTGCTTTGGTGACAAAATACTCAAGGAGGCTCACAAACAAAAGAGAGACATTGGGCTCCTTTCTGAAAACTGCATGGACCTCATCTATCTCCTTACTGCCAGCACTACCTGGGAAAGCTTGTTACTGAGCTTACTACATGAAACCTGATTTCTCCCCCCTGCACCTCCTTCCAGCCATGTCCTATGAAATTTGCGGAAGACATTATTCCACTGATGTCTTCTGAAGTGTTTTCGGTGTTATGTGATTTTCAGATCCTACTGGGCTGTTCAAGTTGGAATTTAAACCCTGGTTTCCTATATTTTGGGATGGTCCTCTCAAATTGCACTGTTGGCTTGAGAAAATTTCCCAGATTTTTTTTTTTTCCTGAGAAATTTCCTTTCCGTAAATCAGTGTTTCTTCACAACCAAAAGGAGTAAAATATACAGACAGAGGGGTAGAGAGGGAAAGGCATGTAAAAAATTCCCAACTAACAAAGAGAAACAGTTCTACTACTGTCTTGAAATTTCTGTGATAGTTTGGGGAATCTGCCGAAGTCCAACATTTTTAGGACATTATGGTTATCTTTATAAACTTTAATTTTGTGACAAGCTTGCTTTTCAATGGCTTGATTTTCAACACCAAAGAACTATCAACAAATAAATAAAATATCTATATAATGATACTGTGCTAATTGTGGTGCAGGTAAAGCCAGGTTCTTCAAGCTTATCTGCAAAGAGATGCCATCTGAAGCTATCAAAAAGTCTTATTTTCAATAAGTGGATTGAGTCTTTAATGGAGCCCCTTTTAAACCACTTTTGCCTTTTGTAGGATTCATTAAATAACACACCTGAATTCTCTCTTTATGCGCTCCCCCCCTCCATTGTTGCTCTCCAAGGCTTCCTATGATACTCTTTTATTGATTATGGGGTTTCCCCACCATTTGTGACAGGCTCCATTCTCTGCCTTTGCATCTCTCCCTAAAGCATCTCCATGACTTTCCTGACATGATGCTGTACACATAAAAGAATCATTCTGAGAAGTCAAGCAAACAGCCTAAGCCTGTGAAGCAAATGATCAGCTCACCTTCCAGACCTTTGTTAAGTCTAAGTCCCATTCTGAAACCTACAAAATCTGCAATACCCAAAAACAAAGGTTAAACAGCCTGAAACTTTGGGTTGCCACTAGCAGCCAAAACTAAGCAATACACATACAACCCTATGTGCCCATGAACTGGCCTATGCCATTATGAACGCTGAGCTGTCTTGTGCTTTTTTTTGCTTTTGGCTAGCTCCTCAGCTGCTTTGTCCACTAATTAAGATTGTAATTTCCTTCAGACATACTCTTTTACAGATTCTAGTATCATCAGCCCTTGACCTGATTGCTGGCTCTTGTTGTCACATCAGTCATATATAAATAAATGGTAAATAATATGACCAGATGCTTTCCTTATCTTACATGAATCCTGCAATTTAGTTTTCTCTTGGTTGTTTCTTAATTCTGTTTTTCAGTGCTGGCACTCAAGGGCTAGGCAAGGATATCATAGATTATTTGAGCTACAAAACAGGGACACTCTTCTCCTAAATCATGCAGCTGAGCAGATGGAAGTATCATAAGCGTGTGGAAAAATAATTAATAATTTACATAGTACAAAATGCCTTATGACCATTGTGGACTAGCCTTACAGAAAAGAGAGGGACACAGTGATTAAAGAACTTGAAACTAAATGTCAGCAAGCTATTCACTTAACAAATAGCATCCTAATTCCTTCTTGGCTTTCTATGCTGTCACTGTAGCCACATAAAACATAGCTTCTGCCCCCAAGAGATTATAATTTCTGTAGAAAACATGAGAATTCAAGTAAGAAAAGAGAAAGCTGAAAATAGTTGGGGAAAAAAAGCAGTCTTGTGCATCTTCTGTTCATCCTAGAATCATTGCTGGGATCTTCTCTTTCCTTCAGTCAGATGAAGAAGAGGAGAGTCAGTAAACTTGCGAGCAATGTAAGGACCAACACCTTTTGTTACTGGGCCTCAGCTAGAAAGTATCTGTTAAAGCCAAGAGTTTGACCCCATAGAGCCATAGGAGAGAAGGGAGACGAATGAGCCATCAAGTCATGTAATTGCCACCTCTGACAGACTCCTCAGCTGTGATGAGTCCACAGAAACTGCGCCAGCCAGCAGGAACCATGTCCAACAAACTGAAGACTTAAAAGGAAAAGCCCAACAGACAGATTAAAGTATGTGCCAAAAGATGGAAAAGACAGCAAAGACAGTGTGAAAATTCATTCATAGTCCTAAATTGTCCCCTGGCATGTTCCTGAGAAGGAAAGCCCCACCCCAAAACAGTTGCATCCATGAGTCTGAGTTCAGAAAAAAAAATATATTGCTTATAAAAACAAAGAACTTCCATGCTTTGCTCCCTGCAATGCTCACTCTTACATTACCTCTAAAATCCTTTCTTCCAAACCAAACTTCTGAGGGCGAATCCTCACAACAGTCACCGGTTCACCATCTGGGTCATGCGTCGTTTCCCCTCTGCCTATACAAAGCATCTGTAAGTCATAGTTATATCGAGATCTTGGCTGTTCAATAAACACAGCCCAGTTCTTTAATTGGTTCATCCTTCTGAACAGGCACATGAAAGTGACCAAAATTAACTTAGGACATGTTGTATGCTTGAATGTTAAAATCAGCAAGCTTACCACTGCCATTAACATAACATAAAGATTCTAATTGTCTGTTGGCATAATCATAATATGCCTGACTTAAAATACCTTTGACTTGGAAGCACAAGATAAAGAATTAGATAACATAAAATAAAAGCAAATTAAATAGCTCCTTCTCTAATTCTTGAATAAATTCTTATTGGTCCCACACAGTATAATTTAGATATACATTTGCAAATTGTATTGATCAGCTATGTATCTCATACCATATTTACTTTTTCTGGTATTAAATTTAGGCCATTCCTAATGTCACTGGACAGCCAACGGTAGCAAATACAAACTTTTGTGCTTAAAATTTCTTTAAAAATACAGTTTGACTTTGACCTTTACAAGGACACTTCATGTAAAACTAACTCACTCACAAACATTTCAGTCCTAAAATGTTAATGCACTACAAGGTTAATTGCTCTTATTAATCCATTAAACAAGAACCGTATGCCCTTTCTTATATTAACCATTATTTACTTATTTCATTCTTATGTCCGAAGTCCAAAAGCTCTTATCTTTGTTACAAAAACTAACAAAATGTTAGTTAGCTAGATCTCACAGAACTTCAACTGGTTTCTATTTGTGTGCCTTCATTAGTACTAAAAGTCTTGGCATAAAAAAAAAACATGTGGCAAACAGGGTGGTCAGCAGTTTTTTGAGATCACTTGCTGGAGCAGTTCAAGTCAAAGAGGCTAACATATCTCTTCTTTAGTTAAAAAAATATTTCTTTTTTTTTCCCTTGCCTGTGATTTGAGAACGAGAGGAGATTTTTATGTGCATATGTAGCAATGGTAAGCAGCTGTAAAAACCTCCCACCCTAAAGATTGATGAATCTATGTTTCATTAACACTAGCACATCTGAAAGACATTTGACACTTTGGAAGACCAACTATGGTTCTTTAAAATGCCTCAGATGAAATGCCTCATAATATGGTCTTTAATGGCCATCTTAGGAGCCTCTAGTGCCTTCTCCATTTAAAAATTTATAGAACCTTAGCTTCTGAATATACCTGACCACAGTCTAAATGTTTATTTTGCTAGGATATTTGGAACTATACTTGCATAAGCAGATGTGAGATCTGCACCAGAAACATTTGAAAAGCCTTTCTGAAATCTTTTTTAATTCCTCCATCCTGTTTATACTGTTTTTCTATTTATGACTTTAAAGACTCACCACAACCTACGAATATCAAACAATAGATAACCACAGAGCAAATTCTTTGTGGCCATCCCATGCCATTTTCATTGAATGGCTGTTAACAATGAGCACATCTGTTTGTGGGTGTAGTGCAAAGAAATCCAGAAGCTGAACCGAGCGGATAACTATTTTCTACAAATAACATTTTCTGAGTGCTTCTAGCTCTGATGCAGCCCTGGATGGAGGCCATCCACCCAATGCTTGTAAAGAAAGAGCTCTCCTCCAACAGGGCGTCTATCAGTGGTACGGGTGGAGGGCCCTACAGGATGCTTGTCTCACACCCCTGGAGAAAAGATTGGCCTCCACTAATACATGTGGTAGCACTGAGGGCAGGCAGGCAGATTTCCATGCAGACTCAGGTAAGCTCAAAGGCTTTTGTCCATTCAGAATGAAAAGTACATTGTACTTGACAATAAACCTGCCATTTGAAACCTCAGGGGTTTTAATCTTATAAATAATAGAGTTCAGAGAAGAAGGGTTTGCAAGTCTGCATAGCACTGCCTGGAATTCAGATTTATGTAATGCACTCATAGGAATGTGGTGCTGAAATGCATGCAAGTGCTAGGGTATTTGAGATTCAAAGCCTATATTGCACAAAAATATGCAATGCAACACTAATATTTCTCTCTGTTATGCTATTTTCCCCAGCTGCTACGAGAACATCCATCACTCAATGGCAGGTCAGAGCTATCCAGTCCACTGCATGCATTGACATAGCCTTTTACTTTCTGCTGAAGATCCTGTTAACAAGCATGATGTCCACAGCAGAGGAAGCTATTTCAAATCCGTAAAATGAGCCAAAGAAGGTGCACGTTACTAATCACATACAATAAAATCATTTTCACTCATTAGGGCTGATAGCAACTCTTTCTTTGTATATGCCAGCCTACATATTTTGAGAAAATTAGAAAAGCAGGGTTTCTATCTTTCTTGTATCGAACAGGGGTTTGAAAAGATTAGTTTATAAAGTATATAGAAAAAGCTATGTTTTAGACATATAATAACAAAGGGTATGAATTTTGAATTATTCTTCTTTGGGCATCAAAAGAAAAGTTGCAGTAGTTCTACTGCAAAACAAATTCATCCCTCAAATGCATTCAGGCATCAAAAATAATTCCTACTGTTTTAGGATGTGAAAAATTGATTTGAAAAATTCAGCAGCATAAAAAAAAATCTGTTAACCACACTGTGGGATATCTTTGTCTGGCAAGTGCATTCAGAAAATTTGTAGCATTTCTTTAGTACTTTCCACTTTAAAAATCCAGAATATTAAAATGGCAAGCATGAAGCTAACTGTCAGCCCATGCAGTTTCACTGTGGGGAGGTTATCACATGCAGCTTTGCTGCGTTATTCATTGCTTGCWGCTCTTCCAATCAGATAACCTTAACAAACATGGTGCTATCAATTGCCAGACGTGGTACATGCTATCCAGCGTCTAGTTTTTGATGGACTAAAATGGATCTGAGAATTCTTCTCTTTATGTTATCAACCATCAGTCACACTATGAGATTCACAAGGAGTATCTGGAAGTGCTGTCAAGTGCCAATTAGTGATGTTGCTGACCCAAAAGATAAAGAAGATTGTAGAAGAAGCAGCCCAGTATAATTCTCCACTCCAGTGTCCTTAAAGTGGACTATCGTTTATGAATGTACTCCTGCAGATGAAAGGGAAATAGGAGGTCAGTGGTTCCTGTCTTCAACAATCTTCTGCAATCTTCTCATAATGAATTGTAAATAGTATCACTATCAACCTGCTCTTCCTGCACTGGAAAGCAGCGCGAATGGCTCAGCAAGGCCAAACACTGATGATACTGTTTCTCAGAACACAGAGCTGAAGGCCGCACTCTGTCCTCCACGTGCCATGCCATGTGTGGGTCCGCATGGCTGGAGCTCACCCTGGGCTCCGGCGGTGCTTTCCCTGCCTTGCCACGTCCTCCCACTTCCCTGTGGCCATGGGGTACATTCACGCCACACAGCTGCTGGGCTGGGAACCTGAGCTCTTCATCATTTGAAGACAATCTGAAGATTGATGAACAATCAATGGAAACGTCTTCCTCCTCCTCAGAACAATTCTAAGCACAATCTGGCAAAATGTCATTATCACTTAACATGGTTTTATCACAAGGTGTTCTTGCTTTCAGAACTGCAAATGATTTTTACAAGGTCAAAAGCAGAATATCATGCCCAGGTGTTCACCATCTTGAACTGCAGAATGAAAATGCCTTCTTAAAAAGGCAACATCGCTCCGGTGCGCAGAGAATACCTGACAAGTTTGGATTTGAAGGGACCAGCCTATGTGCAGTCCTTTCTATCTAAGGGTTACAGTATCCAGTAGTCAGTGTAGATACAATGCATTATTAATTAGCATATACAAATCCTATTTATATTAAAAAAGCTTGCTTAGTGAAGGAGACATAATTCCTGTTATTACCATCCCAAATAACAGAAAACAAATATTGTATACAGAGCTAATAAAAATACAGGATAAGAGCAACAAGTTTGGAGTATATTTGTACTCTACACACATTTTTTTGATGTGGGACCACTATTTTTCATGGTAAATTATGTATGCTAACAGAATTTTTCTGAGTGTACCCATGTACCTGAATGGCAATGTTCTGAAAGAGCAGTGCTGGAGAGACATATCATATGGATCTATGATACTTATGCTACACAGTTATTGTATATGCAATGGGTTTGTGACTTCTTAAAATATATGTGCATGGAGCAGGTACAAAATTACTTCAGACCTGCCTGGAAAGCATAAGAGGGTTCAGGGCTCTCCTTCACACCATGAAGCCCCCAAACAGTTTGCTATCAAACCAGCAATGTATAGTCACGTTCCAGAGTCCACTGAAGTTGTGACATCTCTTCACTACCACTCCGGTTCAAATACCATTGAAAGCAGATGTCGCACAAACATTAAACAAAGTTGAAAAAACTTTGAGCTTATTCATGTATTGGATTCTATGGGAATACAATGGAAACCTGTCAGTAATGCAGGAAAGGCCAGATCAAACTGACAAACTATCTCCCTGTGTCATAATTTAGCATACGAGCAGAACTATTCCCTGGAAGGTGCCAGACAATTAGAGGACAAGTCACAACAACAAAGGCATTCCTAACCAGTGTGAACATTTGTCAAGGTATGGAAACAATTTACAATGTTTTCAGAACCGTGGTTCAGGTCAGTTCATTTTTATACTCTCCCATATGGTTCTGCTCCTTCTATTTCCAGAGTGAACCCTATTTACCTGGACGGTTACTGTAGAAAATATATTGTTTGCAGAGAAAGTGAGAGTCATCAATAAAGAAAACTTCTCAAGATAGGTATATTGAGTATGTGTATTGGTTTGATCTGACAAGGGAAGAAAATGGCAAACAACTTGTTTTCTGCTTGAGAGGTATCTGAGAGCAGAACACCGGTCAGACGCTGTATTGTGCCTTCTGGAGGCTCAGCAATAAAAGTACTGTTTGGGTGGAGAGAGCAAATAAAAGTGGCTTTCAGCCACATTTTCGCCTTTATGAAACTGAGCCTGCCAACAGACTAAATAGCATTTGCACCAGGTTTTCGCTTCCCGCCAAGCCTGGAAAGAGAAAAGATCAGTTCAACCCTTCCATGCATAACTGGCAGCAGGGACCACGTCAGGTGGTCATGGCTCTGCTGTCCCCTAACATGAAAGCAGAAATACGCAGTATACAACAAAATCTCTATGCCACACCACTCCTTATGGGTCTGGGCTTCCCTCACCACAACTGAACCGCCAGCCACCCCTTCATGGTGGCTTTCACCCCACTGAATCCCAGCAAAGCAACATTCCTCTTGTTCCTAAACACAGACCCCACAAAAAACACTACAGCTTTTACAGTCACCCTTGGGAATCATAGAATCATACAATAGTCTGGGTTGGAAGGGACCTTTAAAGGTCATCCAGTCCAACCCCCCTGCCGTGGGCAGGGACAATCTTCAACTAGATCAGGTTGCTCAGAGCCCTGTCCAACCTGACCTTGAATGTTTCCAGGGACGGGGCATCTACCACCTCTCTGGGCAACCTGTTCCAGTGTTTCACCACCCTCAGCATAAAAAAATTTCTTCCTTATACCTAGTCTAAATCTACCCTCTTTTAGTTTAAATCCATTCCCCCTTGTCCTGTTGCAACAGGCCCTGCTAAAAAGTTTGCCGCCATCTTTCTTAGAAGCCCCCTTTAAGGACTGATAGGCTGCAATAAGGTCTCCCCGAAGCCTTCTCTTCTTCAGGCTGAACAACCCCAACTCTCTCAGCCTTTCTTCATAGGAGAGGCATTCCATCCCCCTGATCATTTTCGTGGCCCTCCTCTGGACCTGCTCTAACAGGTCCATGTCTTTCTTGTGCTGAGGACTCCAGAGCTGGACGCAGTACTCCAGGTGGGGTCTCACCAGAGCAGAGGAGAGGGGCAGAATCCCCTCCCTCGACCTGCTGGCCACGCTTCTTTTGATGCAGCCCAGGATACGGTTGGCCTTCTGGGCTGTGAGCGCACATTGCCGGCTCATGTCCAGCTTTTCATCCACCAGTACCCCCAAGTCCTTCTCGGCAGGGCTGCTCTCAATCCCTTCATCCACCAGCCTGTATTGATCCCGGGGGTTGCCCCAACCCAGGTGCAGGACCTTGCACTTGGCCTTGTTGAACCTCATGAGGTTCACACGGGCCCACTTCTCGAGCTTGTCCAGGTCCCTCTGGATGGCATCCCGTCCCTCAGGCATGTCAGCCACACCACTCAGCTTGGTGTTGTCTGCAAACTTGCTGAGGGTGCACTCGATCCCACTATGTCATTGATGAAGATATTAAACAGTACTGATCCCAATATGGACCCCTGCGGGACGCCACTCGTCACCGATCTCCATCTGGACATTGAGCCGTTGACCACTGCCCTCTGGATGTGAACATCCAACCAATTCCTCATCCACCGGACAGTCCACCCATCAAATCCATATCTCTCCAGTTTAGAGAGAAGGATGTTGTGGGGGACTGTGTCAAAGGCCTTACAGAGGTCCAGAGAGACGACATCTGTAACTCTTCCCGTGTCCACTGATGTACTCACTCCATCATAAAAGGCCACTAGGTTGGTCAGGCAGGACTTGCCCTTGGTGAAGCCATGCTGGCTGTCTCGAATSACCTCCCTGTCCTCCATGTGCCTTAGCGTAGCTTCCAGGAGGATCTGTTCCATGATCTTCCCAGGCACAGAGGTGAGACTGACTGGCCTGTAGTTCCCCGGGTCTTCCTTTTTTTCCCTTTTTAAAAATGGGGGTTATGTTTCCACTTTTCCAGTCAGTGGGAACTTCACCGGACTGCCACGACTTCTCAAATACGATGGATGGTGGCTTAGCAACTTCATCCGCCAGTTCCTTCAGGACCCGTGGATGGATCTCATCGGGTCCCATGGACTTGTGCACCTCCAGGTTCCTTAGATGGTCTCGAACGTGATCTTCTCCTACAGTGGGTGGTTCTTCATTCTCCCAGTCCCCTCCTTTGCCTTCTACGGCTTGGGCGGTGAGGCTTGAGGACTTGCCAGTGAAGACCAAGGCAAAAAAGTCATTGAGTACCTCTGCCTTCTCCATATCCTGGGTAACCAGGTCTCATGTTTTGTTCCGGAGAGGGCCCACATTTTATCTTCCTTTTATCCCCAATGTCTTCCTTTTATCTCCAATGTACCTGTAGAAGCTTTTCTTGTTGTTGGGGAGCTAATTTCCTTCCACGATAAAGTTCAGGAAGCCTAAACACAGGGTAATGACTGCTCCAGCTCTGTGCTAGATTAATATAGAGCACTCAAAGAGCTTAGGAAACAGGATATTTTTTTTCCCTAACGAATCATGCAGTATGCTGTCCATACTGAAGTGACACATTAGGCTGGAGTTTCAAGCTTTTGGAAGGTAACCAGGGAAGACAGAAACAAAGTTTATGATGCCAGAGTGGATTTATACTGGCTAACTTGCATGAAACTGGCACAAACCCCTCAATATTAGCCTATGATTTTTGCAAAAAATGGTGTTAGTAGAGCTTTCATTGATAGCAACGGCAATGGATTAATCTTAGACAGGGAACTACAGTATTTAGTTAAAGATGGAAAGGAATAATAGTTTAGCACCTCCTTCAGAAAAGGTGAAGTTCAATGCAAATGGAGAATGTCTTCTCCATGAAACTGCACTGAAAAATACTTTTGCATTCGTGTGACATTGAGAAACAAATGACAAAGAATTTTCCATTAATAATTTAATTTGGGGGCCAGAGGGCCATCAATAACATCATAAGCATATAACATGGAGCCAAGTTTATGCCTGAGATAAGCAATCACAGTAGAGTCCCTTACAGCACGTTTGAATTTGAGTCTGTGGAATGCAAAATTTCAAAAAACATCAGTAACTGATAGGGACAGCTGCCAACCCACCTCAGACCATCATGTCTTTACGCCAAATACTTAAAGTGCAGAAAAATGAAGCTGTAGAACTGGAAAGTGGAGTATTACCAGGAGTGCTGAGCATCTCCGTCTCCCATCTATATTAAAAGAAGACACAGAAACAGCAGTCAGTCATCATCTGGCAGAATCATTACAGCATTAAAATTCAGCCCTGATGGCTAGAACCAAAAATACATTCAAGAGCCATGATTTCTGAGGAAAATTTAGCCATCCAAGTTGAAGATCCAGGTTCCTTTTGTGGCGCACATTTACCACTGAAAACAAGGATTTTTAACAGAAAGTATGTTGAGTTGAGGTGATGTTCAAATCTGCTAGGAAATGATGAAGAGAGGCTAATAATCCAAAATCGTATTTCCTATAGGACTAAGCTATGCACACAGAGCCTTCAGTTAAGCGTTAAGATGTAACTCACATTCACATTCAGCAAACCCCTCTGACTCGTAGGTGCTTTGTTCCTTGAGGGATGGACAACTGGATTACTCTTTATTTTTTAAAGATGGATGGTGGTGATGCTGCTGCTCATCTTTTATACCAGTGGTTAAAGCACTCACCCAGAAACTGGTGAGCTGACTACGGTTCAGTGACCTCCTCAGTGTGAGGGGATTCAAACCTACAGCTCCAGCCTAGTCGCTGACTACCAAGTCAGAGACTACCACAATTTCTGGAGATTTGGGGAAGGAGGGCAGAGAACGGAAAACAGAGGGGCAGTCTGCTTCCTGCTGAAGCTGCATGGCTGTTCAGCAAAGGATGCAAGATTTATAGGGCCAGAAAGAAAGAGAGAATTAGGAAAAAGGAGCTTGACTCTAGCCTAAACATGAGGGCTTCCTCTGGGAGAAAAAAGAGCCACCCTCTTCAATGTTTTTAATGTTGCTAATTAATTTAGTTTTAAACAAGATTTTACGGTAATGTTTTCATATGTATGAGATGGAAACACTCTTTGATACATTTATAAAATTTAATGAAGAGCCCCGTTTGCAGTAAATGTCTGATGAAACGCAGCAGCGGGATGCAGAGCCATGCGCCGCTCTGGGTGACACACTGCCTCACAGAGTCACCCCAAGAGTCGCCCGCGTCGCCGCCTGCACAGAGCAGCCGCTTTGTCCCTGTGCCCCAGGAGGGAGCACGTGAGCCAGGTGGGGATGTGCTTTTGGGCTGCAATCCCTCACAGGCGCTTTGCTATCTTCTTGCCAGCTGAAGGACACCTGGGATGCAGGATGCCCTGAGACTGGGGGCCGGTGCAGCTGCACGGGTACCAAGTGCTGGCCCTGAATACTGAGATTCATCACTAAAGGGGGTGTAGAAGTAGCTAGTACAAAAGAAAATTAGCAAGGACACAGGGAATGAAATTCTAAGAGGGTACTCACAGGAGCAACGAAAATCAGCTGCTTGCTGAAGGTGGTCTTCACTGGGAAGAGGAACTGGACTTCTCGGTGCGAGTCTCCTCTCACACTACTGTCTGCACGTACTCGACTGCAGACAGCAACGGGATTGAACTAGTGTAAATGAAAGGAAATCCAGAACCAGGCAAATTACAGCACGCCATTTGGGTGGTGTCTTAAAGCAGGATAAAGCCTAATGAGATTGGTGCCTTGTACACTTTTCGGTGCGTTAAACGCTGTTTTAATTGCTTCCAAATTCATTCACCAGCCAGGTTACAATCATCACTGCCTTAAAAGAACCTCCTAATTCCTCACTATTGTTCAGTCAGGCACTTTAGTTAGTCACTATTTGGGGCAAGCATTATAGATATCACAGGTTTACTGATTTTCTTTTTAATTTAATCTCTATTTTATTTAATCTTAAAGAGTTTGGAGATCAGGAGCTATGCAAAGAATTGCCTCTTTGTGAAAAGTTTGCTTTGGTTGGCTGTCAGTGAATTTGTAGCCACAGCAAAGGCTTTGATACACCAGGGAGAAAATCATGCTTTTACCTAATCTAACCAAACCAACCTTGTTCAGATTGATTCAGTTTCCAGCCTCAGCTCTGACCTCACCCTTACCCTCAATCCTGCCTCACTTTCACACTGAGTATTTTATACAGCCTCTATTTTCTCCCTGCATAGCTTCCCCCACCCCCCCCCACCCCAAACCAACATCTATGTTCTACTCATCAACCATTGCTTTAGAAATCTTCAGGCTGGATGGGCAGGCATGCAGTGCTGGCAGGTGGTGTAGCTGTTAGGCAGCCTTGTGTATCACAAGAGATCTGATGCTATCAAATTTCTTTTCCCCCAAAGACTAAAGAGAGCAAGCCTTTGTAAGCATGCAGGAGGGGGATGAAAACAGTTTGTCTCCTGAGCAGCCAGCCTTTGTCATTTTACAAATGAAATCACTTTGGAAATTTAGAGAATTAATATCATAATGAAGACGGGAGTACCCATTAGGGTGGTCTAATGTTGCTCTGGAGATATATGATGGATGTCCAGTTGCTGTAAGCCCTTATTTGCAGAGAGTCACCTCTGTAGTTGCCATTATTAGGAAGATGTCTGAAGCAGAGGATCAGACACAACCATTGCAAGATGAGATAGTGTTTGACTGGTTTCCAGGGAACCGAAGGATACAGCCTTAGTTGTACCTGTCACTATGGCTCCCAGCTTTTTTCCCCCTTAATGTCTTTTTTAGCTGTAGGAAGTTTCTCTTTAAAGATTCACTGCTTCTCTAATAACAAAAAAAGCAGTAATAGGAACATAAAAAATGTTACCTGGATTGCAAAAAGCTTCCGTTTATTGCAAAACAATAGGTATAATTCATCATCAAAGGACTGCAGTATGCTGCATTACTTAGCTTTTGCAAATAAAGATAACCATGAGATCTAACCTGCGGTGTATTACTTGCAGTAACTGGAAATACTCACCTGTTGCGTCCACTTCTGGAGATACCTATTGCACTGTCAGAGCAGTGATGCCGTGATTGCCATTCCTGGAAACACAGCCTCAAGAAAGTAGTACTTCCAGGAATTATCTTAATGGGCAATTGAATCATCATTTCTAGCACTACAGCATCTTTCCCAGAAGGACAGTTTTCCACACGCAATGATTCCAGTTAGAAGAAAATGTGGATATCCAAACCCCAATTCTTATCCTTCCTGACTGGTTTGCAGAGAACAGAAGCTTTATGCAGATCTTAAAATTAGGGAGAAAGGCACCTAGCACGTGTGAGGCTGGAAGGTATCCAGTACAGTGATTTTGCCTGCACTTCATTTTATAGTAGCTATTCTACCCAGGTCATTTATTTTCTTCCAATTATCTGTGTTCGTTTAATAATTCTCTACTGGTCACTAACATTGCTGCTTTGTTGTGTTATTTCCCGGGAAGCTCAGTCACTGGTGAAAGTTGTCGTAGCTGCAATGTCTTCCATGAGGATTTACACCAGGGCAGTGTCTGTGTTTTAAGAAAATCAGGTTAAATTCACTAATGTCTAGACCTTTTCCCAGCTTTGGGGGTATGCAAGGCAGCTTGTTGTTGCTAGCCTTTTCAAATAAATGTGATGTGATCGGTCCACACTTTGCTCTATATATAATCAGTACTGATTTGGGGGAATAATGAGTGGTAAATAAAAATGAGTGCTGTTGAAATACCCTTTTGTGTGTGTTCTCATGAATTACTCATGAAACAGGGGTTACAAATTTCTGCCCCTGATACCCAGTAATGGATCTGCACTGCCTTTATTTTTTTTTTAATATACAGTGTGCGGGGGGGTGTTTGGTTTTTGGTTTTGTGGGTTGTTTTTTTTTTTTTTTGCAAAATTCTATTTTTTTCCCCTAAATCTTCGGTTTTAGTGGCCAGATTCACCTTGGTGGGAGCAAATGCAACTCTATCAATAGCAATGGAATTGTGTCTGCATATGTCAGCGATGAATTTGGCCCCATATTTATTGGAAATACCTGGGCTGTTGTGATATGATGTGGTAAATCATGCTGAGAGCAAATCAAACAGACAGGCTGTGGCTGCATCACTATTTCATACAACTCAGGTCATAATGGACAGGACAATGCTGTACTGTGAAATTCAGTGCTAAGGAAAATACATTCTTTCTAACCTTTTATGAAAATACTTCTCATCCTTCAAAGGACAATTTAGGCAATGTGACCACTGCTGGAACCAGTGCAGGAGCATTTAAAAGGCAAATAGAAAAACACCATTGCCCAGAAGGAGAACGAGTGTCCGTAGATATTCCTATGCTTTTGCTATTCCAAAATTCCCATCAACTGTTGCATACACCCTCCAGAAATAAAGCTATTCACACTCACTACAGCAAATGAAAGTGATGCAACATGCCAGTCTTCAAGCCCAGCAAACTATAAATGTAATATCAGACAGAGAAGAGCTAATGAAAACAATCACATTAAACATAGCTCTTCAGTGCTTGGTGCTCAATAAGTGAGCAGCAGGCTTTCTCTGTCTAGCTTACAGAAAACAGGAGGTAGCAGTTTGCAAGGAGCAGCGTTTTAATGTGATTGGACTATAACAGACAATCTATTTACAGCATGCTCTGGGGAGCTTATAAACAAATGTTGAGTAATTTCAGCCAGCAGTAATTACCCTTGCAGCTGACAAGGATAGCATGATACTTTCTCCTTCACCTTCAGCCCAGTCCAGAAGGCACTGTACACAATGGCACTTCTAATTATTTCTGCATTTCTATGGCTAAAGACCAAAGTGTGTTATTAGAGAACATTTTAGAAGCTTTTTAAAAGCTTGTTTATTGGGACAATTAAAAGTCATCACTATGACAGCAAATAAAAGGTTCCATTCCTAGGCACGCGGTTGCAGCCGGGGGTTTGCCTGCTTACCTTGTAAGCCTTGTCTACATGAGGCAAAATTTACAGCCACCCCTCACCGCTGCTAATATGAGTTCAGCGGCATCAGCGCTAGCAAGGTGGGCAACCCTCGAGTATACAGAGAATGGGGCTTTATAAATATCATATTATCTAACCCTGCTTAGAGCACATTGAATAAACATAGTACTTAAAATGCTGTTCACTCATCTATGCGCGAGCTCTCAACGCAGCCAAAGGTAGCAGGGGTGAAGCCGTTCTAGCGGTGAGGTGGTATTTTTGCAGAGCGCCTGTGCTGCAGACGAGGCTTCGGACAACGTGGCTTTTTGTTTTCTGTTGAAAAAAAAATCAAAAGCAAGTTCTAAAACATCCATTAACACTTAATTACTGGTGAAATACATTGGCTTGGATTTTTTTCTGCCGGGCACTGGATGCACAAATGGGTTAATTCTGGGCTGGACGCAGCTGCCGCAAGTGAGTCAGCAGGAAGGTAGGGGCAGAGGGGAAGGGAGACCCGGGCTGTGGTGGGAGAGGGGCTGGGGGACCGGGGTACTGCCCTCTGCATCCCTCCTTTTGCTGGTGATAAGCCCCTACCCCTAGCCGTGGCTATGCGAAGGCAAACCGAGGTCTTTTAATTTCCCCAAATCATCAGTACCTGGTGCAACACCTCGAAAGCCCTCTCCCTGCCATTCCAGACTACCCCCAGAGCAGTCAGGCTACACCTGCCATCGTTTCAAATGCCCACCTTCCATGGCTCAGCCCACCGGCTCCTCAGGGGCCCGCCGGCCCGGCCCGCTGGCTCGCACAGGCCGCGCAGCACAGCCCCCTCCGGGCCCTGCCTCCGGCCGCGCCTCCCGGTGCCGGGCCCAGTCCTCCAGAGCCGGGAGAAAGCGCTGGTGAACTTCCACTGCGAGACGAGGTTTCCGAGTCTGTGCAGTTCTGAAACGCAGGTGCTTTTGGCCAGTAACTTACAGACAGATACAACAGAAACGAACACTCATCCTCCCCTCCCGGTTCCCTGATGGTAGCCGTGCCACAAAAAGGAAGGTCTCCAGCCTCAGAGAGACCCCAGGAGGCTGCCCTGTCTTGAGCAGTCTCTTATTTGGCCCAAAGCACCGGGTTCTTTTCCAGTTATGTCATACATACTACTCAATTTCATGTTCACACTGTGTGAGTTACAGTTTACCGTGAGAAACGCTACAGCTATTTCCAAAGAGTAGTTTTAAAAATGTACAAACTGCTACTCACAGCGAGGCGAGGCGTCATCGACGTGATTGCTGTAGGCAGTGATAATTAACAAAATGATCCAGTCACAAGACCGTGCACCACAATAACTTTTATTTAACATTGTAATACAGTCATATATGAGCCAAACTATCCAAAAGTAATTGGGAGAGGCAGGGAACTGTGATGTGTGCTGGTTTGCAAACACCGTGGACGGTTTGGCGTTCGCTGAGCTCCCATCCGCCTCAATAAATTCAGTTCAGACTCCTGCTATAGGAATTGACAGCAGATATCTAATCCCCAAAAGTGGATTATTTACATTTTTTGATACGTTACATTGCATTACATCCTGTCATGTTGCATCTCATCACAAGCAGATATAATATCGCATAACACAACGTGACATGATGACAGACATCAGAAATGTTTTTTGTTGTTTTGGGTTTTTTTAAGATTTTATATCTAGTATCCAAAATATTTCTGAGTGATTTCTAGGAAGATTGAGTAGATAAGGCGAGTGCCTGGATTACATGTTCCTCTGGCAGCTGCTGCACTGCCTCTCCCATGCATTGTTTTAAACCGAGCTGCCTTGTTTTGCAGTTTCATGAAACCTCGGCAATGCAATTTTGCACACATTTTGCAAATATTTTTAAAAGATTCATTAGGAGGGAAATCAGCAGAACACATGTTCAATAACAGCATAAAATGACAACAGCTGCTGCAAATTACCTTGGCTGAAAGGAAGCCCCAGAAATGCATTGCAAACTTTAACAATGTACTCTAGCTGTTGATTGCTCACACTGTCGCTCGCTACTCATTTCTGAGACACAGTTGGTGGAGGAACATTAATTTGTCCTTGTTCTTGAGACTGGCAGGTGTCACTTTCCCCAGTGTGGGACGTGAGTGACAGATATTTTGCAGCTGATGAAATGAGAATGCAGAAATTCAAGAGTGCCTCTGGGATTTCACTGGTCATTTGTGGCCAGCACAAGGGCAGGGCCCGCTGCTTCGCTGATGCAGGACTGGCTGATGTTGCTGTTGCTGCAGGCTGCTGCAGATTCACACCATTTTAAATAATATTTGTATTATGAAGCTCCCCCCCCCCCCCCCCCCCCCCCCCCCCCCCCCCCCCCCCCCCCCCCCCCCCTGCACACGCTTGATGGTATTGTGTGCTTTGCTTCTTTCTAGGCTGATACTGTCTAGGAAATTGTTCTAATTGTTTTTTGGGGTTTTTTTCCTTCTGTCGTATGCTCAAGTCTTTCTCAAAAGGATTTTACCTGCTTCTGCTATCTTTAATTCTTTGGATAACATAAATAGAATTGACTAAAAGCAATATGTAAGCTAACCTAGGGGAAACTGATTAAAAACAAGAGCAGTATTAAAAAATGCAATTAAAATAATCATCTCACGATACAGAGGTTTAGAAAGAGTGGGGAGAATTATATCAATTGAAGTATTTCTGTCATCTGATTTAGAAAAACAGAAAAATGTGTTCCATGTAGAAATGCACAAGGCTTAGTGCAACTAAAAAATATACTAGGAAATGAACAACACTGCAATGTTAAAGAATTAAGAATGAGATCTGTTGAATTTTAACACTATCCTCCAGTTCACCTTTATCTTTCCTTTGAGTCTCAGAGCATTTTCTTTGCAGGCAATGTAGTAGCTGGGATTTCTAACCCCCCCAAAAAAATTAATTATAAGTACAAGGAAAAGAAATTGTCTATAGTTGATGCCTTAGATAGATATTTTCAACCTTAGTTTAAATAATGTTGGGTTTTTTTCCGTTCAGCAATTTTATGTGAAAGGAGAGAAGGGGTTAAAACGTTCTGTAGTTTCTAAAATACTTTTTATAAGAACTAGAGTGCATATTAAAAGGAAAACGATTCTTTAAATGCTATTAGCTTTTTATTTAAACTACATATTATTTTGGAGGTGGTGATTTTCAAGAAAACCCAAAAATTTCAGGACAGGGTCTCATTTTGCTAACCATGTTAAATGTAGTGTATATAGAACACTGTAATCCAGAGAACGACTAACAGCATTTTCAATTGTGATAAAAACTTATTAACGTATTTGCCTCTTTAATGATTAACTGTCTTTGAATATTAAGAGATTTTTACAACATCTTATTCGCACCGAGGAGACTCTGCAAAAGGCCGAGCTTTTTCTTTATTTTATAAGTGAGGCTTCGTTTGATATGCATTCTGATTTTAGAAGAACCATAATATTTTAATCGATCTCTCTGTAAAGATCATGATTATTATAAATGAGATACAGTCGTGCACATCAAGCCTGACTGGTAGATAGGAGGTCATGAGTCAGGAATTATATGAAGAGGGGAAGTAAAAACTAGAAAATTTTCCAACATGATTGTTTAAGGGGACAATTATGTACACTGGCACATGAATTCAAGACTTCAGTTACATGTGCAGAGTTATCAGCCTTCATTTTCTATTAATTTCCTTCAAACTAGCCCTGAAAAAATATCATTTGCAAAAAAATAAAATTAAATGCATACATTTATTATGAAAAACATGTAATTTCATACTGAACTTTTCACATTCATGAAATAGATGACATTAAAAATCATGGCAGAGAAATATATCTGATGAAAATGTTGATACAAACCTAGGCTGTGAAAACACTGGTTAATGTCATTTGCCAAATGTTATTTTATTGTAGATAATTACTTATGTTAAATAATTTGAAACACACATAAAGAAAGCATCTGATAAGATACAAGGTAGCTATTTGAGTATAATTCCATTATCAGAATTGGAAAAATTCTTTTAAATAGATTTTTTTTTCCTATCAAACCTCTAGTCTCCCAAAACCAATACTGTTTTATTTATACATACACACAAACACACACACACACAGACAAATATACCTGCACATTTTCAATTGATATTTCCCCCCCTACTTACAAATGCAAAGATATACTGTTATCCTTTGGAAATCAAATATTTTTTCTAGTCGGCGTGCTTCTTTAATTAAACTGTATTCTTTATAGTGATCAAATATAATTAGCAGTAACAAGTATTTAATGAAAACAAACTGCTTTCCTTTGAAATCTTTCCAACCCACTGTACTTTAAGTCCATAGCTTCTCCAAGAAGATCATTGTATCATAACAACTAAAAATAAGTATATGATTAAAAGCTTGTCGGGTACTGCATCATTTCAGACAAATAAAAATAGGGAAGGTAAACACTAGAGATCCTGATTCATGTCAGGTACAAATCCTATCATTTAAGATATTGCTTCCAATGAAACAGTACTGTTAGTGGTTCAATGCACTATAGATCTGTCTTTTAACTACCCTATTTGATATCATTACATACTAAGACATTACCCCAGTATCTTTGATTATTACTGAGTGAGATAAGAAGAAAGTGCGCTTACACCGGACTCATTGACAGCGAGGTGCTATAGCAACTCTCCTGTAATTAATTGTGAGTGAAAGGGGGTTTGGTTTTTGCAGCCTCGTAAAACTTTTCCCACATGGCTGAACCCACGGTCAGGAGACGTTAGGCAACATTAACTGCCTGCACATTTCTGCAAGGCTCTGGAGGAAGCGGCTCGGCACTGGAGCTCCAATTCTGAAAACCCTGGGACACAAGACATCAGCATCTACCTTTCATCTTAGCTGAGATTTGGAGAGGGTTCAGACCACAGAGGCTCCTTAATTCTCACTAATTCATTTGCTTTCCTGATTCACTTGGCTTGGGATAACCTGCGAATGATAATGAACCTGTAAGGGGAGCGCTTAGTCCCTTGCCTTTGAATGTGCTCGGCATGGATTGAGGGCTTTCTGTGAATCTTGCGAGAGGAAAAGAATCTTATTAGCTCTGATTGCCAGTCATGAGGTTGCCTCTAAAAATTGCTCTTGTATTTTTAACTCTTGCATGCTTATAACAACCCCAGCTAAGGAGAGAGATGTGTTGTTTACACATTGAACATGGCATTGTTCTCAACATTTACTCATTTCTCTTTGCAATTTGATCTAATCATAACACATTTGCTTTACGTATGTCATTACTATACCACTATGAACACTTCATCATTTTTCCCATGATTATTCTACAAGTTCATAACTAGCCAAGTCCTCATCTCTTCACCCCCAGCTAAACATCCTCTTTGCATAAATGTATGCTCTCTAGAATAAAGGGTCTAATTTTCTTTTTTTCCTTTTGTTATTAACCATTTCAGCAGAGCACAGCTAGTACTGCTTTTTGTGTTACTAGTGGATTTCTAGCAGATTTGGTGTTCTCTCATGTTGGTTCTTATCTTTTTTTTAATAAACATATTGTGGATATGGATACAAATAAGAATTCAAGCCCCTCTGAGAATATCTGAAAATAAAACTAGGAAAAAGTGGCTTATTTTTGCTTCTCTTTGCCAAAGGAAGAGTCACCTTAGGACTAATTTTTTTTTCCATTCATTTATGTGAATTTAGGTAACTGTACAGAAGAAATAGATTGAAACCCAGCAATCTGTGTCAGAGTGATTCTGTTTAGACCGTCAAATTCCTTCTAGAGGCAGCCTTTGCTGATGGCTGAGGATTCAGAGTCCGGTTTCTTGTGGGCCCCTGTCATTGCCAGAACCAAATTCTAACTCCTGACTAAACCCTGGGAGATCCCAGCCTTAAACAGCATGTTCTGCTCCATTCACCTCCTTAGAGATGTAGGTGGCTTTACTACCCAAATCTTCCTAGGAAAAGCTTTCATAACATTTTCAGAGGGACAGCCCATCTTTTCTACAAAAATACAGTGTTTTGCTGTGGTTTCTATCCTTTGAAATATGACATATGTGCAGTTCTAGAAAACCAGTGCTTCAGCTTTGGTATTTAGTAATAAGTCTGGTATCAGCCAAAGAGCGCCTTATATAGCTTCCACATCTGTGACATCTATTCACTAGCCAGAAGTGAATGATGCACTGCACTGAGACAAAGATAAAATGCTTGTGTGTTAATTTTTTTCCCTATGTCTACATGGGGGTAGTATGGCATTTGACTAAATAAAAAAAAATTGCTTCCAGTTTCAGCTAATGAAATAATTTCCTAGATTCCTCTTGAAATATGAATTTTATGCCTTTTCTCTCTAATTTGGTGTTACCTCAAAAAAACCTCTAAGTGACAAAATATTACACCCACTGTTTCTCAGCAGAATTTGCCAAAAAGGATAATTATGTGAGACTGCTAGAACTCAAATTTGAACTGGAACTTCTTGTGTGGGAATATGGATTTCTATTATATTGATAGGCTCAACTCTTCTTCAAAGGGCATGAATAAGAGCTGATCAGCCAATGGAATTTATGTTGCATGGGAATTCTAACAGTTTGACATTTGCTTGTCGGATCATTAAACATTTCCGCAGGACAGTTACCAAAAAAATCCCAACTTGCTTTGGAAATGTCACACAAAAATATCTACATTTTGCATCAAAATGTCAAAACAAAACATTGATTCAAGCTGCTAAGTTTCAAAATGTCAATTTGGTACTTTTTATCAGTATTTTGGCTGTATATGATGTGTAAATTTTACTTAGAAATTATTTTAGAAAATTTCGTTGAATTTTACTTTTCCATCGTAAAACCTGGGGTCAGAAAAATCACAATTTTTTGTTGGAATATTTTGCACATCTCTATGGACAATGGTGAACGGAAAAACACTTCTTTATTAAAACTTCCTCACAGTTTTTTGCCTTTTTTTTTATATTGTAAAGCATATTTCACTCAAATTATTAAAAAAAAAAAGAAAAATACCCTGAATTTTCTCAATGTATGGCCAACACCATGGAAAAAAAAACCCTTCACTATCACCAGAATATCCCACTCCCTTTTTTATTAGTAGTTAAACCTAGCTAACGCAAGACATTCCAGTCTGAACAACATGTCTCAAAAACCCCATATTCATCTTAAGAAGAGCAGGTCCTTGAGAGCCTGGCTCCCTGCAGACAATCCTAGGAGAACGTTACCTTTGGGAATAGCTAAAATTAAACTTATACAGCAGAGAAATCGGGTTCAAAGTATCTCCGTACCCTGAGGACCAAGCTGCCCCTGTTTGCTGTAAGAAGCATCCCTACACGATGTGTATTTTCTTTTCTGATTTCTCATCTGCTGCCTTGTCCCCCAATATAATCGTATGGCCCATGTAGCCTGGCTACATCTTTCACATAGCACCTTTGCAAACTGTGGGAAACACAAGAGCACTCCCGTCTCTCACCGATACTTTACTGTCCAGCATTTTGTTTATTTTTCTGGCTGTTTTTTCCCCCACTGGAGCTCTCTGCTTATTAGAGCTTCTCTGCTGGGACAACATCCACTTCTAGCCCCAGGCTCAACTTTGAGCCCATGCAAGCCCCTGGAAATTTCAGAACAGGACCCGGCTGGCTCCTGCTCCTCTATTAATCAGCAATTTCCACCACGTTTTCCTCACCACCAACTTTCGCTCATAGCACTTCCAAAAAATTTGCACAATGTTGAACAGTTTTCAGCAATAAAACACAGCTCTTAACTAATCTATTATCCCTCTATGTCTGAAAATGTGAGCAAAATTGGAAAGTGGAACTCACCCACATTTTTCAGCTCAACTTGCAAATGTGCTAGAGAAGAAATTATTTTCTCCTCTAACACTCTAGTCAAAAAGCATCAATTGGCAAGTTACGCTCATTTACATACATTTTCTATTAAACTTTTCTATCATAAAAAATTGCCTTTATGATCCAGACACATAATTTATTATGCAATGCACCACCACCATCATCACAGTGAATTGCATTTTACGTGTTTATACTAACAGGGAAGGTGATCAGCTTTAGCCTTCTTTTCATTATATGCATCATTCATCCTCCACCACCAAGATCTCTGGATTCTGTAGCATATCCATCATTATCTAACTGCCAACTGTTTTCAGAGGTTCCACTGCTTTAAGCTCATTATTTCTTCAGATTGGTGAATCTACAGAGAATCTTTCCACAACATACAGCAGTCAGCATGGCACATGTGTACAGATGAATGGTAGGGGTTTGTCCTTCACAGTCTCTTTGTACCTAGTTTTGCCCCAGAACTGCAGCATGTAATGAGCAGCAAATGCATACTCATATGTCTAAAACTAATAAAAAGTTAAATGGCATTAAAAATAATAACCAAATAGTGGCATCTTTGTGTCTACGGGCTGTTGYGAATAAATCTAGTTTACAGATTGCTCAGTAGTTTGGGGTTACTGTCTCCTTATAATGCAAACTAAAGCATATAGACAAAGAGCTGTGCTAAGATAAGGAATTTCTTTCCTGTCCCCATTTACCTTGCTGCATTTAATTTAATCAATAGCTGAATGGGGAAGAGGAGGAGAATTGGATGGTTCAAGAGACTGATAATGGGATATCGAACCTTTCATCTCTATATCATTGATTCAACATAGGAATTGACACACTGGATCAGAGCAGTGGTCCATCTCCTCAGATATCCTCCCTGGCAGTGGCCTGTACTAGATGTGTTTCAGGGAGAGGCGTCAGAAACCCTGCAGTAAACATTTATGAAATAACCTGTCCATAGGAAAGGTTTCTTAACTCTCCCATTTACAATTTGGCTAATGTTCACACTTGGGGTAGTCTGTAACTCTTCAAAAATCTTTTAAATCCTATGGACTGCAACATAGATGATATGTTTGTTTAAATACATATCTAACTGAAGTCTGCATTCAGCTGAAGTCTTGGCTGCCAAGTTGCAATGAGTTCCAGAGGAGAATTATGTATTGCAAAAATGACTAACTTCATTGCACTTATTCTTAACTTGTTGCCTTTCTAAATAAATAACCTCTCCTATATACAGTGTAGCCATTATCTACACTACTAGTGGCCCATCTAAGCCATCTTCTCTCTCATTAAAATAATTTTAAACTTTTCAGTCTGTCTTGAAATGAAGGGCTTTTCATGCTTCTAATTATTTACATTGTCCATCTCTATACTTCATCTATTTCTGAAACATTCTCTTTGAGACAGGATAACCACAACTGAATATGGTACTCCAGGTCAGGGCATACCACTGATTTATTTAATGACATTATAAGATTTTTGGCATTATTTCTCTCCCAATTCTTTTGCATCTTAACAGTTTGTTTGCTTTTTTGACCCTTGCTCCATACAGAGCAGAGAGTTTCATTGCACCATCCAGTATAAGGCACAGGTCTTCTCTTGAGTGACAACAGTGATGTATTTGGGTAGCTCAAATTATTCCTTCTTATGTTACATTTGTCAACACTGAACCATTATCCTGACCATTCAGCTAAATTTGTTAAATTTTACTGGTTTCCTTACTGCTTTTTTGATCTTGAATTTTCTGAAACATTTGAGTTTTCTTTACTGTCTTTTTTACTTACAAGTATCATATACATTTTGCTGAACTAAAATACGGGAAAAATAAACCAATTTCTAGCCCTGCTATGAAGCCTGGAAATCCACCCACATGTATATACATACATTAACTCTCTCTAGGTTCATAATGTTTTTTTCTTTTCATTGTTCTCCTTTACTTAAATAGCTTCTAGTCCCTTCTTGTGTCCTTCTCCTGTGGCTATTTCCTGGCAGCATTTTCTGAGGAGATTTCTTTTCAGAAATTCAGTTAAAATACGTTGTTTGGTTGGCATAACACATTCTGGTAGATTAGAAAAAAATGGGCTTTCTTTATGTGACTATGTCACTTTCTGTCACACTGTTATGTCACTATTATATAACACTAAAATCATGGTCTTATTATTCCAGTCCTAATTTTAGTTTAGAAAGAGACATACTGAGTTGGCATTTCTAGGAACATTCCTAAAGCCGTAAAAATCAGCCTCAGCATTTGCTATTTTATCAACAATGGCTGCATTTAATGGGACATTGCATATCCTCGAGAGCATCTCAAACACTTTTTTCTTAAACACCTCTCCAAGTCTCGAGTGTCCTATCCACTCCAGTATCCTGAGAAAAAAAAAAAAAAGACGAAGGCAGTTGTCCTTGCTGGCCTAAGTGAAATAAGCTAATGGTCTTGATTCAGGTCTTAACACAAAATGCAAACCAAAACCCAAAGAGATTACCTTGTTGGTAGCCTTAACAAAGATGTTACATACATGCAGTATGAACAAAATGAACAACCCTTTCACCACGGGGAAGGTTCTGGTTCTTTGATATGAGAATTAAAGAGTTTTGGCATCGTACTAAACAAAACCTTTCAGCTTTTTTCCTCTGAGTTCTTTCCTGTGTGAGGAAGCAGAAATGCTGAGTCCATCAGGCTTTTAAATATTCTTAACAAGAAACATAATGGTGTGACACTAAGTATGTTAACTAGGCTGCAGGTGGAGAGCTATTTAATGTCACTCTGTGTCTAAGACTAGCTAAAATGCTTTGTGTTTGTTTCTTTGGTAAAACAAAACTCTCTAATCCAGCACCTACTGTGAATGTGCAGTTCTGGCTCTGTGGACCTGAAGGCCACCTAGAGACACCAGCTTCAGATGTGCACAAGTCCCCACCTTCATTCTCTTCTACAGATTTCTCTGGATTGATGTGTTCAGAGCAAAACCATCATCTGGAAGAAAAAAGACAGCTTAGTTACTTTCAGGATTTGCATCACTTCAAAGATGTTGAGGATCAAGGAGGCCTCTGTATCTACACCCTGCACCCAGCAGAGGGGAGGTGAAGGGACTAACAAGCTGGGACGCTCCACGGGAGCATGTACCCCCTCTCTTGGCACCAGCTGAGCGTTCCCAGTGCGCGCAGGCACTGGGCACCTCCAGGAGCTGTGGGTGTGAGGCATTTCTCCTTTACCTCTGTATACACATCCCTCACAGGCACAGTTGGCTGGACTGAAGGTTTAGCCCATAGCAAGGGAAATGTACATCATTCTCAACATTACTCATGCCAGCAGTGTTTTCGGGTTAATTTGTAAAAAAATATGACCTGAAAGCCTAAGACTGAGTTTCAAATGAGACAGTTATTTTAAGGCTTGGTTTAATAAACCTAATTTATTATGTGAGATAAGAGAGTTCTGCAATCGACTGCATGGCTTCATGGCTGAAGTTAGTAATTCATGTGAATAATGCTGCTAAAAGAAAACATGTTATATGATCAGTCCATAGCAATCAGACATGGTGCCTAGACAGCAGCTATCTTCACTGTTTTTCCTAAAACGCAGAATAGCCAAGAGGACTAGTTATCTCAGCTGTAAATATCTGAGATACAGGAGCACAGCTGGAACGTCACGGCTCCCTACCCCTGCACAGCCTTTCCTATAGCTATAGCATCATGCCACTACTGAGGGCTAAAGATGAATAAGTTTTGTAACTTGCTGCTGTCATGCTTACAATAAAGCATACTCTCATCTTTAGCATTTCTGAGCCTTTTTGGTGTCTACGTTTAAAGCATAAATGTAGCATTCCTGGATGCCACCCTCAGTAGATAAAAGCATACAACATTTTCATAAACAGGATAAAGCACTGCAATTATACAGAATGCACTGATGGTGACAGATCCATGGCCAGGTAAATGTGCACCCTTCGATTGCTGGGCACACCAGAAAATACTTAATTCCAATTGATTAAAGTAGAAGATTGGAAGAAAAAAATGAGTTCTTCAAGCGAATARCAGTGGAGCTTTCTCATCCATTAGGACATAAAATGACACTCTGTGGGAGTCAGAAAGTAATTTTTCTCCTTCAGATAAGATGTTGCACAACTGGCCAAGCACAATTATGAATGATTTACCTACAACGCATAAGGTATAAAATATTGCTTTTAAGTCACACACGCTGGTCATCTCTTCTGCTATGGCAGCTTCTCTGTCTCCTGCCTCCATATCTTACATTAATATGGGTAAAAGGTAGTTAACCCTTTTGGAAGTATATCTAAAAAGTGGCATTAAAAACATTTTGAAACATGCTCTGATATTCTAGTCAAACTAATAGCTAGGATGCTGGGATGAATGCATCAAGTCTTTAGGAAGAGGCATGAATACTATGCTTGCATTTCAGCTTCAGCACACATTGCCAGTCACAGCTATAAAGGGATGGAGAGGGTGAGCTGCTACAACAGTGATTATTCATAAAAGAAAATAGTTAAAAAATGAAGTAAAAAAATGACTCAACTTACGTTTGTACTCCCTCCCCCAAGGGAATGCATAATATCTGTATTTCACAATGTACAACTCATGCAGTTGGTGGCCTGCAATAGGAAATACAAAAATAGATAAGGACATGTAAACAGAAAAGGAGAGGTTTGGCGGAGGGCGGGGGGGCTGCCCAGTAAATGTCCAATTCTTCTAGTATTTTATCAGGCGTATTTGTAAATGGAGAGAGAAGAGTCAGAGGCTGAAAATATTTCAGGAACCTCTCCTGAAGCTGAATATTGGCAATGGCTGCATTGTGACATCATCTAAAAAGCATGCTGAAAAAGCTAAGAAGGCTTTCCTACAAAATCTTGTAAATCTTTGGCTGAAGAAATCACCTTACCCCAACCCATGGAGGTTCTGCCAATAGCATCTTCATTATAAACGTAGGCAAGTACACGCCTGTCAAACTCACAGTCAGGGCTGTCTGCAACGTGCAGTACTTGGAGGAAGGAGTCCCTGCAGCCCAAGGTGTTTGATGAGAAGCTCAGCAGCATACTGGACCTCGTGGACAGAGCCTGCTGGTGTGCCCGCCCCACGGTACAGCCGGGCAGATGGAGGCGCTGAGCTGGGGATGGCAGCAGGAGCAGAGATGCTACAGGGAAGGTGGCTTCTTAATAACACTTCTGCTTCAAGCAACTTCTTGTCAGCAGTCAAAGTTTCAGGTTCATGGAGCTGTGGCCTCCTGAAAACTGCTGCAGGACTGACTTAACTGTTAGTTTATTTGGCGAGCTCTAATAAATGGATGAGATATTATGAGGCTTGCTAAGGGATGCTGGCTCTCTGCATGCACAGCAGAATGGCTGGTTTAGTGGATTTTCATTAATTTCCCATTGCTTCAGCATGATAAAATGATCCTGGAGAAATCTAGCAGACAATAACCAGCTTCCTGTTTCTCAATTTAAAAGCCTCTCATTTCTGATGTGTTAATAGTCTTCATAACAAACATTTGCTAATATTCAAACAACTGAACATGAAAAAATGAATTGGGCATTCTTAAGCCTAARCTGCACAGAAGACAAGGACTTTTCGGCACATTCAGTGAGACTAAATCTTTGTCTTATCCTTCCAGGTGGGAAAGTATTTGTGGCTCTTTTTCATGCTTTTAATCAAACTGCAGACCTCTCAGCTGACAGCCACTCCTCCCTTCATGAGCCTTTTTCAAGAGACGTACGGCTTAAAGATGATATAACCTCTTAATAACCTTAATCAGGTTATTTTTTATTATGTTTTAATTCATTATAATCCTAATAAGTCTGTGGAAATCTAGAATTAAAATTTGTTTCTTTAACGACTAATCTTTAAAACATTAGCTACACATGGCATTAAAATATTATTTACCAAGAAAGAAGCACATACATTGGTAAGACAAAACATTAACATGTTGGATCTAGAGATTTTATTTAGGGAGAACAAAATAAAATCCATAAGGAGCTGCCCTTTCTCCTCAGTCTGAGCCCAGAAGGTAATAACTGATTTGTCACTAACTGTTCAAGTTACTATTTTATAGCTACTCCAACAACATCTTTTGGCAGCATGTAAGATGTCCTGCTGCGTACAATTAACCAGTACGCTGCTTGGGCAAGTGAGTCGTACTACAGCTCCCAGTATGTGCATCATGGTCTCGTTGTTCTGTATTAAACCACTGGTCAATGAGGTTGCAATGCAAGTACAGGGGGCAGTTCTTCCATATGTTTTGGGTCAAATGTATGCTATAGGAGTCTACAAGAAAAAAGCTTCTGCCCTCCCCCCCCCAAAAAAAATCCCCAAAAGAAAAGGGTCTCAAACAGTGCCCAAAACTAAGACTCATTTTTGTGGTGTATCTTAAATATCTACAGATCCAGCCACAGACTATTTCACTTGGTTTTCCACTGAAGAAAAAAAAAAAATTATGGTGAAAAATACAAAGACTACCTTTTGTTCCTTGAAGGGAAGGAGGTATGTCTGGAGCTCTGGTGTCCTATGATCACTAAGCAATGGGAGTTTTTGGTTCCCAGCGTAACTTGTGGTCCAAAGATGAGGCAAGCAGATCTTTGCGATGCAAACAACGTATATAGCTGGTTACTGAGCTCCTTGCTGGTACCTCATACTGATTAGTTCATGATCATCCGTCACAACCAAAGATCAGGGCCCAGATATAAAAGGGACTCTGAGCGAGGTTTTTGAGGTATGGCTTACCAAGTAGCACTAGCTGCAATGTTCAGGAAATGTGTTCGTAATCTTCAATATACAAGATGGGTGGCATCTATCTTGTATACAGAATATAAAATTATTTATTGGTCCTGGATTTAGTTTATTGTAAGATCATTGACTCTTTATTTGTAGAGGATGTTTTTGTGAGATTTTATGAGTTACTTGTCTACAGATCCAAAATAACAATACTACGTGTGTGTGTGTTGGGCATTGTAGCCACAACAGCACTCCAAGCAAGTAGACAAATCTCAAGCCTCGAGAAATTCACTGTGCCAAGTTTTTACACTCCAGACACCATTTACCAGTCCCATATGATTCAGACATAGTTCAAACATTCAACAACTTCCCCAGTTAAGCCCAGAATTCAGAAAGCATCACACTTCAAAAAACAAAGGGCCAAAGATGCAAGGGGAAAGTGAAAGGAAGAAGCAAGGAGTAGGAGAAAGACAAGATGATTTTATAGTTAGATTCTATACATTTAGAGAAAAAACTATGTACGTTTAATACTCTACTTGTGCCACCCTCCTCTGAAGTATTGGCTATTGTCAGAGACAGGAAATTGCCAGATGAACCCTAATCTAATATGTTTTCTCCTGTAATCCTATTTCCATGGAGATCTGTTATTTTACTGAAGGCAACAGGACTAACAGATTCTGTTATTTGATAATTGTGAATCTGTTTTTGAGGATCTGACTGCAATAAATTGTCTACTTTCACTTCCTCAGATAACAGGCCAAATTCTGCCTACGGGTCTTCTGAGTCAATGTGAGACATAAACATACCATTAGGGCAGACCTGCAGGCTCGTGGCCACATACTCCCTACAGGTTAGTCTGTTTTGTGCATTTCTGTTTATCCAGCTAGAAATGAGTTAATATAATTTTGAGGAATCTTAATTTTTAAACTCATGACAGCCTGTGTTTAAAACAATGCTTTTTTATAACAAACCAGTAGTTTTAGTTGTTTTTCTGAATTCAAACTGTTTCCAAAGACATGATACAGACCAACTGAAAGGACAGAGTTGGGAAAAAAAATAATGATAATTAAAAAAAAAAAAAACAACAAAACCAAAACAAAACCAAAAAACTTTGTGGGCATTTACTTACAACATTGTTATCTACTGTTGTTACAAACAAAAAATGTGAGTTTGCATGGTCAGCATCCCTTTAAATCTGCACTACTCAGGTTTCAAAAACCAGGCTTCTGCTGCTTCTGCCTGGTCACATACATACACTAAAGCGGGCACCTCTGATAAAACACACGCTTGGTCATGTATAAGCATGGTAAAACACTGCGGGCTGACACGCAGGCAGGTGAGCATCACAGCTGCTCTGGAGAAAATGGAGCTCCACTCTGTCACTCTGCTTTCTGCTCTGGGTCTTAAAGCTTGGTGGATGCAGTTTTCATTTGCTCGTGTTCTCTCACCGATGCTGTTACGAGGCAGTTTTAGTTAAAAAAAAAATTACTATTGTTAAACATGTATTAGTAACTTGTTGTTAAGCAATAAGAGCTAATGGGAGGACATTTCCAAGCAGTTGATGATTGGCCAGAGGAGATGACTGGGGTCCTTAACACAGTCAGTCATTAAATGTGAAGCAATACCCTTGCTTTTACCCACTATTGCTATTTGCATTCCCCCCACTCTGTTTACATCTCCAGTTTTCTGCACTCCGTTGATGCGAATTTCATTTTCTTTTCTTAGGTACTTACCTATTCCCAGCCCTTAGTAATTCGCACAGAAAATCTCCATTCACAATAGTCTATGAAGTTTCCAATAAATTATGCTCGGATTGCTGATTAAATGAAGATTATTATTAAGTGTTAAAATTAAGACTTTATCCACATTTTAGCAACCACAGGTGAAAAAACTACACAGATCAGTGCAATCCATTTATTGGTTTATGGTGTAAAAGTCCTATAGGGAGTGTCACAATTCCTTGTGCTGTCCCTGAGTGCATTTTGCATTAGGACCTGTGATTTAGCTGAAAGATATATAAAAATCACACACAGTCAGACAGGTCCCTCCTGGCTACACATCTGAGAAGGCTCAGGAGCATAAGGTCGACACACAGCAACTTAACGCTCACAAAATGAGCCCAGAACCACCTGTTTCAGGTGTTAGTATGCAAAGATTTTCAAGGTCTGGAGCTTTTGACCAAACCACACCACTCTTGGGGGATCTGTTCTCTCTCTCCCTTCCCCTCCCTCCTTTCCTCCTCCTACCAACTATGCACACAAAAGTAATGAAAGTTAAAGGACAGCAAACTACTTCATGGAAGCATGTTTTAAGTAAAGTAGCTGCTTGTCTTATTCAAGGAGTTTGATCCTGAAGTGGTTCAGCCATGAAAAGCAGTCCTTTGAGACCAGAGTAACCTCTGGTGTTACTATGGACTGTCTTGTCACTAATAGTTACCTGGTTTGAGTGATACCTTTTTCTTTTCTTTTTTTTTTTCATCCAGTTTTTCTGAGCACTGCGGCTTAGTTCAAACTTGAAGACAGTCACAGTGCATTTTCTTAATTACACTGACTCCGTTTGCATAAAGAAAAGGTTCTATTTGCATTTCATGCAAACTCTACCGCTTATTACTGATTTTTATACTTATAAAAATGGTAATTTTAAATAATGAGAACACTGCTCTTACTTTCTTATTAGGTCCTTTGCTATGCATTTGTAACTATGACCTAGAACTATACTAGAACATCTGCAAACAGATAAATCAGTATGTTAGTTATGGATGTGTTTATTCTCTTTCCATAACCACAAGCCATTCTTATTTTTAAAGTCCATCCCTTTTTAAATCAAGCTCAAAAGAAAGGTTTGTTGGTAGACTGTAATGGTCAAAACTGCATACAGAGACCAGAGGAAGCAAGTAATGGTAATCCACAGGATCATATTTTCTTAAGAATGTAAATGAAACATGAACATACAAAGTTTGGGAAAGAGCAATCTAGTGTTTCATTTCCTACTTGAAAGCTGAATATTTTCTGAATTCTTGCAGGCTCAATGGGGAAGAGGTGGGGTTTTTTGGAAGACATTTTGGCTGGTCTTCAATCACAGGCTTGAGAGCGCTGCTTACAGCAAGGCAGGCAATGGCATGAGACCAATCTCAATGTGCTTTAGGTGTTACACTGCCTGGGATCTTCCTTCCATAAACTCATTAATGACCACTACATGGAGACAACAAAACAAAACCAAACCCCTCAACATTGACCAAAAAAAGCAAAATTAAACAGACTTTAAAACTAAGTAAACTATACAAAAACACCTTAGGTGGAGAGCTAAGCGGCAGAAGCTCTTGGCTTCCAAGGGCAAAAGCCATAAAGAGAGAAAAATACTATTTCTTTAGATGATCAAAGCACTGGGAGCAGATAGTGTTCAACTACTGATGCCCTTCACTTCTTTTTTTTCTTTAGTTCAGAGTGATAGTGATTACTAATGAAGAAATCACTGAATTTCACAGGTCTCTGTGTTTGTAAGCATTCCATAAAAAAATAATTTTACAAATATTTTGTTATTCAAAAAGATTTAACGAATGTTCTGACTAAACAACTGCTTCTTCACAGCCTGTACTATCATTAACTATTGTAATTACTGCTGTAGGAGGATTGTGACTTTTCCCCCGATTGGACAACAATAATTGTAATAAAGAAGGAGAAGATGAGGTTGTTGAAGTCTTGTAGCAGAGCCTTTCAGTCCCTTTTGGAGGGGAGCAATTTGTAGAGCAGGAACAGCCAGGACAAGGGAGAAGGATAAGACCATTTTAGGACGTCTAAATACTCCTGCAGAATAACTTGGCTCAGATATTGTCCAAGGCTACATTAGGTTATTGGAATACTTATTTGCTAAAATAATTTAAAAAGTAAATTTCTTTGATCATAATCACATGAAGGAACTGTTTGGGATGATTGCATATGCAGTTTGGGGAACCTGATGGTGCATCTATCACTCATGGGAACAACCAGCACTCTCCTGCTCATGAGCCCTCACTGTCAAGTGCCCGTCACATCAGTAACTTCACTTTGCCCGCTTTCGTTTTGAGACCTAGTATCTCTGTTTCAGTCATGTCTGTAAGGCACAGGAAGTCAGGACTCCCTTGCGGTAGGCGCTTTTCACAGAGATAGCTCCCCGCTGCCTCAGTGAAAGGAGCTTATGTGTGGGATGAGTGGGTCCACCTCCAACTCATGGCCTCTGTCCTTCTGCTGACCCCTGGCTCTGCCGCTCCTTCTTCCCTATTCTGTTCTTGACCTCTTTTCACAATTGCCCATCTTCCTCTGTGGATGGTCTCTCTGCTGTTCTCTCACCTAATATGGATTTTGATTTGTCACAGGGAAAAAAAAAAAGACCCAAAGAAAGAAGGTTGACTGTGAACTCTACATTTATGCTTCCTGAACAGAAACTCTGCCTGCATGAAAATCAAATAGGGAAGGGAATAAAACATGGTGATTTTGAGACCAGATTTTCCCTGATTCCCTGAGAAGCCCAGAAGTCAGGAAGTCACTGTCAGCTCCCTGTTTCTGTGTTTCAGCCTTATTTTCAGCACAGGTTAGAGCTTTATGCCACCGCTCTTGGCTCTTAATCTGCCTTTCCTGGAGTGGGAAGCATATGGGAATGCATGACGGAGCTTAAGATTCTGCAGTCCTGAGGTGGTGAATACTATTACAACGTCGAGCAGCCCTGAAAGTGCTCCAGCTTCTTCCTAAGGACGGCCCCAAACCTCCTTACAATCTGCTCGGGCTGGTCTCAGCAAAGCTCTGCAAGACCCCGGGTTTTCTCCCAGGAGATTCGCAGGGTGTTATAAAAGGGCAGCGCTCTGTGTGGCTAAGCAGTGTCAAAGTGAGACCATTCGATGACAAACACAACGTGAGCTGAAGTCAGAGGCAGTAGCAGTCCCCCCCTTAAACCGTGATGGTGCTTCTGTATCATTACAGATACATTCTCTTATTTACAGAATTACAAACTAACGATAAGGTATGAAAATGCAAAGCATTGTGCTAACCTGGAGTTTCTCAGTTTCCTCCTTTGGTACATTTGTCTCATAATTAAGGGATAGTTTTTGTCTGTGAATAATAAACACTTTGAGCTTGAATTAATTCAAATATTTCTCTCCTATCTCTCTTGGTAAAATAATAGAGATATTCCAGGCTATCTCCTATTGCCCATTAATGTTGTGTATATAAATAAGCCAGGTTATCTTTTCCTTGTGAGAAATGTTTTATCTAACAGGCTCTTGTCTAGTGGTTCAGTACTCTACCACTCTAAATTAGGACACTTTATCTTAAGACTTCATAATCTTACGAGACTATAATTGGAAAGTTTATAAAAAAAATCCTGCTTTGTAAGCTTGGCAGCTGAGATAGAAAGAGGGAATGAGAAGGGCTACAGCAGAATTACACCATCACTGCTAGCCTGACTCCGCTTGACAGAGCCGTTTAATATTTTGACAAGACAAAATATAAAGCAGCATTTTATTCTGTAGAGACTTCACTAGACACAAGCATGGAAGTGCTTGTGATCAATAAAGTTTGCGGTGGAGAGTGATTTATTTACAGCAGGGTATTATGTAGAGAAAGAGCTGTGATATTTCCACAGGCTTTGACGGCATAATGGGCCCCTCTCAATCCTTACATGGAAGGGTTAGATTGTCATGGTTGCTCAGGCAGTATTCAAAACGTTATCTGATCAGCCTTAAAGACTTCAGAATGAGACAGATGATTAGTTACCCTAAACGATCCTCATCATGCAGAAATTGATGATTTAATATAGTCAATGACAGACGATTCCATTTGTACTAGATAAAGTGTCTGCGGTTTGTATCAATCATAATAGAGTTATTATTGAGCATAAAAGAAAAGCATGTTTAATATCATTAATTCCAGATATGTCGCTTTCCACATCTGGCATTCATCCATAGAGCAGAACCACTCCAGGCTATCATTCCTGCCTGTGTGCTGGTGACTCCAGTGTTTTTTGTAATTTCAAAATGTTTTTCAGCACCTCCAGCTAGGTGCAATAACAGTTTACAGATTACCTATGTCATCACATTTTGACAAACTTCTCAATCTGATGTGACCTTCATCTTTAGCCATCTGCTTGCCTTTGTTTCTGCCTTTTTTTTTTTTTTTTTTTNTTTTTTTTTTTTTTTTTGATAAACCTCTGCAGCTTAAAGCTGTAGTGGTTTGTTCCATATTCTTCTAGGTCAACATTTCACCTGTGTAAATCCAGAAACACAGGCTGAAATGCACAGACAGTAACGTGGGTTCAAGTCTCAAGGTAGCTGACACTGGGCAAACCTCCTAGGTAGATGTTTTCATTACTTAAATCAAATGTTTTTTAATTGTTAACAGTTATCAACAATCCCCACATAAAAATCAGTATTCAGAAAATACCCTTTGTAAAACCAGTCCTTCTGCAGGGCCTGTCTTTTTTGAATTCCTAGAAAATATGGGGCAGAACCTGGATGTTTCCATAACCGAATCATAAATACCTGTAAGTGACCAAGCAGAAACCATACTGAAAATGCAGTTCAGACCACTGCACGTGCAACTGGTTAATTCAGCCACGGAACCCCAACACTCACCAGAGAATCCRAACGTATGTGCCACTGGTCTCCAGGAGGGAGACTAAATTCCCCGAAAAGTACTGCATGTATTTACAGATTTTTTTTTCTCCCTATTTTCCTAAATCCCAGCTAAAACTTCAAATGAGGAATGAGGTACCTATGGGATTTTGTTTCTTTACGCATTCAGATGGACGATTGCATGGTTTTAAGTGATAAATGCTCAAAAAAAGAAAATTAAAGGGTTATAAAAGAGTGCGAGCAAGCTTGTTTTTAAACACTGAATCCAAGATTTCTTGTTACATTGTTCAAATCAGAAAATTGGCGAGGCATTCTTTTACATGCAGTCATAGGGACCTCCTCGCCTTTTTTTTCCTGCTTGCATGGGTGTTTTATACCAGTGGGGAGAACAGTCCAAATGAGTTGGCTGCCTGCCAGTTCAAACAGCAGGAAGTTTACTGATGCTGGAAGCTTTATTTATTTTGTGTTTTATTTTGGAAGGAGGAGTAAAGAAGGCTAATAACATTTCAGGGGCAAAGAGTGAGTTGTTGTCCTGCACTTGAGGCTCTGCTATCAACCAAGCATTGCAACATCTCCTATACTGCAGAGTTCAATCTAAAGATCAAATCTGCTATTACCTCCTCCTCTCCTACTGTCACTCCTCCAATGGAAAGGACAAGAAAACTAAATCATTTGAGTAACTACTACTGTATATACAAGCATTGTAACTAGGGGAGGGAAGGAAATGGTAACTGCTGAGTAGATCCCAGTTAATTCTGTGCAAAACAAGAGGCGGAAAGTTAGGCATAGCTCTGAACTGACCTCAGGGCCCAGATAAAGCAATTATCATGATCATTTAATAATAGCAAAGATCCTGACCTTCCTACTTTATTTTTATTCAGTCTGTACCTAATGATATGTTTCCTTCAGTAGCAAAGCCGGTTTTTCTGGCAGGGAAGAGCTTGCCGCTGCTAACCCCCAGCTGCTGGGTCCTCCCTCTTTGGGTGCTGCCCATTTTATTTCTGCAGATTATGGCCCATGAAACCAGACTGGCGAAAGGGCTCAGTGATACCAGCAAACCACTCAGGCCTTCTGCCTGGCTCGTTTCGGTGACCTGGTTTGCAGAGCAGCCCCTCAAACCGTTCCTTCAGAGCAGCCAAGGGAGCAATGAGCTGCCCTGACGGGGTGAGAAGCAGCAGCCACGGGAAGTGGGGAATGTCCTGGCAAGACGTCGCTGGCAGAGGACATGCTCCAGCAGTTTCGTCATCAGCAACACCACATCTCAGGGACTTTAGGCAAAGACCTCCAGCCTCAGCTGAAATTGTTTTAATGTTTAGAGCAGAAGTTATCCCTGGGAAACTACCATTAGTAGCTGACCTTAACATGATTCACCCTCGTGGCTCCAATTTCTACATATAGGTGAAATGGGCCCAGTTTTGGTCAACCACTTCAAAAAAAAGTAACAGATATCAAGGATGATACAAGGAGCAAGCATTACCTTATTTTCACATTAAAAACACTTCCATTGTGAAAATAAGATGAAAAGATAAGTGTTCAATACAGGAAGCGATAAATATAAAATATAGATGCTGAATATAGCATATGGCTTAAAGCAGTAGTGATCAATCATCACAGTAACTCGAGTTCACTAGACAGCTGAAACTGTCAGAGCAGAGTAACAGGTGACTGCTTCCTCAGTATCATTAAAGCTTTTAATACAGTTATTTCTTTCTGCATATAAGTATATGCATATGTGTGTTTGTGTGTATGCATGTGTATGTAAGGGTAAATGAGAGGAACTGCTACCAGTGAGTTAAAAAATAATGGAACTGTTTTCAGTTCTCCAGGCTCACCTTGACTGAAGAGAAAAAACTACTTTCCTCTAAATGTGCTTACTGGAAATTACCATCATCTCAGAGGACACCTACCTTTGGGCTTGGATTTCTAGCAGGAGACATGGGGGAAGATGTCTGGTTTGACAGGTATCAGATGATGGTAGCATGCTCTCACATATTCTCTAAGAATCATCTCATGGCAAATCTATCCAACATCTTTTGAAGGAAAAAAATGAAACTTCCCAAAACCTGAAAGGAAAAGAATATTCAAATTATTCTTCAGCATATTAAAACTTTCTGTTAAAGCAAATGGCTATTGGTAAAAGAAAAAAACTGAACTCTGAAGGAAGATTTAGGAAGAGATGCAAGAATGAGATATATTGGATCACAGCAGTGAATATACAGGTAGAGACTTTTAAAGAAGCATGAATTACTATCTGAATAAGATTTCTAGTCTTGGAAATTAAAAGGTTCAGAAAAAGCTCTTGAAATCAAAAATATTAGGGGGTACCGACAGTTCCATATAAAATGCAGAAGGTGAAATTGTCTGTATTGTTAGGAGATAAAAAAAAGAGTAACGACTGCTTTAAGTGGGCAAGGTGTAGAAAAGGAGCTRTAATATAAACTGAAGAGTGGGCCAAGAGGAGGTACAGGCACTGGTCACTGTCCTTTGGTGTGTATCTCTGGTATACTCCACTCTCAGCTGGCCATGTCCTGGCCACAGGGGGATGCAAGTCTTGGTCACTGGAGAGGGCATAGAGATCCAGTCTCCTCCACCATCGGTTCCTACTCAGACCATAATAGCAGCTGTGTGGACACTACATACTGCTGTTTGCAGTCACAGCTGGTCCCAGGACCCAGGTGATCACCAGTGACCTTACATTTCCACTTGCTTTCCTGTCCCCTCACCTTGCCTGATGTCTTGTATCCCCTGACTCTCTAAAAGAGTTGTCTTCTGCATCCTTCTGATTCTTCTCTTGAACACTAGATTTCTATATCACCTCAGTATTTCCAAGTCCCCCCCAGAGTTTTGCACCCAACTCCCTAAATGCAGAACAGCAGCTACCTTCCCAGGGACAGCCTTGCTTCGGGCTCACTGAAACAGCGGGGAAGGGCAGGCAGCCACACGAGGGGCAGTTTCATTTCTGCACGTGGGTCCTGGTGGGATCAGTGGTTGTCTTCAGTGACCACAGTTCAGCATTAGCCCTATTACAAGGTGTGCAGAATGGCTTCCTTGCTGCACACAGGACAATTCATCCAATGGAAACTAAAAATAATTAGAAGCTTAAAATAAGGGATAATAATAATGAGAATTGTTATATAATACTGGTGGGGACTGAGAGACATGAAGGACACCTTGGGAAGGTGCTGGTGAGAAGAAAGCACATGACAGCTTTACCCTCGGATCGGTACCAGCAGGAGAGTTTCTTCCACAGGCATCCAGGTGAGCTGTGCAGTCCCATGCCCTGGTAAAGCTGGATTCCTCAGCCTGTCAGAGCCTAGCCTCCCCGCTACCCAATTTTGAAAAAAAAATCTGTTTTCTCGCTAATTTTGGAAGCCACCTGTGATTTACATCTTCTTGTCCAACAGCAGGATTTTCCCATGAGAATCAATCTCTTTTCAGGTTCAGGCCTGCCTCCAAAATCTCAAGATGTTTGGTTAAAGCGACATTTCAGCCATTTTCCTTCAGCAAAAGTGACATTGAACACAACAGCAGAGGAACTGAGGGAGGGCCATATGTAGACAGGCAAGAAAATCAGACTCAAGAGCCAGTGTTGTGTGGAGCCACTTAAAGTCAAGACATATATTTTATTTCTCACCTTTCAAGCAAATACATGTCTTTTATGTCCACTCTTTATGGTCACATGGAAAAGTGAAACCTTGGAGACAGGAAAGAAAGAGAAAACAGATTATTACAGACCTCGCTGCTGTCCTGAGCAATTCTTCCTTTTTTCCATATAATGAATTAGCTCCTTGTGCAAGAATTCAGTTCATCTTAAAACATAGTGAATTACTATTCTAATTTACCAGTGTCAGCTTTGTTTCAACCCACTGTTAATCACTTAGTTTTGTAAGTTTTACAAAACTGAGACAGATACTTATAAATGTATTGTGGGGCACATAGGGTTATATTTGCATACTGACACATATATATTTCAATAAAAACATAGTTATTGAAATTTATCTATAAGAAACTGCGCTTAAGTTCAAATCCGTCTTGTGGTCAACACCATCCAGCAATTTTGTTCCTTCCTTTTTCTTTTCTTTTCTTTTCTTTTCTTTTCTTTTCTTTTCTTTTCTTTTCTTTTCTTTTCTTTTCTTTTTCTTTTCTTTTTTTCCTTTTCTTTTCTTTAATACAGGTCATCCATTCAGTTAAAGTTCTGTCAAAATCATGCAGTTGATCTAATTCCTAGTAACAAAAGTAATTACTTGGAGTTCTAGTTTGCTATAATTATACTGCTACAGATTTTACATACTCTAGAATACAGGGCTATGGCATTGCAGCTCCGGCAAGCACCAACTCAAGTCTGTGTGGCCTCTCCAGAGCTTTCCTGTGCCTTGCAATATTATCACCATCTTATAAAAAGTTTATATTTGCACCCTTGCAATTTAACATTATTTTTCCTTTTCTTAACTTGATGTTTGATGTCTCAGCATGACTGAAGGCAAATCCACCTGCAGTATCATGCAAGGCAGAGGTGCTCTTTCCCCCATCACTTGGTTTTGCACAGCTTCCCTAAGGCCTGGGCTTTTCTCCCACAGATTTCCCCCTTAGCTATTCCTTGTTTGCCTCCTCCAGGAGGGTTTGTGCTGTGCATTTTCCACCATTGGATATCTTACTCTGCCCTTCCAATCTACACATTTCTGACAGCTTTTTTTGCTTTTAAGAGCTAAAAACATAGGATCATCCTCCTCTGGCTCTCTCTCGCTGGCTGCTCAGTAATGAAGGAGTGGGCTCAGAAGGAGCATCACAAGGAATAAACCTGCCAATGGACAGGGCAGAGATGAAAAGAAATCAAGGTGTAAGTAAGTGCGTAAGATGGACCTGAATGATGCTATTGGTGATAACAYATATTTGCTTGGCTGGCTCAAGCTTTCCAGATACCTTTGGAAGGGTGGGTTTGTACTGCAGTGAACCTCAGAAAGGCTTTCTTGCTTGGTCTGACTGTCATTCCCAACATGTGGAATAACACCCGTACTTGAAACAACTTGCAGAGAAATCTGCTTATATTAAGAAAATGTAAACAAAGTTGATCAGTTCAGAGCCTGAATACTCAGCTGGGAGACACTCCTACTGGCAAATTATCTCTCTGAGAATATAGATACAATCCCTGGCTTGTTCCAGTCTGCTGGRTCTTACTCACAGTTAAATGTGATCAGTTAAAGCAAATCCCATTAGAAGGGTTCATTTGCCTTTCCTGCACGGTCCTAGGTTCCCATGCACTCCAACTTCCGGGGTCCTGGTGCGTGGGATGAGAGTTTGTTGCCACGTTTTTGGATGGGATTCTCACCAGCATACTCTCCTCAAATCACAGCCTAGAACTCAGACCTCGTATCCTAGGATGCCCTTAAGCCGATACGATATGCATACATTCGTGTTCATACAGAACAAAAGCTCAATAAAAAATATAGAGGGATCCAATTCAGAGCATTAGTCATCCCTTCCTTCATATGATTAGATCATTTTCACATAAAAATGCACTACAATACGTATTAAAGTCAAGGTTGTGAAAAATCAAAACACCTTTGATCAAACTTGTTGGAAACGAAACCGAAGAAAATGAATCTTAACAACCCATATTATATAAACAGATAACAAAGTACAAATGAGTGTATTCGCTGCCATCCCACTTTGCAGCATGCACACGTGTACACCTACCGCACAGTAGTATACGTTACTGAATAATAAATCACTCTTTGATCCAAGTAACCCAAAGCATTTTACAAACACTAATTAAAACTTGAAGTATCTCTCTGAGATACTTAAATAACAATGTACGTAATTTGTAGGTGGGAAAAGTGAGCCAAGGGAAGGTTAAATTAACTCACTCAGGATCAGAGGGGGAATCAGTAAAAAATCAGGAAGATGATACAAGTCTGTGTCCTGCTCCTCCATACAAACTAAGGGAATCTGTCCTTCTTGAATCTACAGAACGTGAGTGTTATTGTAACTCTAAAAAGGTCTTCCAGAATATTACTTGTCAGAGTTCATTTAATTACTATGAATTCTAAGTATCTGGTTTTAAACTACTAAGTGTGCTCTATTGCATCACTGTTTCCTGATATCTCAAGACTCTTGATGGAAAAAGCAATCCCTGCTCATAATATAAACCACTCCTGGATCTGACTCAGTGACAACTGGATACAACTGTGTGAGTTCTCCCAAGATGACCACTAATTGGTCCTTCATGGCAGGTACCGCTGCCTCCAGGAATTTGCATTGCATCACACAGAAACACAAAAACTGTGAAATAATTACAGAACAGCTAAGGGGAGAGAGTGTTGCCACAAGCAATGCTCTGGCCTCTCCTCCTGGGCTGCGTCGTGCTTTCCTCAGGCAGCATCAGGGCCGGCAGAGGCAACTGCCCCGCCAGCACGGACCCCCAGCCGCCTCCACGGCACGGTGGCACCACTGATGAGCTCACCCGTCCTCCCCCACCCCCCTTCTGGGGATTCACATTTTGCCTAATTGTATCTATACCTGCTCCTGTGAAATGATCTGAATTGCAAAATAACCAAACTAAAGCAAAAAAATTACCATCCTTATTTTATAAATTCCCCCCCGCTATTAACAGGGGTCATTCCTCAGCACCAAGCGAGGAGACAGGGGACAGCAGGAGGCAGATCTCTGCGTGTGGAGGGGTGGCCCCTTCGGTAGACAGTTTTCCACTAGAATTGTTCATAAAACTTGCACAGCATTGGGGGCAGCTTTGTGACATTCCTGGGGTATTTAACATTATTGATCTTTTTTGACAAATGAGTAATGTAACACGTTCATTACCATTAATCATCCTTTTTCTAATTCAGGTAAACAAGGGGTAGTTTGGTTCATGCTCAGCTAATATCTATTTTCGTAATTATTTTTACAAGGATCCTGTCTGATGAAATTCAAATATGTATTTATTTGGAAGAAAAATATTGATGCTCTTTTCATTTTAGCAAAGTATTCCATAAAGGATCAACTTTCCTAGCTGTGCTATTAAAAAACAAAAAAACAAATATGCTATTATGCCTTAGAACTACATTTTAAAACTGGGTCTGCTGTTTTTGGCTCTATTAGCATGGAAGTCAACAGTTAGCTTCACAAMGACGCCGGGTGGAGAACAATCACATTCCCGGCCCCTTGCTTGCCTTTGGCAGCTGGGTTGTTATTAGACGTGATTAAAACCCCCATATGTTCCCATCACCCAAGCGATCAGCTTGTGGGCTGCCCAGTGCATATGCTGCTCCCAGAAGGTCCTGCTTTTCTCAGCAGGTGTTTGCTGTGGGTGTGAGCTGAGAGGACCACACAGAGACCGGCTGTGGCACCRGCTTCGCCTTCCTTTCCACCGGGAAGGAGCATCGCAGTTCCCCCGCCCTTTCTCCGACTCACCAGCATCCTCTTTCCCAGGCACGTCAACCACCCTGAAGGGGACAAAGAAGCATGAAGATTGCTATTTTCCCAACATATCCTTCCTATTCTGATATATTTCAATAACATTAAAAGTATCTCCTCATTATCTGCTCCAAATCTCTCTAGTTAGAAGTGTCAGGAGTTGGTAATTGTACTTCTCATGCTGCTGTTAGCTGGCTTCTTCGGAAACCCTTCATCTGCTTCTGTGGCTTTGCTGCCTTTTCACATCTCCTTTCAGTGGTGACTCCTGGCCTGCTCCCACTGGCTTTTAAAGACAGGCTGATGGATTTTGAGCTGGGCTAGTTCTTTTTCACAGTGACTGTAGGCAGGACTATTGCAAGCTGAAGCCCAGCGTTTCCAGCCCTGCTGTTGCCCGGCTCTCCCAGGAACTCTCATGCCCCTCTGCCGACAGCTGCGATGTTACAGCACGAGCAGTATTTCCCATGTCCCTGCCTTTCTAGTGTTTGCAGCAACACTACTGTAAGAAAGGACAAAGGTGATACTGGTATTTTCCCTATTATTAGTTTAGTGCTCTGATGCTGTTCTGCACGTACTGTACTGACAGGCTCATCACAGAGCAATTTAAATAGAGATGTAAAGCACATTTATTTCTCCTAATGAACACACCAGTAATGCTCTTGCAGTGATGACTCTGTTTCCTGAAACCAACAAACCCTGAAATAATATTGACAGGACCAATTGCTTGAAACTTGGTAGAAACAGTGTATATTGAAGATACAAGAAGTCACACTAATAGGAATCCTGTAAGGCAAATGACTCCACAGAGAATAAAAGGTATGAAAAAAGCTCACTTGTGTTTTAAAAACACAGTTTCAAGAATTTATCATGTCATTTAAAAGACTGAATAGAGGTAAATATTGAGATTTTTAGGGAATGAAAAGGAACTATTACTAAATTGTACCATTAGATAACTCAGAACCATCATTTCAGTTTTCAACAACAGCCTCAGTTTCCAATAATCACAATACCTAGTCCTGAGAATGTTTTTTGTTAAAGATTTCAACAAAATTCTCTCTTATGCCTTTGAATGCAAAAAAAAGGTGAATTTGGCAGCTCTGTTCTTCTTAGCCCTCTTGAGAACATGTGAAAAGAGTGCTTGGTGGAAAGTGAATTTTAAAATTCATGTACTCATTACTGACATAAAATCTGTTCAGTTACCTAGTTCTAGTATAAAATCCTGGTTATGGTGGAATCGCTGTAAAAAAATCCACTGTTAAACACAAACTCAGTTAGCTAAGGTGTGTATTGATAAATATGTGCCATAGCCTCACACCATTTTCTGGTAAAAAGAAGATTTTCAGGGCACATGAGGAAGGTCTCCTGCACTGCCTAACCCCTCTCCACTATCTGATTTTTACACCACACAGGTAGTGATATTAGAATGAGAAAAAGCAGCTTACTGCTACTTCTTGGGCCCTTGAGTGTCTGATGGCTCGTTCAGAGAGAAAGAAGTTTAAAAGTGAATCATTTCAGAGGAAAAAAAGCTAATAGGTGATAGCTCTGAAATGGATCAGCTAGTCAAGAGAGAAAACTGGGGCTTCACCAAGCTTCAGATACTTCCTACAAGATGATGTCAGGGCAGTTTCAGAGATATTGCCTTGAAAATTAAGGTACAAAGAGAATGACTGAGTAGTAAATCATAGAAAAGGTGGAAACTGAGGCAAGGTATAAAAGAACTTGACATGTCAAATAGTCAGGGGGTTGATAAGGAGTGATACAGAGAAGCTGTCCCTGACAGCTGAACTGGTCCACGCAGGTAGGCTGGAAGAGATGGAGGCCACACAGCTCCTCTCCTTTTCCTGCTTGCTATTGTATCAGGGACACCAAATTTTGCTACTTTCATTTTGGTTAAGGCAAAGACTGGAAATAAGAACCCCAAATCATGAAACTGCCCTTAGAAAATGCTTTCGTTCTTGTGTCTGTTTTAACCCACAGCACTAAGGGTCACTTTGGTCCTTAGGCACAAATGTGTAACTTTTCAAGAACAGAATTCATCTAAGAGGATCAGGTGGCTGGACAATACTTTTGCTTGTCCCACTTTTCAGGCATGGCAAAATAAGGAAGAAAAGAACAGGTCTTTTTCTTCCACCTATGTTATAGCCATCTGCTAATTAACAAAGTATAGAATAATTCCAGTCAGTTTTTTTTAACATCTAGGTTGCTGTACTTTCTTCATCTAATATTATCATTGACTGCTTTCTCCATTGTCATTAATATCTGTCTACGACTGTAGACAGGTAAATAATTGCTACACATCATAATCACTTTCTTACATGATTATCCTCTAGACACCTTAATTTTATTTGCAATAGCTTTCTGTCTTTTCATGAAGCAAAGGAATGTATAGATAGTATAAAGCTATAGGAGAAATTCAGATACACGGCATCTCTGTTAAAACATTCCCTGATTGTCTTAGGTTACCTGCTGGCTCCATTACAACCTTTCAAAAATAAGAAATCAAAGACTAGGGAAATGTTCTCGGCTTTGTAGTGTTCATAGTGGGCTGCTTTGCAGCTTCAGAGAAACTGCAACATTTTAGCAGTTTCTATCACTGACCTTCCCTATATTTTTTGCAGTTTCAGCTTGAAGTTTGCTTGCTTTGATATAAATCATTGCAACGTTGCATCACCATGGAGCAAAATCACACTACACACTGTAACAGAGGAAGCTGATAACCTGGGCTTTGGCTGATTATTTTTCTTTGCCTTGATAGAGGAAGGTACCGTGAAACTTAAAACTCCCCAGCATAGGATCCTCAGGTCTGAATAGCTTATCAAGTTATTATTTTTGAAATATTAACACACTGGTAACCATGATAGGATTGCCAGGATACAAACAAATTCTGTTTGGAAAAAAAAGTAGTTGAAAACTTTATGTATTGATGTGTTCTCCTGTTATTCTTCTTATTCTTTCTGTTTTTAATGCAGCTGAGCCAAAGGTTTCAGGGTTGTTTAGAAAGCGACTTGTAGAGATTTCTGGGGTCATGTATACGTTCTTCAGTGCTTGTTTTCCTTATAGGGTGCTGCTCAATAGTGCGTGGTAACTTCAACAGTTTACAGTCTATTTATTTAGTATTCCTGAAGGAAGAAACTTCGAAAAAAGAATAGGATTATGTGCCTGACATGTTTCCTCTACAGAGTACAACTCACTTTGGTATTATTGCAGCTACAGCAGCCAGACTTCCAAACCCAGATCTTGTTATATGAATTTGTAATAATGATATGCAGCTTATGACAGCCTCTTTTTCACATTTGCTTTTCCAAGCAGCCCTGTTGAAATTAAAATTGCAACCCAGATCAATTTCTGCAGGGAAATTTAAACAAAAAAATAATGAATAAAGGAAGATTTCTTATACATAATCATTTATACTCCTTAAACTCACACCGTTGATTGCTGACCTCTGAAAGGTGGAGAAAGTACCTGTCCCCTGAGTAGATACCAGAGCCTAGACTTTGTCTATTGTGACTTGGTATTCAAATAGCAGATTTTTTTTTTTTCTTCCCACACAATAATTCTCAGATGTGTTAACCAGTGAAGAGAGAAAATTGGATGTATTGTGTATCATGGAAAAAAGACCTGGTGTAGAGGGAAGACAGAGGATAAACGTTCAAGGGAGTAAAAAGATTCTTAAACATTTCCTTGATTTCTCTTTTGTTAGTTTACATTTGTGCCTGTGAAGACAAACTTTGCACTGGTTTCTGAGTTGTTAAAACTTCTACACAGTGCAAGGAAGTTCAGTCTGAATAATAATCACCAGTGACTAGGTCTTTCCAGTGGGTTAAGAGTGATTTCAGATACTTACAATCACCAGAAAAACTTAACAGTCAGTATCATGAAACTTCTGAATTTTTAGTCAGAATCTCTATCTAGTAGGACAAGTGTACCTGAAGCTTGCTGTTACCCAAAAGTACATTCGGACACATAGGCAGGTGCCGCTGGACAGAGCTTCTGCAGCTTGAGCATAAGAACACTACTGACCTTAAAAATCATAAGAAGTGGTCCCCATTCTTGCAAGCGACCAGACTTTTACCTTCTACAGGCTATTGACAAATGTTTTCACAGGAGGTTGTGTGGAATGTAATAATGGGATTTCATAGTATCTCCTAAAATAATTTCCTCCAGATCACATGCACCTAATTGCAACTCTGCAGAAATTTCAGAACAAGATTGTGTAGTTATTACTATTCATGTTCCTGTCACATATATGGGTCCATGTCATAGATCGGCAAGCCACTGTGCTTGGCAGCGTATGAGTCAAGGGAAAAGAAGACAACCTCATGAGAAAAAGCTTGTACAATGGTCCCCCCTGCTTAGCATTTTCAGCAGAAAAGTCATAGTGCTCCAAATACCCAAATGACAAAAAAGTCAAGTCAGGTTTTGAGTCAAATTCCAAATTCCACCCTCATGAATTCTCCCTCCACGCCCCCCAAGACACTAAGACACATGAAAGGAGAATCCTTAGAAAGCTTGGTAGGAGAAAACTCCTTCAGCAATTGTCTGGGAACACAAAATTCAAATGAGAAGTGGGAGACTCAGTTTAGATGAGTACAGATTCCCGCACAAATGTCACTGCCTAGATAGGTGAAAACCTCAGGTCTCCGAGCAGATACAGCAAGCATCAAAAGCCCAAGCTTTACTTGCTCCTGGGGCTGAGCGCTAGGGAACACCTACGCATTACAAAATTGTTTTGATTTCCTCTTTCCCTTTCCCACTCCTCTGTAAGGGTACTTTGCTCATTCAGGCCAGCTCTGATCCTTTTTTCTCTTATTCTCCGTCCTCTTTCAGCTTCTGGGCATCTTTAATATGCACAACAAAGTGTCAGTTTCATTACCAGCAATCTGTATTCAAGGATATCAAATTTGTGTAAATTCCACAGCATTGCACAATGTTTCCATTTAACCTGAATGAAATTCAAGTGCAAATGAGGTGTTAGTCATTCATGAATAGAACTCTTAATGTGTAGACATGGTTTTTTAAGGTGAATTTAGTACTCAGCAAAAGGTGCCAAATTGACATCACTGAAAACTGAAGTCCTCTATGAATTCTTGTAAAAGGGATGATGGGGGAAGGCAAGCCACACTGCTGCATATAAGCCTGCTGATAACTAGCACTAGAGATGGAAAGATAATTCAAATATTGTGTCCCTTTAAAGGTTTCATTCTCTGTAGAGGGAGTATTAGTCCCTCCACAAATCTAGTGGGTTTTGTGACACAAAATTTCAGGGTATGGAAAAACTGAGAAATGCAGAGCTCCAGATCATTTCACTTAAGGCACTCTGTAATGAGATCTAATCAACTTTGAACACCTAGGGGTGAAATTCCCCCTCCTTTCCATAGATGGGTTTTTCTCATACTCCCAGGACAGACTCCGATTTGTTATTGTTAAACAAGTGATGTCATCCCCAACTAACCAAAATGATTGGAAGTGCTAGAAATAAGTATTACAGAAAAGGTTGAAACAGTACTTTCATACTGAAAATACCCAAGTGTTTTTAAACAAACACATACAATGTAAATGCCAGGTGACACCCAGCCACCGGCTAGGTACTGACTGGCCACAGAAAGAAAGATCTTTCACTCACTCATTGAGTGAACGTGGCAAATCCCATCCTGCAGTTTCTCGCCTGTAAAGCATAGGCTGTAACTAGCCCTAGCTCAAAGTGATTTGACATGTACGAACAAAAGGTTGCACACAAGAACAACATATTTTCTCTAAATACCTTCTATACTACCTGAACTCAGGCAAAACACAGTTCTGCATTTACAAAATATAGGATGTTGAGGACAAAGACTGACTGCCAAGACTGCATGGCTGGTCAATAAAATGGTAGATGAAATTCACTATGAATAAAGAAAGACTGACACACATGGGAAAAAGTCTTAGCTTCAAATATGAGTGAAGAGGTTCTGAACTGACGATTGTAATTCAGCAATAAGAATATACGATAGATCCAAGGAAGAATTAGGTCAGTGCTCATTATCAGTCAAAGCAGCAAATAAACTGTTATGAATTTTTAGGAAGGAATAGAAATAAGACAGAAGCAAACAGTGTACCTTTGAATAAATCTATGATTCACCCACATTTTGAATAGTTCTGCAGCTCTGGTCTCATTTCAAAAAGGATAAGGTCAAACCAGAAAAGGCCATCAAGGATAATGCACATCTGTACAAAGAACTGGGTATGCGAGGACACCTCAGCTTGGAAAAGGCAACTGAGAGAGAATGCACAAGTCTAACCTGAGCAGCCAGAAAAGAGTGAAAGGACATTGATTCCCACAGCATCAGTTGTTCACCAACTCTCCCAGTACAGAAATGTAGGAGGCAACAAACAAAATCCAGTTAGAGAAGGAAAGCTCGAGCACTGGTGAGCAAACCTGCGGAACTCGCTGCCAAAGGCTGCCAGGGATGCACAGAGGTCGCAAGGGAAGACTGGGCAAATGCCAGAGAAGACACTCTTTGAAGTTTACTGGAAGAAACACATCCAGCTCAAATACCCTGAGCTGAAAACTGTTGGAGGCTGAGGAGCCCAAGCAGTAGCAACATACTGCCTTTGTCTACTGGGCATCCACTGTCAGAGGCAGGACACTGGACTAGATGGATCTTAGCCTGACCCAATAGGACTATTTCTATGTTCTTGTTTTGCTGTCTTTACCTCACAGCATGTAGCTATAACTTTCCGATAGCTGAGTGCAGATAACACAAGGCTATAAACCAGGTAGCTTTGCTGGTACTGACAGCAATACCTGTCCATTCAACCCTATGGCACTTCTTAAGTGAGCCTTCATGCTTACCCACACTGAGTGTCCCATGGAAATACAAGCATACGCATGTGTGTGTGTGTGTATTGGGATGAGTAGGGGAGGGGTTACCCACAACTTCACCACCATGCAGCTATCACAAGTCATCTGACCAATTCCCATTTACTCGCGTTATTGCTGTGGATTAGCATGAACAGAGGCAGGAAGAGATTTCAGCACAAACTGGAATATGGCCAAGCAAGAACAGGAGGAGACTGTGAAGAAAAGAAAGTCTTCAGCAGCCTAGGTTGGCACAATGTCTCAGTAAAAGACACAGCACCCCTGGGACAGTCATCCCCAGAACATCTATTTACAATCAACACAGCTTGCCAAAAATGCAGCACTGCTGACTTTTAGTATACACACAAATGTATGGCACACAACGCCTCACTTCCAAAGTTCACAACTAAGTTCTACAAAACCAATAGTCCTGAGTATCCCTTACCACATCAAACCATGCACTGTAAGAACATCATGTTACTCCAAAGATTTTTTTTTTTTTTTTTAAGATATACATGGTTTTTAAATAAAAATCTCCATTAAACATTCACTTATTTCCTGGCTTGTTTTCTTCTTCCAAAGTGCTCCCTCCTTTGGATAACTCTAAGGGCTGTAGAGAGATAGATGAGTAACTGTCATTTTAAAATGAACATTAAAATGAATATGGAGGTTCCCATCTTCCATACCTTGACACATTTGCTCACAGCTGCCATGGAGTGCCTCGTGACATCATTGTGCATCATCTTTACACGTGGGCCATGATGCTCCACAAGGGTAAAGATGGTGCAAAACTGCACACAACTCCCTGGGACGACTCCTGCTTCTGTGGACTGTGCAATGAGATAGGGAAGAATTATCTGCCCTCTGAAGTGGCCAAAAACATATCTTTCATGCAGGGGTAAACGAACCCATGTAATTGCAGCAGAATGAGACTATTGGGAACTCTCAGCCCTGCCGAGCAGTAAGCATTGCAGGACTGCCCCCCACGTTTGCATCATCTCTGATTCTTACTATTTCTACAGAGGTAGCTCAGGAAAATTGAACTTCATAGATATCTTAGTATAAGTTATATCCATATTTAAATGTTACAGTAAAAGCATATTTGATCAATTTACAGTATTTCAGTTCTATTGGTTTGAGAAGAACAGGACTGAAGTATTACATGCAGCATGAATAAGCATTAAAATTTGGTTGTCCAAAAATCCTGAGCCTCCAAAACTGCTTTGGAACCACCTGGCTTAGAAGCATTGCTGTTATTTTGGCATTTCTACCTGTTGAGTTGAACCTGACAGGGAGCAAATGCAGGTGCCCAGTCTGCCCGGCCACTGGGGTTTGCCCCTTCTGCAGCACCCTCACACTAATTCCTTCTGGGACTGAAGACCTTAAAATGTTGCCAGAAAGTTTAACCTCAATAAAAGCTATGTGCCAGCCTAGTTTTTAAAAGGATCTAAATAAACATTCACACCTCCCAAAAGACAGGGGAGACCAGATTAATAGTTAGCCTTTGTAGCTAGGGTAAAACTTTCCTCAGTTTAAAAATGACAGGACTTGGTTTATACTTATTATTTCAGAACCTTGTCACCCATCCCTCATTTCACCAGAAGTTTTCCATATCCAGCAGAGACTCTATCTGGATTCTTTGCTGCTGCTTTGAATTAATTCTTAAACTAGTTCCTGCCCGCTCCTCTTTTAAATTTTAGGTGAGGAAGAAGAGGCGATTCCAGCTAGCACTCAAGGCAAGAATAAAAACTTTGTGTGACCGTTTGGAACTCTCACCCAATTATCATAATCATACTTTCTAATTTTTTTTAATAAAACTAAAAATCCATATCTAAACAAAAGCTTTATTCCTCTATCAGAAATGAAACTTTATTCATAGTTATTAACCATTATAGCAGACATACCCCTTATATAAATATCTATAAAGTAATGAGTCTTTCCTGGAATAAGATGCATATTAATTAGATCCTACAGCACTTGAGAGACTTTGGTTCAATTCCCACCAGTAAGGTCAGGAAATGCATCCACAGTAGTTAGCAGCTAGTTTCAAAATCTCAATGCACTGAGCAGGATGGGGTCATTCAGTGGAGCAGGTACCCCAAGGGAAGGGTAAAACAAGAGCCAGGGATTATTTCACAGCACTGAACTGGTACACTGCAGGAGTGACGGACTTTCCCTTCAGAGCAGAAAAGCTTGCCAGCATACTGTCCTTGTTGCCCACTCTCATTACAAAGAATGTAGCATGTGAAGCAATTAATTGGATGATATGGGCTGGAAAAAGCTAAGAAAACTGTGTGAGCGTGTGTGTGTATATACGGGGGAGATGTTAATATAATATATGAGGACAACACTAACATATCCACACTAAAAAAGCCCTGCACAGTTAGATATAGGACCGTCTCCATAAGACATTGAAGCTCCAGTGCTGAGCAGGGTAAAATAATGCAAAAAGCCTTCTACTCACTTGAATTTTAAATTCAGATGATGATTCACTACTATGGAAAGATGGATTAAATATCTCATCTTTGCCCATGGACTGCTAATGAACCAGGCTCTAAACACTAGAAGACTTTGTGTAGAAGATGGAATTTCCATGGGAACGAGATTCTCTGAACACCTCCATGCTATCAGGACAGGGTGTTTTTTTGATATATATTTCTGTTATTCTATCAGTTGTGACAAAGAAAACTGATAGGAATATGCTCTGTAATCTCTGAATTTTGTTTTGTTTCCATTTTGAATTACAGCACATACATGAAACAAAGATAAAGTATTCTTACAGTAGATTTTAGAAAGTTTTAAGAATCAATAACTTTTTTTTAATGGAAGATAAAAGTCTTCTGAGGAACTCACAGCTGCAAAGACTGGAGAGAAAAATGGCTTACCAGGCTAAAAAGTAAAATTATTATTTATGTCAATAGGAAAAATTCTCTGATAATTTTTCATTCCATAAGTAATTGTCATAAAAAAAATCCCAAGCCAATGAACACTCTCAATGTTTAATAGTACAAAACATACTCTAGAAATGACAGAGTTAGGGAGATATCTTTCCTCATGGGAAAACTACTCCATTACACTCCTTACAGAGGTGCTACACTTTCCTCTGAAGCATCTGGTGCTGGCTGCATTTAGAGTCAGGATACCAGGCTATCATGACCTTTAGTCTGCTCTGGCATGGCAGTTCCTGCGGTCTTAGATTGTAGGCTGCACTAGTGTATTATTAGAATGAATTCAGTTTTGTATATCAACACAAATCATTTATAGGCAAATCTTTTTATTCATGGTTAATCAGAAATTTTAGAAAAAGCAATATTTGATCTTGCAGGCAGTAGATGAGTAGTATTTTTTTAAATTATAAACTCAATCACGCAGACATGTTATTCAAGCCCATATCTGTATGTGTGCACATCTCCTTGCATGTGTGTTGTTACACAACTTGCAAGTGAGAACCATTTGCTCTGCAAGCACAGAATACTGCTATTAAGCTCTGGGTAGCCTGGAGAGCCAGATCTTGTTCAAATCATTCTCCAGGACAACAGTGGCTGTTTCACCATGTGTGTATGGCACATACACATGGTGCATTATACTGGCTCTTCCATTACACTTACTGAATCTGACTTAGAGAAATAGGACTCCACACTCTGAGTGGGTAAGAGCATAACTAACATGGCACTTTTTTTCTTCATATGCATCTTAGGTTTCTTGCTGCTGCTATCTTGAACATCTACATGGCTCTGAGGGCAAGGGTCAAGGGCATGGAGGTCCAGGAGGTTTTCTCCTCGGTCCTGCCAGTGAGGGAAATCGACTTGAGGAGGAATGGAGGGATCCTGTGGGTCAACAACTGGTTGCATGGCTGGAGCTGACAAGAGGGCTGTGGCTTTTACAACCATGGGAACCTCTTGGAGGACTAAGGACTGCTAGGAATAGATGAGATCCACCCAATCAAATGGGGCAAAAGCATCTCTAACAACAGGCAAAGGTCCATGGGACCTGATGGGATGCACCCCCAAGTGCTGAAGGACCTGACCAATGTCATTGCAAGGCCACTCTCTATTATCTTTGAAAGGTCACTGTGTGTTCCTGAGGACTTGAAGAAAGCAAGTGTCACTCCAATCTTTAAGACAGAAGAAGAAAGAGAATCCAGGGAACAACAGGGCAGATCAGCCTCACGTCGATCYAAGAAAAGGTGAGGGAACAAATAATCCCGGAAACCTGGTGGTCAACAACTTGAATATAAGCCAAAAATCCTCCCTTGCAGCAAAGAAGGCCACCAAGACCATGGGCTGCATTAGGAACATTGCCAGCAGGTTGAGCAAAGTGACCCTTCACCTCTACTCAGCCCTGGTGAGAAATATCTGGAGTGCTAGGTCCAGTCCTGGTCCTCCCAGTACAAGAAAGATACGGACTTACTGAAGCAAGTACAGCAAAGAGCCAAGAAGATGATTAAGGCACTGGAGCATCTTTCATATGAGGAGAAGCTGAGAGAGCTGGGGGTGTTCAGCCTGGAGAAGAGAAGGCTTGGGGGGTCTTATCAATGTGTATAAATACCTCGTGTAGGGGGGGTAATAGAGAAGATGGAGCCAGACTTTTCTCAGTGGTATTTGATGGAAAGACAAGAAACAACGGACACCAACTGAAACACAGGAAATTCCATCTAAACATAAGAAAACACTTTTTGGAGGGTGGTCAAACAATGGAGGAGGTTGCCCAGAGAGGCTGTGGAAATGTCGTCCTTGGAGATACTCAAAACCCACCTGGGCATGACTCCTGGCAACCTGCTCTAGGTGACCGTGCTTGAGCAGGAGGGTGGACTAAGTGATCTCCAGAGATCTGCCAACCTCAGCCATTCTGGGATACTGTGATTTACAGTCCATCTGAAAAATTCCTCCCCAGTAGTCATCAATTGCACAATGATTTCTCTTTCTTCAGTGTGTAAGTTATTTGCAGCACAGTAGCACAGAACCTTTTCCATACCATTCCTCCTATCACTGCCATCCCACATTCTTTTTAAGGGTGATCTGCTTTACTTGAACACATTTTCCCTGCCATAGAGTCAAAGAGGAAAGTCACTACAGCTTGTGCTTATGCACAAGAATGTGACAGCTCTTGATTCTGCCGAGTCTCAGGTTGTGAATCACAGGGAAGATTTTCAATGTCCAGCAGCTAAATGTGTTAGCCATGACATTTCTGAAGTTCTATTTTTATATATGCACCAGAAAAAAACCCACTTCTTTATATCTGTTCTTTACCACAATATTTCTTTAACAACAGCTTTGATGCTACCACTATATGCTGCAGCACATTCTTACAGCTACAGTTTTACAAGCTATACATACTATAGTTTTCAGAGCTAGACTTCTTTATCCAGGAATTTTTACTGCTAATGAGAAAATAATCTACAAGCAGCATTCTTACATCTCCCATAACCTCTTTGCTATTAAAAGGTTTGTTTAAAATTTTCTTCAGAGGACAAAACACAATTCATATCTGGTTATTGTCCTAATGAAATCTCTTTCTCCTCCTTACAGAGCTCTTATCTGAGATGTTAAAATTTAACTCACTTGAGTTATAAATACTATGTGAATTAATAGTCAACATTGTTTGGAAGGTTTTTTAATTGGCCTACAGGGAGACTTTCTGTATATATTAAACAGATCATGTGTCTGAATTGCAACTAACCCACCTTTACATTTCCTTTGCACACATTAAACTCAAAACTGTTTAATACTTTCTTAGAAGTATTTGGGTTTATTGTTCACATTAGGAAATAACTGTTAGCAGTCACCGTAAACCAAGGTTACTGATTGGTCCTCAGTGATGTCATACCAGTGTCATAATGCCCAATAAATAAATAGGTTTGGCTGTTCTTCTTATTTTTATTTATAAATTCTGTTTCATAACAGCAGTAAGATGCTCCAGGCCATGCAGTTCTTGGGGATTATTGCACTTGTCAGGTGTTTAAAATCACTCAGTCCTCTGCCTGTGCCTTATAATACCACTGGAGGCATATAATCAACCAGAAATGCACTGCCTGGAGTGTCTTAATGCTTTATTATGACACATCTAACTTTCAAAATAAATTATTTATTTGGAAGCTTGGAAGTGTCATAATGATATCCAATCAGTAGCTGAGAAATATATATGAAATCAGGAAAACACATCAGAAAGAGAAAGATAGAGGACAGAAAAAAATGCCGGCTCATCAGTCATCCCAGGCCAAAACAATGTGTGTGTACGCCTATAGACATAGTTATGTGTGTATACAACTAGTGGATGCATTTCTATTTGTGCATGGATTTGTATCTAGTGAGAATCACGCAATGTATGCATTTATATGTCCATAACTGATTGTTGATATAAACCATGGACAGTCTGTATTGAGTTAATACCCTAAATTAAAAAAATAAGTGGGCTAAATAAATGTTAATAACTTAAACCTCCTATTAAGCAGAAATTTAGCACATTCTGTACTTACTCAGTTAAGTCATTCCATATTTAAGAATCAGCTTCTGTATTTCATGGAAAGGAAGCCTAGCTACATCAGTTGACATTACAAATTGCATTTCACGTCATTATCATTACAATCGCAAAACTACACGCATTATTCAAAACTGAATTTTAAAAGCAAAACAGAAGAAAACAATGCCATTTTCTAAAAAACAAAAAAACCCAAAACAAACAAAAACAAACAAACAAACAAACAAAAACCAAACTAACATATCAACTGTACAACAACCAGAGAAATTCAATACTCTGGGGTTTAAATTTCTAAATTAAATTCCAATTTGTAAATTATTATGTGAAAATAAGGAACTCTACTTAGGCAATTGTGCTAAATAACAGCGCAAACCCTGCAGGGGACCAAATTATCTTTTAGTGAGGGAATATGAAAAGTTTTTTGGAAAAGGGCCAGTTTTAGGTAGGGGGTGTTTAAAGCCTTGGGAGTTACTGTAGCAATAGAAAAGATTAATAATTTGCACATGTGAGACTCCTGGCAAGCAGGACGCAGCTGTAAAGAATTAACCCCTCCTGAGAGTCATAAAAACATGGAGCAGCTGAGAAGAAAAGGGTGAGGGGAGAATGCAAAAGTATGCAGAGTACAGATGTCCTAGAAGAGAAAAATATGTAAAGTAGGGTTGGAGAATGTACAGGGATTTTATTGTTATTTGGGGGGGGAGGAGAGGGGACGTTCTTGGCAAATTGTAGGTATATGGGGAAAAAAAGAAATACCAGCAGAAGACAAAACTAATTCTCTATTACTGCCAGTAAGTGCAGCTAATCTGAATAAAAATCTGAAAGCCCGCAAGTCCTTATTGAAAGGACACTCTCAAAGTGATCTGGTCTAAAACTAGACCAAGCCGGCTTTGTTTTGGTGTTCATGCATGCCTGCCTCCGCTCTGCGTGCTGACTCCATCATTCTTGTATGCGGGCAGGGTGCTGAAATACAGAAGATGCTTGCTGAAGTGATTGGAGGGCAGGCTCTCATACACACAGGAATCGAGCAAGCAAAGCAGATCTGGGGGTGAAGCATTGTGTGATTGTGGGTCTGTAACTGTGGAGAAACCCAGCTCCTGATATTTGTTCTTCCCGGCTGCCTACCAGATTAATTTCTATTGTGAGGGTCCAATTTTGCAGCTGCTCAGCACGGCAGAACTGCACCCCTCCCCCAGCCAAATTCAATAGGGCCGGTGCATGGGCAACGGCATGGTTGCATCCTAATGCAGATGATAACTCTTTTATAGTCTGGTAGAAGGCCGAAGCAATCCAATTTTTAGGTTGTATTAGAAATCTGAGACTATTACCCTTCAAAAGGAGAAATTAGGCTTTAGAGAGGTGAAATATGTAATCCTTCTGCTCATCTTTAGTTGCTGAGTATTTTTTTTTCTCTTTGGAAAAACAAATTGGTAAAGAGAATGTTTGAAGTGATCATTAACAGAGAGAAACAATGGAGATGTTTATTCAGATTAAGTCACAGACAGCAGCATCCTTTTCTATTAAAAGAAAGAAGTGGTCTTGAAAGTAATGCATCTTTAAATGTTACATGGATTATCTAGAATCCAGACAATGGATTTCTTTTTTTTCCCCTGTTTAATAAGAAGAAACAAATAGATTACTTTCTTAGGTTTATTGTGTTTAGATTTAATAACAAGCCCCAATCTCTTATATGAGATAAAGCAGATTCTATTATTAAAAGAGAAAACTAAAAAGAATACACTTTTAACATAGTAACTGTTTCAGCAGAGTACTTTTCAAGTAAGTACGTTCAAAGGGGCCTTTGGAGGCCTCAGGAGAATAGGAGCAATAGGTTCAGGAGATGAGTATGGTTCCTTGCTTTCCATGCTTGTTCTCCATCAAATAGAGTATATTGCAACTGCTCAAGTGCTTAATGGTCCCTCAGATTTCATGACTCTGTCCTCTCCCTCTTCTCCTCCCCCAATTCCAATCATGCATTCATGCACCTTCAACAGATGTCCCTATTCCTTTCTCTCTACCTTTTCCTGTGTGGTTCCCACAGGGTTTGATGCACACTCTCCCTCACTCCTCTCCGAAGCCCTCTCTGTGTGGAAAAGCCCACCGGAACACAAACTCTGGCTTTGCTGCTTTGCAAATGTCACAGCTCTACCACCCTGCTCCAGACTTGTCTTCTGCCATTCAGATTAAAATCTCGGTCTTTTCATTAAGTCATAGTTCAAAAACCATTTGCACTGTCACAAGGCAGGACCTCCGCTGACTCAGGCAGTGCTGTACTCTCACTCTCAGCCATTCCCTTCTTTCCCTTCTCCTGGGCACAGGAAAGCATGCAGACAGCCAAATGTTTGATCAAGGATCTGGGCCAAAACTGAAGTTGTTTAGCTAGGCACCAGGGAAAGGTGGAGCACGCAGCTACGGGTAGTGCTTTGGAAGCAGCGCTGGCTGCATCAGTGTAAAACATGCATGGAACTGCAGCGTGATGCATCCATACATAATAAGTTTTAATCTGCTCCCATAAATAATCTGTTTTCTCAGATGTTCTAGTCCACAGGGTGACCCTGTCACTCACACCAATTAGGTGGGCACCAGCTCACACCAACACTTTTGTATTGAAGCTACAATGAGGTCTGGCAGATTCCTTTTACGTATTGCATCTTAAATATGGTCTTTTATCCCCATATATTTAGCAATGCATGTAAAACTTCATCTTAATCACTGCACCTTGTCTTTCTGTGGTAGAAGCAAATGTGACCTTTTCTGCTTCTTTTCATTAAGAAGGATGTTGCAGAGATCCTAATTCCTCACATCACCTTTTTCTTTCCTCCCTCCAGCAACTTCTCCTTCTCTGACACAAAAAGCACACAAAGCAACTTGCTTGTGTTGCCTTCACCTTTGTTAAGGCTAAGCCTTTCACAAGTCCACCTCCAACCTACCAATCCCTCTTTCAAAGCAACTTCTGTCACAGATCCCTCCTCTTTTTTCCAAGCTATCCTCCTGTTCGGTACCAGCTGGCTGAAAGTGCCATACAGCTCCCCTGTCTTTTGCTTGCAAATATTTCCATAAACCTCACCTTTTCTTGGTAACATGTCCATGTGCCAGTTGGTGGGTTGAGGTCGCTACCCATCATGCTGATTACCATTGGGTCCTTATACTCCCACAAATGTGTCCAGTCTTTATGACTTACGCTATTCATGGTCTGTAGGCTCTTTGGGACAGGACCGTTTTGTTTTGTGTTTGTATTGGGGCTGCTACAGATGCAATCTATGCAATGTAGATGCAGAAAATTACAACTTGGCTGTGTTTTAAGTGGAGAAAGATTTCTGTGACAGAATAAATCTACAGTTCAGCTTGGTCAACAGGCATTGAACCACCACCCATCTTTGCACAGTCCCCACCCTTGCTACAAGATTATATATTAGGCTCTAAACAGATGTCCACAAACTATTCTAAAAGACTAAAATGTTTTGGGCTCATTTACCTTAAATATAGCAATTAGCCAGGATACTTCCAGTAGCTTCTGTCTGCAGAAAAAAATATCATATACACATTTTGAAATTGAATCATTTGTTCAACTATGTAAGTCAATATCATTGCCACTATAAACTAAGAAACAAGAACTATTCAACAAAAATTAACCCAGACCTTGGTTTTACAGTGCATCTATTTAAAACATGCTGTGTATTTTTATACCCTTTCTATTGACTCGAGATTTATCAACCAAGGCACATAGTGTATACTCTAAAATACATGCACACACACATACATATGTGTCAGCAAAATTGACAGTCAGCCTTTACTAGAAGTAACATTGATGCTTTCTCTTGTAAGCCCCTATTTCATTTTATTCTTAATTCACTGGACTTCTACCAAGTGATCTGAAGTTTCTCAAGTCTGATAACATTTTAGTCCTATATTTTAGAAAGTTTCAACTAAAATAATTCACTTCCTGGGAACAGGTATCTTTGCTTAAATTGAATTTCCCAAATGTCATGTTTGAAACTCAAAAAGGTCCTCTGTCCCTTAGATCAGAAATTGGTGTGCAGGTGAGTTTGTACTCGAAGGCGAGGGAGGGGAGGGAACTCCCTGGCAGAGACCCAGAGGTAGCAGAGTCACACACTGAAAATTACAGCTTTCCTCTGACACATTTGAAAGGGCTTTTAAGAGCCTGGCTGCTGGTGTCTACTTAAGTGAGAAGACTTCCACCTCCACTGGCTCTTCTCAGCGCTGGGTAGGATGTGGCTCCACACAGGTCCTGTTTGTTTCCAGATCTCCTGCCAGAGGGGATGGGGAACAGGAGACCGTGAGAGGTCCCACCAAACAGTGGTGACAGCTTCTTCTGGCCTGACTGAAGGTGCCCAGATGTTGGAAATGGGACTTGTGCAATAATTCCTTGCCTTTCATAGTCCTTCATGTAAGGTCAGCAAAAACAGAAGTAACACTCCTTATTTTAGAGATCCCACGGCTCAAAGTTTGCCCAGAAACTCCTCTGGGAGAAGCATGAGGAAGTGCTCCTGACATCCTGCTGCAATGGAGATTTATGTTAGATACCTGCAGCAGTCTCCTCAAAACCATTCCTGGGCACTCTAGTTAGAAAGCTGGGAGGAAATTTTGGACACATCCAGTATTTAGTACCTCCTTTGGGATGTTTGTCATGTGGAAGGACCTGATGCCCTGGGAAGCCTCCTTCTACCCATGGTGATGGCAAACAGTAATCACTGTCCGGGATCCTTTCTTGCAGAGACCCAGGAGGCCACGTGCCTAAACCAAAAATCCACAAAGATTTCTAACAACTTCTATGAGATTTTTTTTTTTCTTCTATGAATTTATCTAATCATCTTTAAATCCTTCGTATTTTTTGGCCTCTGTACATTCCATAGTAGTGAGTTGTAATACCATGTCTTTTATAAAGAGGTAATATTCTCTATGTTTTGCCTGTTTTAACCCTGTGCCCTAACAATTTCCTTGTATGCAGCCTGATTCTTGTACTGTGAACAAACGCTAGTTTATGCCTCTCCTGGCCAAATTTACTAAATTTCTCATGATGAAGCACATTTGACAGACTTCAAATGAATTCTGAATGTTTTTCAGAACTCTCTTGATTTTTCAGTGTCATCTTCAAATCACAAAAATCATAACCAAACACACTGGTCTACTTTATTTTTAGGTTTTATCTGCATCTTAATTTCCTGGTGTTATCAGAAAGGGACGTGCAGATATTGCAGACAGAATTCCTGCCACACAGCAATTTTGGCTGGTAATAAGTTACAGAATTTCTTTATCGACACTTTAACTCTGAAAGCTATATATATGTATGTATCTATGTATACAAACCGTGTAGGTCCTATTATTATATCGACATCCAGGGTACCATTGCAGCTACACAGCTTCCATCAATTAATGCCAAAATCTCTTTACAACACGAATACCGTGCATATTTCAGATTTGTAAGAGAAAAAAAGCAATTTAGGTAACCATGAATTTCAAACAATCTGTGCCACAAGATATGATGGCATGATAGCCACCATGACTGTAGGGAAAAAAAGTGACTTTTTTCTGCTCAGCATTCACCCAAACCATTCAGATCTTGCAATGATATATGTTTAGGATTATTTTCTTCCAGATGTTGACTGCAACAACACATTCCAAAAGCTGTGCATGCTCATGCCGAAAGATTGATACRTTTTCACAAATGTGCCTCATCTTATCCATTTACAGAATTGGGACCCAAAACCTCTATTTCATTATCAGACTGYCCAATGGAAAACTGCAAATTAAGTATCCTTGAAACTGCTCAGTCAGGTAGTATAAAGGTGCTATGCTTGCAAAGGTTTCCAGATAGACATTTTAATTGCATTAAGTTGTGACTAAGAAATGAGGCTGGTCCTGCAGTGAATATATTATGTAAATACAAACCATTTAAACAGAAAATTAAAAAAATGAATGGAAATAAAGAAATCTTTCAATTTGCACCTAGGAATGGTCCCTTTCATGACTATGTAATAAAAGGTTCATTTAAAAAAATGTAAAAATAACAAAAACACTTGGGAAACAAGTAAAAAAAGTGTAAGGAACAATTTAACACCCTCTGGAAGATGAAACCAGGCCATACACTAAAGATAAGTAAGTGAAGAGATACTGTCTTAGCAAAGATGAATATAAGCATATGCTGAAGTATTTCCTGGAACAGGGTCTGGAGGCCCTAACACTTATCTGCTTGCAATTCTGGTTTATTTTAAGTCATTTCTGAATAAAATCTGCTTGGATGTTTCAAGAAAACAAACAAAAAAATAGGAAACAAATGTCAGTTTCTGTGAATGCAAAGAAGGAATTAATAGCAATATGAGGCCCAGAGTGTAATCTAATGGACAGTAATTAGTTTCTATTGATACGCATTTTTTAATAAAAGCTGTAACAGTTGTTTGTTGAAAGAGAGATACTTTACGCTTCGTATCTGAAATCCATTTCCTGCCAATGCATTTTCTCTCCGTAACGTTGTGGGAAATGTTCTGTGAAACATCCTCTCTGTTTAAACCTTGATAAAATTCTTGACTACGTCAAATGTAATAAGTTTTAGACAAATGACTGTCATCTCCTTGAGCTGGTGAGTTTGAAGAAAGCACAGCAAGTGTGTTTATTTGCATTAAACACATGCATCAGTGTGGCGTGTGTGAGGAGGAGCAGCTCTAGTATGGCTATTTTACAGCCACTGTAAAGAGATTTTTTTCTATGTCATGTTAAAAGGCTATAAACCTTGGTGATGTCTGTCTTACGCAATGTAGCTCGTTCTAATTGTACTAAAAAGGGTTCTTTTGACTTAGTAACTTCTTCAAGTCACTCTTTTCAAAAGACATATGGAAAAAAACCCTCTCATGATTATTAATAATGTAGCTAGTATGGAGAAAGTCTCGGAGTAGGAAGGGAAAAATTTCTTTCAGCCCATAGAGACAGAACTTAATTTTATAGTGGTTGGTAGTACTTAGTTTCATTTTCTTAAATGTTCTAGCCATTGAATAAAGAAATAATTTGAAAAGGAAATAGCATCTGCAGTATTTGAACTTGCCTTTAGCATAAAATGTTTTAATGTTTTGAGTCTATCTTTGACAACTGAAACAGACTTTACTGAATACTGGTAAGAGTTCACTTTGTAATAGAAAAGTAGTCACTCACTGTGATCACTGTGTCTTTTTAGTATGCAGCCCAGAGGATTCAGAAAAAGATTACATTTACAATAATTAACATATATGTAAATGGAGATCATGGCTATGAATGATAAATTTTCATAGCAATTTAAACCTTGTTCAAATTAATCAACCATACAGACACTTGATTAATGAAAGGCAGCGTCACTTTAAAATGCAACATGTTAATATATATTACTGTTATCGCTGATCAAAGAATCTTTAAACATAAACCAATTAAAACAAAGTTCAATCTACATTTTTCAGTGGTTTAATTCCTCCAGAATTATAAGAGTATTATAAAATTTTACGTATTTTATTCTCCTTCATATCTGTTTACTAAATTGACTGTAGTACCGAATCACACAAGTAATTCTGCTACTTCATTAATATGATTGGATCTGAAAACTACCAGATTAGTTTTTCAGGTCTAAACATATACATAATGGCTGATTGCAAAGTGGGCAAAATGCATCCAATTTCATTCTTCATTTCTAAAACCACCAACCTGCATCTCATCTCTCCTATTTTCAATTCAATCGCCAACAGACCAGTCACGTGGGGGGGTTGAGTGACTAATAGCAAGGGAGCTGTTTAGGAAGACTGCCTTTGTGGCACCTTCCCAACACCACCTATCTTCTAAGAATAGCAAGGTTAGAGAGTTTTATGGCAATGCTAGATTTCTGCAGAGGTCATCCCAAGTATCTAAACAGGTTTTGCTTATTTCAATTCTTGTCTTATATAACAATGTATACACTGTCATTCAACTCTGCTTCAATTCACTGGAAAATTTTAAGTGTATTTTTCATAAATATAGAACAGCAATTTTTTTTATTACTATTGAAAAGAGTGACTAACTTCCAAGCTGTACAATGTTGCTCACTTTACCTCATGATCAGGAAAACCTAGTAAAAATATATAGCACATTTCTGAATTGTAGCCTTAATGAAGACTTAGATGCTGTGGTCATGAGCAGAGAATATATGCCAGGAGGAGAGTTAAAATAATTAGCTGACCTGTTTTTTCATTCAAAAGCTATTTAAAATGTGTCTTTAACACACATTACATATCAGCAATTTGTATGTCCAAATACTGAGTTTTTCAGTAAGTGGTAGTATTGGTACAAGAGTAAGAGATAGTAAAATCAAATTAAAATCATTAGTTTTACAAAAGAAGCAAAGACAATATACTGTTGAATTTGGAAAATGGATCCAGTCAGGGATATATATAAAGTATCTTTGTCTTTGTGGGAGCCCACACACATGTGCCCGCTACTCTGACTTCAATATTAGGAACCAAACATGCAACCAAATCAGTTTACTAACTACAAGGACTATAATAATTGACCTGTTCCCTTCCTCTGTGGCAAAATGAGTGTCTGGTGCTAAATACAGTCCTTGGGAGAAGAAATACCTGTTGATGTTTTGTAGACACAACAAAAAAAAATAGTGCATTCCTGCAGACAAGCTTGCAGAGATGCAGCCCACACTAGTGACCATGGCAATATTCGGTGTGCAGAGTCCCACAGGAGATAGCATTTATCTTAAACATTTACATTTTGCCAGAAATCTGCCCACAAATCCATCAGTCCGTTGTAGCACTTCAGACCAGTGAAGAACTTCAAATACAGTAGTCTCTTGAAAGAATCCTCTGTAAAGACTCGAATTGCCCCAACTACAGACAACCTCCCAAAATTATATGAGCTGAAGCAGCTAATGGCTTCAGCCAGCTCTGGACCAAATCACAGCTTCGGGACCACGTAACTTACCCAATATGTCAAACCTTATTGAAGATTGAGACCATATTTGCTTTTCTCTAGTCTTCTGGGCTACATTTAAGTGGCCTTGAGACCAGCCCTGAGGTCAGTTTTGCCACTTACTGATTTGCTGACATGCCTTCTGTGTTGGTCCTGTGGCACCCCAACTTCTGCTTTTGCAAGAAACCCCTCATCTGTGTCCTGCATCCAATGAGGCTTTTACGTGCTGTGTGGCCAGACCTTCAAACACCATTCCTCATCCACAAGTCTCCATCTATCCCCTCTGACTTTGTGTACGTCAGACAGCCAGCTCTGGGCAGCCTTCCTAGAAAAGCCCTGGCAATGCCTGCTGCAACAGCCACTGGCATTTGTAGTCAAGCTGCTTACAGGCAAAATGACGATGGGAACAGGAGCCCTAAACTCTAAACCAAATGCAGACAAAAAGCGGATGCAAACGTACAGTTGTGCCTGTAGGAAACAGAAGCTCTGCTGCCTTCAGGTTCTCTATGGCTGGGGGGAAAAAATCAGCATGTTAACCTGTGCCTTGCAATAAATAAGTCATGTGCATTAATTTGTATATTTGCATTTTCTATAAATTTTTTGCTTAACTTTTTTGATTTTTTTTTGATACTGCAGTTTTCTACATATCCAGGTGTTTGACAGGTTGGAGGAAAGTTTGTAAATGCTTTGCACAGCTGAGCTACAGAGTCTGAAGAGACTGAGAGTGAACCCACAACCGTTTCATCTGACTTCTGTTGGCCAACACAACCCTCTGAAAGTGCTGCAGAAGGTATAGCTAAGGACAGCTTTTAGGCTTTGGGAAAGCTCAAGAGCTGCTTCTGCTCACTTCTTTTCATAGGGTGAAAAGGAAGGATGTTTATGCTTCAGCTGGACACCTGTTCTAGAATTCTCTTAAATATTTTAAGAAAGATGACAATATCCTAGATATTTTATAATTGCCTTTGATTTTCCCTCCTAGTTATATATGAACCTTGTACTCCCTCAATCACTTCTTTATCCTCAGTGTAGTTGTAAACCCTTTCACTAATACCTTATTTAGCCATTTGATTTGGAAAGGGAATGCTTGGCTGGCAGCTGGGTTAGGTTATCTTACATGTTGTTTTTAGGTTGGATATCTGTGTTCTTGCAATCTATGAGTGATTTTGCAGAAACTTAGTTTCCCCCAAGTGCAATACAGACTGCTGAAGAGGGAGGAGAAAATGTTTGTTTGTTTGGGGGCAGTGGGACAGGTAGCAGAGGGAATTTTTCTTTTTATTTTCCTATTCACAGCACAAAATACACTCAGCTTTTAAGGTACAGGTGTGTGTGTTTGTTGGTTTGTATTTTTTAAGCATGAGTTTTACCAGCAAGCAGAAGAGGAGACACGGCAGTACTCTAACAAACAAGGATCCATTAACTCWACGTTTTTTTTTTGTTTTGTTTTCTACCAGATTTCAACTTGCTTACTAATTGGGGAGCAGTAGTTTTTGGTAGCTGGAAAATACAGCTACAACCCAGTATCAATCTTCATTTGATGGAAGCCAATAGTGTCTATGGACTATTTTGACACTTGACTACCTGTCACCTAACATTATTGTATTGGTATCCAGTCTTACTAACCCCTGCCATAGCTGCAACCACTTTTAATGAAGGAGATTTTGAAACAGAAATATTGACAACTCATACAAGACTAACCTAAACTACGAAATGATGGCATTGACAACATCCTGACTGACTGCTACAGAAGTGTTAGAAACATACATTTTTAATGTCTCCTTAAGAGCAAAATGTAGGCTCCAAAAATTGTTCTCGACAAAATTGGGAATATGTGTTGATATCTCAGGATCAACTTTTAGTGGATATAGAAACGTAGGGTCATTGGTCAAGCAGATATTTTTCCCCCATGCACTTACATTTGAGAGTCAGCAGGAGATTTCTCAGCCCTGGTTTTTCATTCCTTTTCTTAAGCTGAGAAAACCATTTGAAACTCAGCCCTTCCCATTGTATTTCTGTATCCGAATGCCAAAAAATTGGACATGTATTTTCCCAACTGGTTTCTTATTGCATTAGACAATGCTGTGCTACCTTACTCAATTGAATACTGATAGTTTTTACTGCACTTATATTTGCCAATTTTGTGAACATTTGGTGATGTTACTCTCCAGGTGTTGAGCTCTGCTACACGAAGACCCAAATTCAGTGTCTCTGTATTAAAGTTCAATCTTTACAATACACTTTAAAGGATGTTTTCATTAGATTCCAGGGGAAAATCACATGAGTAAAGAAATACAAATTTAATAGATGTAAGCCTTGTTTCTCGCAAGCTGAAACTGTAAATACACTGGTCACTAACTGGATTCTGCCAGAAGGAAAACTCATTCTGCTTTCAAATATCTACATAAGGAGAAAACTGCTATACAAGCTACCTAGCTTGAGGACACCATTGTCTGTATAAAACAAATCTCTCTCAGGTTTCTTCAGCTCTGTTTACATTAATTTTATCCCCCCCCTCCAAGGGCCAAGATTGTGAGCTGCAAGAGAATTATACAAGGTGAGTAGTTTTAATTTCGAGCGCTGAATGAAACATGTGCTTCTTAAAATCCTATATTGCCTCACATCCCATGAACTCTTAAAAAGAAAAGTTCTAAGTGCATACAAATAAATCCACTCATTCCCTGAGAAAAACAGTACTAGCTGTTAAAGAAACCAGTGAATTTTACCCACCGACACAGGTACGCTGGTGTACCAACACGACTGCAGAAGATGGGCTATTATAGTCCCAGCTATGAGAGGTGGCTCTTTACCTCAGCCTTCTTGGGTAGGTTCTCTACCTCAGTCTTTTGTGTGTTAGCAAAGAAGTCTGCTCACCCTCTGTAAAGCTGAGTCCTGGAGCAGGTGGTATTTGCATGAAGGACTCTTCCTTGATGAATCTGTAATCTCCCTCGCAGGAAGTTCCGAGTCAAACATAAAACCAATAGACATTATTCTGCCTGCAGCAGAAATGCAGAGTTTAAACAGATTTGTTGAAATGTACTTGAGCATTTTGGTAAGATATTTTAGAACATACTAATGCACATGTGTTAGCACAAAACCAGCCAATTAGAGTAAAACATTCTGGATGTTTTATTTCCATTAACCCAAACATCAACAAGCAATCTCTTCTGGGTTACTGTTAAGATGTCAGTGTTCTTAAGTTTCCATTTTAAGTGCTGAAGGAAAAAAATGCTGCCTAAAAATTTAGATTACAGGACAACCCCGACTAAAGTAGTTCAAAATTGGAAATGTTGTACTTGAAAATATTCTAAGAAATTGTTTTCTATAAAATATGTTACTGGGGAATGCATGTAAATATATCCTTTCTTCTGACTTTTTAAAAGAAAAACAGTATTCTAAACATTAAAGTCCAAAGCTGTGTTTTTATATTTATGATAAAAAATCCTGAATTTAGTAAAACTTAAAATTTGGTTAGGTATAAAGAATCCAATTAATTTTATTGTACGTTATTCGTAAGTGAAAATACCTCTTGGAGTCTTTGCAATCCTAGACAATTTTTCCTCTCCCAAAACTCTTCTAAGAGCCACACTTTCAAATGCTATCCTTTATTTTATTGACCCACAGCATCACTGTGATGATTTTATTTATTTAGTCATTTAAGATCCTGATATATATGCCCGTGGTTATGTATTTATGACTATTGTCTTGAAGGCAGAAAAGTAGCACGTGTATCAGCCTCCCCAGCCCTATGGCACCTGAGGAAAATAGGAGAAGGGTTTTCACTCGGGGCTCTCTCCCAGGACCCCCAGCTGAGCGCAGCCACAGGCAGAGGAGCACGGGCACCGTGGGGCCAATGAAGCCGAGTGGCCAGGAACAGAGTTACTGACACACAGTGCTAGTAAAAAACCAAACCTGCCAGCTTTGTTAACTAGTGTATTTTACAGAGAAAGAGGCTGGCCCCAGCTGTGAAGAGAGTGGTGAGCTCCTTAGGAGTGCAAAGAGGAGGGGGCGAGGAGAGTTTTGTACACCAGGTAGGCAGCTGGAGAGAGGTACGCACTCACAACACAATTGTATTAGTTTAGGATCAGAATCAAGCTTTTGATTCCAACAGAAAGGTTGGGGGATTATTAAAAATGCTGTTTAATTGCTGTGACTACCTCCTTTGTTAAAGTGTTAGGCCTCTTGTTTCTCATTCATTATGGAACAAAAGACTAAGCATTTAAAATACTCCTTTGTCACCGAGACCTATAAGATAAACTGCTGCCCTACTCCTTTTCTATTATGGCAAAAGAAAATAAAATCTTCTCATCCAATTATACTAGAAAGGTGATCTTGTTGAAATAGTTATGAGCTATGATTTGGGAGCATCTATGCTCAATATTCCTCTTTGCCACCTCTTCCTCGCCAACCCTGGTTCTGTTTTCTTTAATCAGATCAGAATCAGAAGTCATCCAGATTTAACTCACAGTTCCCCCCCCAGCTACAAAATCTTAGTTATATTCACAGAATAAATTCAAAAATAAAATATATACCATCAGGAAGGGTAAAACCCATGGTTCCCACGTGCATACCCTCTATCAGTTTCTCTCCATGCTTGCACCGATACTCCTGAGTAAGAGGCTGGGATTTCTGGTGCCGTGTTATCCCAGGCTGCTGCAAGAGGCTCTTACCACAAAGGCGCTTTCATGATTACTGTCATTAGTGGAACTGCAAAGTGTCAGAAACTGTGAAAAAGTTTTTCATTTGTTTTTGAGGAAGAAAAGCAAAAACAAAAACACCACCCCAAAACTTACTCCAGACAAATCTTTAGTTATTCTTACAATGCATAACAGGGCCCAGTCTGAACTCATATCTCAGTAGATTACAATCCACATCATCTCACATTTGGCAAAAGTGCCAATTCCTCAGAGCTACAAAGAACAATATATACTTAAGTCCATAGCCACCTCAATCAGTCTGTGGCTGCGCATTCTGTGGGGGATTTAGAGGATGCACAGGTCATTGCATCAGAGAACTGAAGAGCTATATTACAGTACATTATGCTGGGCTTCACCTGGACTGGACAC
>JAYKAV010000700.1:1381384-1383884 GCA_035582835.1 Phoebastria nigripes | reverse complement strand
ATTATTAAATATCCACAACGTTTCCATTACCATACGTTTGCAGAAATTAAGATATCATTCATCTTCAAAAAGTCAAGCAGACTAATTTACTAAGTGGGTCAGTTTATTGCACAGAAATAGAAATACAAACTTCAAACTAAGATCGTGTCCTGTCATTTGGAAAACAAACAAACAAACAAACAAACAAAAAATCACCCTAAGATATGTTCTTCCCCCCCCGCCCCCCCCCTTTACTGTTATTGCAGTAAAATACATATTCTGGACATTGAAGAGAATATGTATAAGCAGCTTCATCCTTTTCATGCTCTGGAGAGATGTCACAGAAGTTATGATATATTTAGAACAGTCTCATAATTTAGAGGAGCTGGAACAAAACAGAATCCAGTAATTAAAGCTCATATGAACGAACCCATGTATCCATCACTTTTCCTGTGTATTTCCAAAATGCGAACAAGCAGACAAAAGTAACATGAACAGTATCATGCTGAATGGACCCCAAACCCGTGCAGATTAAACACAGAATAAATTCAATTTCCAATTCTGACCTTGATTGCACAGAATAAGAACCGAGGTACCTTTTATTATTGTGTATTACAGTGAATAAAATTCAGTCCTACATGGAAATGCAGGAAACGCAACTGTAGGAAACACGTGTGTACATACAGAGGTAGAGCTTTCTTTATTCAAAATTATAAATAAATCTGTTCATTCTCTGGAAACAACCTCTTTTCTACTCTGCTCTGCCTTTCCAAGTTCTTCTAGAGTACTGCCTCAGAAGGAAAGCGGCACAGCAAATTACGGCACAGCCAAGTCCCGTAACAGAGTCCTTTACTCCTATATGTGATGAGGGAAGGATATAAGATTTCTCAGAATTTCACCACAATTTCAGCAGCTATTCCCTCTTAGGATGACAATATAGGCACAGATGCAGCGGCCTGGCGTATCCGTACCCAGCTGGCCACCGCGATAGCACTTACCAATGCGTATGAATAAGCACTCTAACTAGTACTGCTACATTGGCTGGAGTGTTTTGGAGGAGGAATGAGAATCTTTTGGGTTTATTTTCGTGTCCTCTTTTGTAGTAAACATATTTCATTAGAGTTTTAATTCATAGACATAACAATAAAATTTAAGTTATTAGGCTTGGCAAGAAAAACGGTGATTGCAAAACACTTTTATACAATTATTATGACTTAGAATTTTTAAAAAATAATATTAAAATGTCATTAGAGTACATTTGTCCAATGATATGGACTTAGTAATATGATCAAACTGAAATACTGCTAAAAAGCTTGAGGGACTTTCATCTGTCCTAACCCACGTTTACAGCATAGGCTGCTGCCCATACAGTTTGGTTATTCAGGCAAGTGGAGAAGCAAGGTCTCCAATGGACATAGTTAATCCAAGAGAAGTTGCAACTGTAAATGCAAATACACTGAAAAAGCTGCCTTAACCAGTAAAGCTTGCTTTGTGTATGTACCCACAAGTGGGGAAAGCTGTTGATACAGCTGCATCCACTCGCCGTGCTCTCTGCCGACAGAGCATGTTACTTTGCTGTCACAGTCAAAAGCTTCATGTGGCTCTGGCCCCCGAACAGCATTTCTTTCATTCCCCAGGCAGTTCCTTTCCGAGTGTTGCCACACTCTGAATCATGCTTCAGTTCTTGATGAAGCAATTCACTTTTTGCCAGTAAAATTCTGTAGGAATGTTTGATTTTCTGTTCCAAAAGAGCAGGAGCAGAGCAGGAAAAGGCAGAGCACTGCCAATGTCGACTTCTCTGAGCCTTGAACAAAACTGCATCTAACACAGAAAGCAGATTTTGGAAAAGATTTTATGACGGACACTTTCCACATTTACACCAAATTGATTTCTACTTGTCTCAACAATACCGCTTTCCAATTAGGGTGGAAAACTATTTTATTCTATTAAGGAATGCTGTTACCATTACAGTTTGAAACAACTCATTAGTTCCTAAAATCCCTCTCTGTACTCTGACTAAAGTTTTACTGTTTGAACCTCAACAGCTTTATGACAAATGCACCCTCAACGAAGACAGACAACAGCACCAGCTATGGCGAAGCGCGAGCCAGCTGCCAGGTAAGGGTGCCSGGACCCTCACCTGGGAGTCCAAGACATCGCAGGAAAAGCAGTTTCTGCATTTCATACATCAGGAAGACCCCCTTCCCCAATGCAAGCCGCCCCATCCGCACCACTGTCACTTAAACGTTTAAGATACTGCACGATATTTTTATCCTGCGTTTGAAACTATGCACAAAAATTAAACCCCATGTGTGTTATGTTAGAAATGATAATGCACGATCTAGTGCAGTTGTCTTGAAGAGGCTTTGAATTTATTTTGTTTTGGTCCTGTGGATACTTTAAACATACAAAACCGCTTCAGCAGCACTTTTCAAGGTACGACGTAAACCAGCTTTGCCAGAGAGAATGTCACTTGGGTAGATATATCAATGGAATCAGAGAATCTGCTTAAACAAACAGT
>JAYKAV010000700.1:1293884-1376384 GCA_035582835.1 Phoebastria nigripes | reverse complement strand
GTCAGATCCCCAGATTTGCTTTCAATATATTAACATCTTGACGCAGGAATTAATTTGGATCTTTTTGACTAGATGGTCCCCTAAAGAAACAGCCTATGAAAAACCACCTAAATATGACCCTGTACCATTTTACAGAGCACAGCCTCCAAATAGCTGGTAAAGACACCCAGATGGTGTTTGGCCTATGTATTTTAGTCAGATGGTTGATTTTCCCCTTGGTAGGTTTGTAACGCTCAAGAAAACATTTTGCCCATCTATCTGCATTTGAGTAGAATACAAACTGACTAATAGATAAATAATCCGTGTGAAAGTAAATAGCCTTAAAGTAAACTGCCTTCACATTCCATTGATCAGCTCAGTCAGCAAACTTTTCTATATTGTCACTAATGTTCTAAATATTTTGGAGAGAAACATGCCAGAAGTATAGAGTATTTCCATTTCCGTCTCACATAAGGTCATTATGAACTCCTCCTTGAATTGATATTGATCCTTCAGCTTGCAGAAATATTCCTCCAATTTATTTTACTTTTGTTGCCGTAGGAATTGTTACTGAAGGTACAAGGAAGAAAATGAGCTGATGCAGAATGGGATCCACACATAAAAATACGACGGAAAGCATCTTCAGTGATAGGCTGACACAGCAGATGCTCTTTAACCATTTCAGGTTCCYTAAAATCCAGGGCTGTGCCAGCGGCCGGGAAGCCCCAGCCAACCACTGGGGCATTTCTGTGGCAGCAGCCCCCAGCTTTGCCCAGTCGTAAAAGACAGCAAACGGCTTTCTACCATGGAAATGTCAAAGACCAGCAAATATTTCATCCTGAAGTCACCATTAGAACATATTTTGTCTCTCTTCTCAAAAACAGTCCTAACCTTTGGGACCCGCTCAAGTTCCGGATCRTGCTTCAGCCCCTCCTGGACGCTCCTTGACAAGAAGGCTGCTGAGAGGGGTGAAGGACCAGCAGCACGCCAAAACTGCTCACTAGGGAGAAAAGAGGGGCTGAATGTGGGAGGAAAGCAATAAGAAGGTCAGGACATGGCAGGGGGTTCAGCCAGCTCAGCCCCCCTGAACTGGGGGAAATTCCATCAAAGGAGTGGCCAGAGACCACCTGGAGAAGGGCTGAGGCGCCTCCTGTTAACACTACCTGGCCAAGCTCTCACCAAATTCAACAGACCCCTCCCAGAGTGATGCCAAGGACAGCTGCTGGTAAGGAAAGATTTGGGTAACAATCTAGCTCTCTTTTCCTCTCCTTACAGCTGCTGTGATAGGGGGGGAGTTTTCCGCTTCTGCTGGCCCAAAGCTGAATGGAGCCCTGGAGAGAATGAGTGTGAGCGTGTGCGTGCGCGCGTGTGGAACCTGCATTTTCACACCATCTCAGTTTCTGCCTGCTTCTGACTTTGGTTAACATTGGAAAAATCCATTTCCCAGAGTGACTTTTTAAAGAGAATGATTTAAAGCTGGAAGCCAAAGGGACCATCTACAATTTTGTTTGYTTTTGGTTTTGGTACTGGATAAAAAGAGGAAAAAAACCACTCTAGTGGGTAGCTTTCATTTTACCAGCTGCAAAAAAATCTGTTAGGAGTACGGTTAGGAGAAACAGTTCACAAGCGTTGTTGGTTTATCAAAACTTGGCTGAGCCTTTCAAATGAGCACAGCTCAATGCCAGATATGAAAGGCAATGTCTAAGACAGAAATTGGGTCAGCGATCTGCAATAGCGTACTTGCCAGTGTGATCAGCGTTAACCTACAGCTAATGGGGACATCAGGATCTCCCATATATGAGGATGGTGGAATGACCGGGGTGAAGAAGCAGTCTGTGGAGGTTTGGGGAAGCAGAAAGACTGGGTCATAACAAGGACCATAGACTGTAATTGCTGTTGAAAGGAAAAAGAAAAAAAAAAAAANAAAAAAAAAAAAAAAAAGCAGGTGATGTACTTAAGTCTTACTTTCTATATCCTTAATGAAAGGCACTGTTTTTAAAATGGTACTTTTACGCTTAAAACATAAAGTTTTAGATAGACAAAATGTTTGCCAGGAATCCATCTTAAATTAGATTTTGGTTTATTTGCTCTGGTTTTAGCACGTTCTATCTAAATATATATCTATATCTTAAAAGAAAAATAAAAGGAAAGTAATAATCAAGAGCCATAAATTTCCAGCAACATCACAAAATCCCTCGTTAGCTTTCTGAACGCTAAATGTCTCCATTGATTTAACAAAACGAACAAGGTCTGTACAATTTTTGAGAAGACAATGATCTAGTAACAGATTGGTATCTCTCTTCTTGGGGCTTTTCAGTGCATTTATTTAATGGTTTTGAATGTACATTACTTAACAGAAACATTAAATGCCAGTGCTTTGCAACAGTTTTGTTACTGTCTCTTTAAAGTAAACAAACAAAAAAATACATTCAAAAAAGCAAGGCTGTTTTGCTCATGTGATGGCAGAGGCTTTGGGCAGCTGCAACATGCACTGCTCCTGCTCAGAGACATTACCCAACATCAGTCAGCTGTCACCAAAAGAGTTGCACAGAAAGCATTAAAGGATAAAAAGAAAGGTGGAGGGGTGGGGGACAACTGAGCAAAATGCCATACATGCCAGCTAGTCTTTCCAGAAGGAAGACACCAGAGTATGTATATTTGGGGGAGGGAAAAGGGGGGTAAAGAGCACTAACATAGAGAAAAACTTGACTTCAGGGGAAAAAACAGCAGCTCTCTGAAACTTGCTTAGCAGGTTCGCATTCCTAATGTAATCTGACTTTTGTGTTGGTGGTGTTTTTTGCCCTATTTCTTACTTTGCTTTCCAAGAGAAATGTAACAAAACTGAGGTAGAGATAATGGTGGGCGCACTCCAGCCTGGAAGATTTCTAACGGATGCTAAATGAAGATTGCATTAAGGACAATGGAGCCATACGTACACAACAAAAACTCAACTTTACAGTTTGGGAAGGGAAATAAATGTACTTTGAGGGTTCAGTTTTGCTTTGTTATTTGTACTGTTTGTTTGGTCACAGTCCACTGCGTTGCTATAAACAGCTCTGCAACCCATAGCTCTGCCAGCGACCTACACTGATCCCACTCCCTACAGCTTCACCAAAATAACCTCAAAACTACGACTAGAGCCGTGCAACAGAGGCCAGCAGTCACAGCTTAAGGTAATTTGCCTCTCGGACACCTACCAAATCTCACGTTTGACTGTTTCGAATGCGAACATAAACCGATTAAGTGGCTCTCTTTTCATCTATGCACCTTCTAAAGACTGTATCACGTAATTATCAAGGAGCAATATGCTGAAAACTCGTACAGTTTACCAACAAGAAAAATCGTTCTGCTCTGGTTTGATCTGACAAAGTGGCATAAGAACCATTTCTGAACACTGGGAAATCCTTCTGTTTCTATTTTTAAAAACTGTAAAGCTTCAGTCATATCACACTTTAGTTTTTTCCTGGATACATTCAAAGTAATTTTCCTTGCCATTTTCCAATTGTTGAGGTAAACATACATATTTAATATAAAGTAACATTGAAGCCTAGCCTATAACTCTCAGCAGTACATAGTGCTTTCAACACATTCCTTTGAGGTACTGTACAAATCACAATCACTTTCCTGAGTTTTTGCAGACAGAACATTAAAAGAAATGAACTGCAGAAATTAAGGTCCAGATTACCATTACCCTGTTTTACCTGTTCTTAGTTTAACACCRCAGAACAGACAGGATTGAGGAATACTGTTGCTCTTAGAATAGCAAAAATCTGGTTCTCTGTCGCAACACAACCGTTCATCTCTTTAGTCCAATAATGTTTGAAGTTAAAGCTCTTTATATTAGCACATGCCACCAATGTAATTGTGAGGCAAACAAAAAATAAAGCACCACTTCAGGCACTTGACAGCAACTAAATCTCAAGAACAGCAGAATGGAATCAACACACAGGGTTCATGTCCTTCTGAAATCAACCCACTTGCACCTTGCTCCTTGGTGAGTATTGTCTAGCTTGAACAGAACTGAGCATCAACATGCGCTTTCTGTCATGTGTGGCTTTTTCAGATCAGCAGCTCTTGTTTGATGCACTTTTCCTTCAAGTCTACCCTGGCTCTTTAGAGGCAAGGTAAATTGTAGTCTTCCCAGTACCCTTTGCAATTTTAACACTACTGAAAAGGGTTCTCTACCCTATGTAGCAGGTTCTGTGTGTGCCAACATTCATTACATTTTTTTTTTAAGTAGTATCACTGACTGCAACCAAACATTTTGTTCCATTCAACATACGTATCAAGCTCTTTTTGAGATATGCTAGGCTGTATCTTGCAGAAAGCGTTTTCAAAGTCTTGATATGTAACTGGCCTCAACTGGCTGGGCATAATGGCTGAAAGGTCTGTGGCTGGCATGGCGTGGAGGGGGCCCACCACGGCTTCCTGACACAAGTGAGCCACATCTAGTCCAGAAAAGCCTTCTGTGCGCTGGACAAGCAGTGCAACCTCCTTGTCATTGAGACAGTAATTGTGCTGTGAGAGCAGTTGTACTATTATCTGGTGCCTCGCTGTGCTGTCAGGAAGTGGGATTAAAAGTCGTTTCATGAAGTACCTTCGAAGAGATTCATCAATTTCTTCCGGTTTACTCGTGGCGCAAATTACTACTATTTGGTCCTCAGCAGAAGTCAGTACAGTGTCCAGCTGCATAAGGAACTCGGTTCTCATCCGACTTACTGGACTGTGTTCTTCGCTCACTTGAGAAGAAAGGAGCATATCAATGTCACTAACAAAAATCACCGAGGGTTGGCGACACCTTGCCACAAGGAAGGAGGCATGGACAATTTTCTCTCCTTCCCCTAACCACTTTGTGACAAGGCCAGACCCAGTGATTTTGAAAAACGTGGCCCCCAGCTGACTAGCTATACATCTGCCCATTAATGTTTTGCCTGTTCCCCGAGGTCCAAATAAAAGGATGCTCCGAGGTAAAGCAGTCAGTCCATTGAATGCATCTGACCTCAATACTGGCCATAAAACCTCCTCCTTAATGACGGCCTTTACTAGATCTAGGCCAGCGATGTCGCTCCAGTCCACAGGAGGTCCTTGGTTGATAATCTCATTGGTAACAAGGTCAATGAGGTGTGTGTCAGTATTCTTCAGTTGCTCGTCCACAGAGTGGTTGGATGAGGTAGCTGCACGAAGTCCCGGGCCTTGCATTGGGTGAGGGAGGAGCTGCCTGTGCTCGTCACCGTGCTCATTCATTACTGGGGAGGTATACTTCCCAAACGAGTCACTCGATCTCGAACCCAGTGAGTTTTTAGCAGTACTATAGGATGGGGGTGTTAGAGCCCTACTGGACTGGCTGCTGAATTTCCTTTGCTGTTCAGAGGACATTAGCTGCTTTGTTGGCTTAAATGCTAAGGATGATGTTTCAGCACTTCTGTCAAAACCATTCCCCCTGTTTGCATTTGAAATGCTGTTGTCGGGCATTCGATACATGGGACTCTGTGTAGATCTCTGTTGGCCATAGCTGTAATTTCCATAACTGGAGTCCATTTCTCCTTGCCCTGCCATGTAGAAAGCTTTCCTTTTGAGAGAGCTGGCTGAACTGTTTGTCAGGGCAGACGGCGCGATGGGCGTCAGACCGTGGCCCTGGTAGGAGTAGCTGGGGACAGTGGTCGGGGGCAGAGGGGTCGGAGCAGGGATTCCTGAAGGCAGGTACGCTGAGGGCGGCGGGGCACCCCCAGGGCTGTACCCAGGGCCAACAGCGGTTTGAGGAGGATAACTGGCGGAAGGGTAGCTGTAACTGGAGAGGTTAGAGGTCCCGTTGTAGCCGGGGACGAGGGCTGGGGGCGGCGGCGGCGGCGGGGGCTGTAAAAGTCCCGAGCTATGTAGGGGGGATGGATGAGGGGATGGAAGTGCAGGTGCTGGCTGGCCACTGTAACTGGTATGCAAGTACGAGCCATTGTATCCTGCGGCGTATTCCTGAGATGGGAGCCCTGAATGAAGACTGGGAACGGTGTGACTTCCGCAGGTGCTGCTGGAGTAACTGGGTTCAGCCAGGTTACTGGCCACCCCAGGAGAGCTCCCGATGCTGGCCGAGACGTCTGCGGGAGGGAGGGCTGCACTTACCCCAGCTTTGCTGGCGGTGATAACGTCTGGGACACAGTTCATGGGATACACGCTCTCCGAGTTCAGTGACGGCTGCCAGGGCTCGCTTTCATTCTTCCGGCCGTTCACCAGCCCCGAGGGAGCCTCAGAGTAATTGCTGAGAATGGGCCGCTCGGCTGGGCCTTCCAAAATACCGGAGTATTTTTCTGCATACTTTTTCAGAAGATTGGAGGCGGTCAGAGCCGAGATGTCGTCGTTGGCCCAGGCATACTGGTAGGTGCGCTGCAGGTGCCCCCGGTAGGCTTCCACCTTGTGGGCAGGGGACCGGGTGGTTGAAGTGATATCAAAGTGCTGTTCTGGCCACTGGGCATGCTCCGGCGTCCACTGCATCTTCAAGCCTAGAGCGGCAGGAAAAAACAAAGTTAACAGCGAGCTCGGCCTTTTTCAGATGCTTTTAAATGAGTTCTCAAATGTACTGTCTGCGAACTTCTTCAGCTCTCTGAAACACTGTACTTAACACCACAAGTCCTTAAGGAAAGAAAATGCGATGCCCTTATGAAGCAGCATAAACTGCCTGGTTTATTGTAGGCACGTACACACGGAGCCACATTTTTTGTCGATTCAGTAGGGGGTTATTTGTTGGTTTAAAAAAATATAGGTAATGCCAGATTTCGCAAAGTAATTAAATAAGACTCAGTACATTTTAAATACTGAGTGCAGATTTATTGTTAACATACAAGGCATCCAACTGCTCTGTCCTCTCTCATCACTGTTTCAGTTTTATATTTTAACCAATATAAAAATATGAGACACAGCTGACAGATCACATCTAGGATACCTCTCTTATTTGGTACTGAACACCTAGTTAGCACAGTATAATGCACCCTGCGCAGAACAATATGACACAGACATAGCAGGTCACTCCATAATCCAACTCTCATCTAAAGTGGTCCACGACAGTTTCAAATCTGCTTCGTGGAGTGCAGCAAAGCAATCTCCCAGGCAGCGCTCCGTCGCTTTCATCACACAAAGCCTACAACTCGGTATGAATTACAACTGGCTCCTTTCTGCCTCTCAGTTCTGTTGTTGAGGCTCTGGAAAAAAATCCAAGCATGACTTGTCTGTCGGTCTCCTTGCTCGCTCTCTCTTCCCCCCCCACCCCTGCCTCACAGCCTCCAGGGTACAAAGAAAGAGGGTTTAAAAAAAAAAAAAAAAAAAAAAAAAAAAAAAAAAAAAAAAAAAAGAAAAAAAAAAAAGAAAAAAATGCAAACGTCTTTTTGAAGCAATTAATCTTGTAAATAGTGTGATGTGAATTATCCCCCCTCCTCGTAATCCACCGCACGCAGTAAGAGCAATTTACAAGCGTTAAGATAATCCCCTCCAACTCGTACCTATGCATGGTAAACACATTGCTGATTTTTGTACAGCTGTATCAAATAGACCTCCTTAATCTCTCCCGTATTACCAAAAGTGATCTTTGCAAACTGTCTTGTGCCCTCTGGCACAGATTCCCTGATAAGGAGGAGGCCTAGTCGAAATGAAGCATCTGTGGCACTAGCTCCCCTCTGAATTACTGCAGTCTATTTTGACAGCTTCTACCCCCTCCTGTTTTTCTCCCCAACCCCTTTAGCTCTTCATTGCCTGACTCTGGCATCTGACATGGCCAGCTTAGCCTCGCTGAGCTAAGCCTAACACAGCACACAGTTTGGTAACAGAATGGCATGTTTATTCCCTTCTGACTCCCTCTTCCTTGTTTGCAAAACCACTGCACCAGACACTGGAAGTTAATTAGCAGGATGATGCTGTGCTAATTGTGTTAATTTACAAGGTTTTAGTCAAAGAGAATCATGCCAGGGCTGGCACTGCTGTCATGCTTCCGACTTAATGATTAAGAAATACTGAAAACAAGGTGGGAAGGATTGCAGTAATTACACAATAAATGAATAAAGCAACAGATTCATTTGCAATTATATTTTATTGCAGTTGCACTCATTTGCATTTGGATTCTTCTTTTTTTTTTTTTTTTTTGGATTAATGTATTTGCAAATCACCAAATCATTTAAATTTAGCCTGAAAACTGCAAAGTACCTCTAATTGAGCCTTATATTTTATTAGTACAACTACTGCAAATCTCAGTCCACATGAGCATGCCATTGATTACTTGTGGATTTTTTTTTCCTGAGCGTTCTCTTTCTCTCTCATTTTTCAAACACTTTGACAACTTGAGAAAAATGTCTGTTAACAATTATACAGTTATCCTATAAAAGTTAATTCAGAGAAGTGCTTTTGACAAATGCAGCTTTGAGACTGAGGTTTTGGCAGATTTATTTCTTTCATTTAGCATTAATATAATCTTTTTTGCTAATTGTTTCTGATGTTTCAACCACTGCCTTTCAGAGGGGGTAAATGTATCATGAAATTGGGTGAAATTATAGAAATCATGCTCATATGAAAAAAATGCAATTTTAATGAGAAACTATCAGAAGCTTTTCAGAAATCGTACTGTGTTAAATTCAGCCGGAAATCTGAAGAGCAAATCACCAAGAGCCAATTGCAAGTAATCGGTATCTAAAATTCTTCTAGTGCCATGGGATTTACTTCAAGCTTTTTTAAAAGGAAAGAATATTAATGTTCCTGTAACATAGAACTGCCTAACAGACATAGAAGTTCATTACCCCTAGTAAAAAAAAAAAAAAGCCAAACCAACCAACCAACCAACACCTACCTGTGTTCTGCGATATTGGGCTTATAAGGTTACCAAAACACTGAATGATGCTTCAGTAGATACTAACAAATGGATGCCATGAGAAAGACTCTTCACAAAGCATGCACTAAAGCAGCAGTGAAACTTTTGAAAAAGAAGGTAAAATAGGCATGGATGGAGCAGAGAATCTGGCTGGGCTAGCACTTGTACTGTAGTTAATGAAGGTGCTTTTGGCACATAGTCTTTAATGGCTTGTAAAAGAAAGGCTATTCAATTTAAAGAGATAAAAGAATGCACTAGGTCAGAGCACAACAACATATATCATACACTACCCACTTAGCAAGCTTTTCAAAATACCTTTCACAAATACTTTAAAAATTTCATCAATTGGTCTTTTTTATTTAGAATGGATCATGTGCTTTTAAAATAAAATAATGCTATTTCTAGTGACAGTGGGGAGATGTATTTAGATGGTGTAAAAATGCAATTCTTTGAATTTTATTTGTCTAGATTAATTTATTTTTCTTATTATGAGGCTGCAAAAGAATGTCAGAAAATCTGAATTACCCATTATTAAGAGGAGGGGGGAAATCACATCATCAGCATGCTTTATTTGGAATAATTGCTAGACAGACCAGTAGTTTCACATTGTCATGCTATCTTTGGATATGCTCACTGCACAATAATTGAAAGTTTATTTATTGATGCATATTAAATACCAATGCATTTAACAAAGGCTGTAAAGGCAGGATTAGGCTTTGATTAGATAAGCTTAAGAGAACAGGACTGTTCTCATCCCATGAAACATGAGCATTTATTCCAGCACATTGCAATCATTAGTGTTATTTGGAAGCATAGGTTAATAGTTAACCATAAGCATATTTTTTGCATTAGTATGCAGTGAAGAAATCTGTATTTACATGGAGTCCACTGGAATGGTCTGGACTGGGGGGCACAAATAGCCATTTCCTCAATTTGATATTAATTGAAAAAGCAGCAAACTTTTGCTAGGTTTGACTCCATTTGTTAATAGTTCAATAATTGTTTGACAAAAGTCAAGTGTCTGATTTGGGAGAAAAAAAAAGTAGTTGTAGTTTCTTTTAATTATGCAAATACTTCCCCCCCCCAATTGCTTAATGTTTGCAGCCACTTCCTCTCCATATTTTAAACTGTATTTTATTAGTTGCTTTTTGCTTAAACTGATACACCTTCCTGCATTTCTTTTGTTAGGAATCCAAWTGCTGATATAAACATCTAAAATCAGGTAAATAAGGGCATATTTAGAGGTTGCATCTTTTTTTTAGTGTAATTTAAACTCTAACATAACCCATGGTCCTGCAGATAGTGTATTTGCTTAATAACTTACTGAAAATCCAGAAGCAATGCAAAGCTGAATGTATTTTTTCAAAAAAATCTTTGCTAACTTAGGAATCCTCTCAGCTATCCACATTTTTGAATTGTGTAAACTGTGCTGGTATAGGCTGTAAAAGGCAAAAGGAAAGGATTCTGTTCTTTAAGTACAGGTATGTACTTATCAGAGAATTGCTTTTAAGATAAATTAATACATTATATAGGAGAGGCATTGTAGGCTTTTTTAGCAGTATCTATTTTTCCTTGTCCTGGCAGCCCTGCTATACATCCCTCCTCCATAATTCTTCCAGTTGGATCTTTCTGAATTACATTTAAAGTAATTATAGTCAACAATTTCATTATTCAATTACTTTGAACCAAGTGTTTGACCATTTTTTTCCCCTTCTAATTTTGTRCACTTAGCCTGAAAATGTAAAATCTAATATATAATACTTTGTCAGTTTCACATACAATAATTCCATATGGCAGAAATCCACTTACATATTCAGATTTATGAATTAAAATAAACAAAACAAAAAAAGAATGCCAGAGTTAGGAAAAAATAACATTGTAATCTGAACGCAAAAAGGAACAAGCAGTGTTCTAAACATCCTGGATGTCCAGCGGGGCCCAATCCTGCTGGGAGCTCGAGTGAGTTTCTGCATACAAAGAACCCTCCTCCGTTGGTGCCCTCATTATCAGGTCAAACTGCTCAGCCCCTTACAGGATTATACCTGTTACAGAAGATAAAAATAAATAACTAGCCTTTCCTTTCAGTTTAAATAGAAGGGTTTCCGTTGAAAACAGGCATGGAAAAGTCCAGAAACACTAGCTAGGACCACACTAGGTGAAAACACAACAAAGGATTTATGGTGTCCCACAGACAAGTCCAAATGATGACAATCACCTTCCAACTAACCAACTTGGTTAGCAACAATCTGCTTTAGACAAAGGACACCGGGACTTTAGTAAACCTCTCATCTATTCACATCTCTAATAAAATAATCAAGCTAAAATTAAATCATATGCACCTGTGGTTTTCTGAAGATAACCGGCAGAGGTTGCATTGCACTTCCAGAGATGCTGGGGAACAAAACCTAAATGACACGAGCTACTGTGCACGAGGAACAAGAAACAGGGCAGCGCACCAACCTTCTCAACCAGCTACCAGAGTTTCAGTTTGGATCAGGGGCCTCCAACCGTTCCTTCAACATACCTGAGGCAAAAGAAAAGAATTCTTCTCCTGTTGTGGTCTCTCTAGTCCTGCCCTGTTCAACCCTGCAGTGCCTTAGGTCCTATCTRGCACAGGTCTGCGGGTTCATTTGTAAACATCAGTAGCTCAAGCAGGTTCTTAACTTCAGGCATGTGGTTAAATATGATCTGAGCAACTGCTTAATGCGCTGTTGAAAAGGGGTAGACTGTAACCAGGGGCGAACAAGTAAATTAGATGCTTCTGATAACTGTCTATAACAGACTCATAGGAGCACACTGTTGCAAGGTAGGAAACAACTCCAAAACCGCAGCTCTGAGTACCACCAACCCTCTTCCCTCTAGACTTGCAAGTGGATGTGAACTTCATCACTTTGGATTGCTTACACATTTAGCCAAAGACTCCAAAAGCTGCCTCTGCCCACTGAACTGTTACTTTCAGCTCCAATTATTCAAGATATTGAGTATTTACACAACGGACTATAATGATTTTAGCCAAGGGATTACTTCTTGTGCACATGCAGAGATCAGCTCTGCCAAAACAGCTATTGACTTACATAGGCACTTCACTGGGAACGTGCCAGGACTCCTCAAACCTCATACTTCAGTGAGAGCCGAAGGTGTTAGTATCTTGAGGATCAGGCCCTAAATCCACATTTTAAAATCCTTCTTAAGCATGGGACAGAGCTGAATAAATGAGTCATGCCGTAACTGCTGTTCGAGATGTAGGACACACAACTCCCTGGGTTTGTACTAAATCTGATAATATTTTGTAAGACTGTATACTGTCTTACGTCCCATAATAATAAAAATTAATTCAAGATAAAGCATTTCTTTTACACTCCATTTTTATTAATAAGCATAATTTCAGCTGTTTGAAGATAGTGCAACTGATCTCTCTTAAYTGGAAACAGGAGGGATTTTGAAGAGTGGATTGAGCTAATTATGTTTTGCAGGGAAGAAAAAAAAAAAAGGAAAGAAAATGATTCCCACATTTATTTTCTAATTACTCAGTGAAGACCTCTGCTCCAGTCCATGAGGAACTCCTTTGACGTCAAAGGATTTGGTGGGAGRAAGAGCCTCCAACTGAGCTGCCCAGCCGCACGGGCCCAACTTTGGCAGCTTTTTTCAGCAAGTGGCAGTCACAAACTCATGAAAACAGGCCTGGAAAGTGCTCTCAGCATTTTCTTGGTAGGGGTCTGTTCTTCCTCTTATTATATATAGCCTACGCATGCCACGCGCATCAGTGGGAGCAAGCTGTTGGCAGGGTGTTTACGATATGATTCCCATCTAGCAGGGCTAGTGAAAACATTTCAATCTTTAAAACAAAACACTTAAATCACGAGTAATATTGAGGATCACATATATGTCAACAGCACTTAAAGATAAAAGCAGTAAGAAAAACGCAACATATTTTAGGAGAGCCTGGACCGGTTAAAAATTAAACTCCAGACGTGGAATCTCAAACTAATACATCCCAATTATCTAATTTAAATACTGTCAAATGATTATTCCTTTTAAATCATACTTTCGCACCTCACAACAGCAAATTGCAATACGTTTACAGCAAATGAGTTCTCTCCCTCCAAGCCCCCTCCCTGCCATTTACATAAAGCAGCGCCTTTGATAGTCACAAAGACATTTCTGGCTAAACGGCCTTTAGCAGATCCATCACCTTGAAAGGCCTTATGAAACAGAAACGAGRAGAAGTAATAGTCAAGCAAGCGAAGGGAAACTAGGTCCAGAGATGACACTATCATATTTTGCCAGCAGAAGCAGGTTGGCTCCGTAGGCCAGCCAAGCAGCAGCCCACAGATGTGGATGATAGGGTCTGTAGCTATTACTTAGGCACCACACAGGACCTCCCAGGATGCTGCCCACCTCGGAGGTATCGGTTTCTCTGCAGCAGCAGTCCTTAAGCACAAAAACATTCTCAGTTCAGGGCTCCATCCTTGCAGCGTAATCATATTGATGCACTATCATTGTGCACCATAAGGAAAACCATTTATATACACGTGTCAGAACCTTCTATATAGAGAACTGGTCCTATTCGTGATTAATTGTAGTTTGTCTTTAAAATATTTTACTATATCAGTCTGCCCTCACTGTACTCATTTGCTCATAACACTTTTCTAAACCGACTAGAAAACACACCAACAAAGACAATAATTGCAATGAGTTTTCTTTTAACCTATTATGATGCTTCCTCTTCCCAGGCTTTACATTTTTAAGCTGTTTCTGTCAAGTACCTCCGAACAGTACCATGCCTTTTAAAGTACCTGACATATTTTGTCAATGCCAAATGAGTAAGACCATAATAATTTCTGAGAGAATACTCAGAAGAACAGTAACTGTAAACAAAAGTAAGCATAACTTATTAAAAAAAGTCACTTTTTGTAGTCCACTGAACACAYGCTTATAGCTATAATGTACTTTTAAAAGATTTAATATACCACATAATGTGCGATTTATGCCTATATAAACATGAGAATCAATATAACTACTGCAGGATAACTCTAGTGATTCTGAGAACTAAAGTATTCACATGATAAAATATAGTCATAAATGAATATGGAGTTTGGCCACTTGGCACAAGTATTTATGCATATTTGCAAATGCAAAATAGTTTAGGCCTGGAGCATGATTCTGCTCCCACTGAAGTGCTTACTTCGAGTCTCCAATAAACCCAACTGAAGCTTTTAGAAGTGCAGAAAAATAGCAAAAGTAGCCTCTTCCTTTGTTCCCCTTCCAGAAGTGGAGTTTGAGGCACATTTACCTTGAAAGAGCATGACACAAATCCTTAAAAGCAGAGCAGATAAAATACACTCACTGCTTTATCGTGTTTCTCATGTAATCAACTGCAGCAGGTGAAACACAGAACCCTGAACTTGTTTTTTAGCAAGTAAGTGAGAGGCAAAAGGAATGAATTTTCAGCACTAGGGAGCCTCATATGGAACATTCAGATCCTGACCTAAACCCTTCCAGGAAACAACAACAAAAAAAAATCTGAAAATTATAATTTTCAAATATTGGATTCTATTATTTTTTCCATTTCTGTTGCTAATCATGATTCAGTAAATTGTTTCCTTTTACAGGAATTTTTTTCATTCACACTTAGAATTATTGCTTGGTTCCTCACCGTAAATAAAGCATTTTTAAAACCTTTTTTTAATGTATCTTAAATCCATTAAGACAATTTCCTTCTTAAGCTCACTTCCTTTTGCCAAATGAAGATCATCAGGACATACCACACGTGTCCATAGGGACAGCAGAGCTAATGAATATGTATGCTTTATGTCACAACAGAGCACTCCCCTTGTTCTGCAGTATCGACCTTCTCTTATGTGAGTAAATAACAGGTGAGCACTTGTGCATGAGGATAAATGGGGTTAAAACTGCCATAAAGGGACATACTTTATTTGAACAAAGTGGGTGCACAATAAATAGAGATTTAAGTGATGCTGAATTATTTTTTATATCATGCTGTTCCAAAATGTTAGAAAATAATCTTGCTCTAAAACACAAAACCAAGTTACATAGCAAGAGTTATTTAAAATATATTTCCCTCCAATTAACAGCAGCAGCACTCTGTATAAATTCCACTACGTTATTTTTTATATATATTTTTCAGTCATCATACTTTAAAAAAAAAAAAAAAAGTATGTATGTATTTCATACCTTTATGTATAGCAAGAGAAGGTTAATTCCAGAGATCTATCTAACCAGCCCTATTCACCTTACAAATATGAAGGCAAAGATCAATTTCAGTAAGTTTCAAATAACTGTAGTCAGGTTTGACCCAATACACTCAACTAACAAGAGTGAAAAAGCAAATTTATATCAGCCAATAACACAATGCTCCAGCCTGTAACCAGAACACTGCTTTCCTTTTAAAGCGCTTATTCCAAAACCTACCAACATAGGAAAGGTATAAACAGTTGCTTTACTGAGATTAGAGTACCTCTGCTAATTAGCTAAATGAGAACAAATACTGATTAAATGTATATATAGAAGTAATCTGATACTCAAGAAAAAAAATCCTTCTTAAGATGACTCCACAGTGTACAAAGCTTTCACAAAATTTGTTCATGTTATTTATGCGTTTTGCTTTTTGGCAATCTGCACATTAATTTTTAATGAAATAGTAAAGAGATGTTGCGTCTCACACTTCGATAAAAATATTCTATAGCCAGGTCTGGGTGACATAGTGCATTAATTCAGTGTCCTTCACTCCTGGGACCTGCGTATAATTTAGTCCAGCCTGAAGAAAATAACTTTGATCTGAAGGCTGGGGAAAAAGCTACATATGAAATGAGTTTTGGTGGGTTTAGTGTTGTTTCTTATATACAAGACGACATATGAAGATAAACTGCTTTAGAATGCTCCTGACGTGGCCCAGGATTAAGAGCAGGGAGCTCTTAGCAGAGCTCATCCACTCTCTCCCTTCTCCCCATCGTACCAGACACACAGCACACACATTTCTCTCTACTATAAGCATCAGAGTGGCTAGCACTGGCATACGCCGTCTTTCCAAAGAGAATATCCTGCGTAAAAGGATTGTATTATCAACCAGTATACTTATTCGGTCTCGCCATTAAAAAACAAACAAACAAACAAACAAACAAACAAAAAACCCCACACAAAACAAACGACGACGTCTATATTTCGACATCAGAGATGACGTTCCAAGAAGGGATGATGTTACCACAGGGAACCCGAGATTTCCTCCCCAAGGTAGGGAACACCTTAGCTAAGTCATCAGAACTGTACTAATCACGCTCTTAGGGAAAACAGAGCTCCGGCACGGCTCCTTCCCGGGCTTGGCTGCGTGAGCAGCCGACCCTTCCTTTCCTTCCTGCTCCCCCCAAAGCAGAGAAACAAGATTAAAAGCAGAAGCATAACCAAAGAACTGACATCCTAGAAACACTAAGCTGAGCTAAATCTTTTCCCCATTTAAACCTTTCAATTATTGTATTCCACAAATTCCAAAGATTCTTTCTTGCTCATTCAATAAAATGTATCTGAATTAACTACTGAAAAATGGAACATAGCCTATTTTTTGCACGGTCTTGGTTTGGGACTTACTGTATTGTTTCCTGAGCGTTTGAAAGGAACTATATAGATTGTTCAGTTAGCTTGACAAATTATCCGGGGGACAAGGGGAGGAGGAACAGGGAATTTTCTATAGACAAATATAGAAATCTCTCTCTATATATATGCATATACATTTATGTATTTTACACACACACTTGCACCAGAGAGCGAATGTCTCAACTGAGAAATTTAACTCTTTGTATGCTGATATTTTTACCATATTCCTAGAGAGAGTGGGAAGGAAAAAAACCTAACTCCTCATGTTGTATGTTGATTCTCCTTTCTCGGAAAGAGCAAAGTTCATCCTGCAACAGGAGAAGTTGAGCCATGTCCTGAAACACACGGTATGTCATTGAGGGTGCACAGGCATTGCAAGGGGCAGAAGAGAATAACGCGCTGGCTTTAAAAACAGAAAGAAATGATAGCGCCTAGCTGATAAAATGTCACATTCCTTTGCAGCTATCACACAAATTCAGCCCTTTCTGTAGACAGCCTTCAAGAGACAACAAAAATCTAAACCATGCGATGATCATATCAATAACTAGCTGAGCACTGTTGATAGCTTAAATAACAATAAAATGTGTTATTTTTCTTGTAATTTTGTCCATAGTGTTATTGCATATGTAGTCACCTAACAATGAAATAGTTTTAAAATTTGCTTCAGGGTGCAGAAGTCAAGCTCCGCTGATTAGCATCTCAAAGCACGCTACAGGCACACATTTGTATAGCTGAATAATAGCACTTGTGTTTGTACGATGTTTTAAAAAACAAAAAAATTGCACTATTTGACTTGATGTTTGATGATGCACACTGATGAAATTCCTTCCTCTCACAAAATATACAATATATCACAGCTAACTGTAAGAATTTCAAAGAGAAGGTAGAAAGGTAACGTCACAAAAAGAGCCAGAAAGGGGTTTTGGTGTCAATATGAGACGCCTAGACCCCGAGGTTCATGGGCTTGATTCTCCTGTCACTTCTCTGGTTTGAAGTCACAAGAACCACTGACGTTTACAATTTCTTGTGAAGGAGATAAATGTGCCCCACTTTTTACTTTATGATTTTCTTTTTAGGCAACAATTATTCAGCAGTTAATTACACAAATGATATTTTGTTCACCAGCATTTGGGTTTTGTGCCACACGTACAATAAAAACTCATCACAGAAAATATTTCATTAGAATCTAGACAGAGAGTTCTGATATTTGCTGCACTAGCTCCGTTTCTGATTTATTTCCTATGCCTAATAAGGCGGCTTTCAAACTTTATTGAATGTGAACCTTCCTAAAATTTGCTGAAAACTGACTGGACAGAAGTCTGATTTCAGCCACACTCTGAGATCCCACTCCAACATACCACCTTCAGCAGCACTGCATCTTCCACATGTGTTCCCCTTTGGTCATTTCTCCAGTCAGATTTTATTACAAGGTTTTAGTTACAAAACTCTCCATCAAATTTTGTGTTAAATGATATTATAAAAGTGCATCCACATGAATTTAGTATTAAAAATGCTCTACACTATCAACAGGATAGTTGATTTTACTAAATATTCAGCAACTATCAGCTTAAATTCTTGTTTCCGTTAACACTTCTCTTTTCATCCAGGATGTGTAAGTTACATACAGGAATGACTTAAAAGAAAGCTTAACATTAATACAGTTAAACACATTTACCATCAAAAATTAAGTTCATAAACTAACAAATATTCACTGAAGTATTTGATACCAGTAGTACAAATTTATTAAGCTTTGTTTTTACTTTGGAAAAACTTATTAGAAGTTAAAAAAAACAAAAAACCAAAAAAAAACCAGGTTAAATTACGAGGTACTGTGAAAGCTCTGAGAGTGTTGTGATTGCAAGTAAAAGATTTACAGATCTTACAGATCTGTAAAAGATTTACAGATAACAATTGAAAGGTGCATTACACTAATCAGAGGAATGCATAACCTCTGCAAAGCAGGTAGGAGCGAATCATTTTAATTTTCTCTCTTCTTATGGCTTTATAGTCTTACACAAGGGAAGCAGAGGAAACCTAAATATGACCCTATTTAGATGTATTAACTGAAAAGCCTTTGTAGAATTTTTTAAGCAAACAGGATTGTGCTTCCAACGCTGCCCATCTAGTTTTCCAATGTGTTAAATTGGACGGCTACTTGGACAGCTCTCTATTCATTACTGAACTGTGGAAAGGAAACACAGAGGTGGTATTTTCCTTTTAAACCATCTAATGCCTTGTAGCCAGATTCCAAAGCATCAAGGAGAGATTTCTCTTTTTTTTTTTTTTTCTTTTTTTTTTTTTTTTTTTTTTTTTTTTTTTTTTTTTGCTAGACAAGCTGTCGTAATTGAAATGAAGTCTAATCAGACTCATTACTGTTTTCAGCAATTTGCACCACCAAAGATGCTTATTAGGTAACAGTGTTTAATAAACCGCTCTTTAGAAAACTACCAGTAATGAGCTCTTAACAGCCAATCTTTAGCRTGAATATAATGTGAAAAGTGTTCCTAGCGCTGAATAGATTTTCACATTTAGTAGTGTCATAATTAAGCTCAAGGAATTGGTAGCTGTGATGATAGATTTACTGCAATACAGCCTTTTTTTTTTCCCCTGAAAATATATTTGAAAATACTTGGGGTTCAAAAATATTTCCAGAGCAAATTTAAAAAATGCTTAAAAGACTATGCTAGACTGGATTAGCTCTGTAAATGGTACTTAATCAGAGAGTATTTGGGGAATGCACAGAGTACTGTAAGTCRGGTATCATCTACCAGGCATGCATAAAGTTAATTCCACCTAGCTTTGTTTGACTGCTGTTCCACCACTTAACAATTTCCAGTCATTAATATACAAATAATAAATGTTGTTGTCACCAGCTGAATGATAATGAACAAAAATGGCCAATAAAAGGAGATACTTGAAGAAACACTTGTCAGTTCTCCTTCCACAGTAACAGCTGAAAATGCTTGAGAAAAAATAGAGCAATTTGCTTGGTTTCAAAATAAAATTATGGATGTATAATATACATATATATTTATGCATACACACACACACATATACAACTAATGCTGTTTTTCCTACACGTTTCACATATCATCAACTCCTGGTACCTACTTAGCACCAAAAAACTCAAGTTCCTAATGTAAAGAACACCACAGTTCTGAAAATGTAATGTTGTGACATATATTATTCATAAAACACAGCCATCAGCAGGAGGTAAGTTTTCATCAATAGAAAGTTCAATTTAACTAGATGTACAACTCGCTGCACTAGTCGTGTCAATACTAGTACCTACCAAATGCTGAAAGAGGCAAAAAAGAAAATAAATTGCATGTATAAGCTCTAGCTAATTAAATATCCAGAGCGAATCTTGAGGAATAACCACTGTTCTCTCACCAGATTGATTTAGGTCTGACATAATATTTAAAGTTATCAATAAGAAATGACCAAGACTACTTTTTTGTCTCCCACTAGGAGAAATACATAGGGATGCAAATGTTGTTTTGCTTACTAGAGATTCTGCCGGAGAAGGTTTGTGTCGGCAGCCAAGACTTTGGAAAGAAGCATAAAGATGAGTAATCAATAATGAAACCACCAACAAAATGATGAAGACTAATTCTCTTGAACTGAGATTTTTATATCAGAATTCCATGTTAAGATGTTAAGAAGAGCTCCTTTACTGAATGAGTGCTCTCATTACATCTTTCATATACCCTAGCCCTCAAACTTCAGTAATCCTAAATGCAGCCTCTAAGCCTCCATATCTGTTTGCAGCTTTCTGAATCAATAGGACTACGAGAACTGAGACTACCAAATTAATGCCAGTTTCATTTGATTTTGTGGTATGTGCTTCTTTGCACTACAAAGTGGAAAAAGGGGAAAAAAAAAACCAAACCAACCCCACACCCAGAACTCATTCCCAGACGGGTTTTTGTAGCTTTCAGATCAAAATATCTTCCAGTTTCTTAAGTCTGAACTGAATTTGTACTCAGATCCAACATTTTTAGTGCTGCTGCCTACCCTATCATGCAATTCCAAACTCTGCACCTTTAAGTCACACACTTAGTTTCTGCTCTCTGTAAAATAACATAACATAAAATAAAATAACATAGAATCCACAGCTGCTTTGGACTGCCTCCTCTTGTACTTCTGAATAATGCATTAAACTTCACATCATTTGTGAGTGACAACCCGATGCTCTAAGATACATAATATGCATTTTGTACTGTTGATTTTACTAAGCACAGATGCTCTGAAGCATCAGTTGCTCATCAATAAGTCCTTCAATACCATACATTATGATATTTTTAGTAGTTTAAAACTGAGGTTGACAGAAATGTAGCATCCACAGGAGGTATCTTAGGCATCATTATAGAACTACAGTTACCATCCTTTCTTACTTCTAACATAAAATTAAAGCTGGGGGAAACTTTCAGCATATTCCTTCTGCATCCTAGCATTACCACACAAAAGAAAAAAAAAAAAAAAAAAAAAAAAAAAAATCACTTTTCAGCCTCAGATCCATCAGTATTTTATCAAGCCTACAAAACACCAGTCTGCTCACCTAAGACGCTGACCCCAAACAACACCTGACTTACAATAGAAATTGAGACTCTTCCTTCTGATATCTCTAGGCCTGCTTAGCCTGATCACAAAAGTCTTCTTTATCAGACTTTGAGAAGAGTTTCCATTGAAGAACTAGGACCTGCCAAATTTTACACTACTTACAGGCTGCTACCCTGAGATGGAGTGTCATGTATACAGGAGTACAGACTAGCATAAGAAATTGCAAAAGTATAGGAAGCCAAAGAAGGAGGTGAGGCTACAGGGGCAGGTTAAACTCAAGTCAGAATTTGCCCCAAAACACTGTGAATTGGTAAGAAGAAGCAATAGGATCCTAAAAAAAGGACAGCGAGAACCTTAAGACCCATCTTGAAGTTAAGGTGCTGCCATCGGCCAGCACCTCCATGGTGTCAGAGGGTGAGGACTCTCCACAGGGGCATGGCCAAGCAGGAGGAGACAGCTCTAGTGAGAATGTTTGCTGTTATCGAAACCTAAGGTGAGCCCTGGAGTGGCTCGTCTCAAGACAACTCCACCAAAAGACAGCATAAATAGCAGAAACTGGAGTCCACATGAAATCTGTTGCACCTTCTACAGCAGCATAGACATTATTTTCTTCTCCATCAGTGAAATTCCAATATTACAGCCCAACTTCTCCCAGTCAGGACCCAGCATCAATCACAGTTTGCCCTTCAGCAAAAGGTAACATCAACAATCTGTAGGGTGCCTTTGAGTACAGAACACCTCAGATTTCTCTGTTCTCTTGTTTATGGCAATTTTATTTAGATTTTTTTGTGGAGTAGAGAGCGGCTTGGATGAAATACCGTATAAAATTTTTTCACTTGGTGTTCTGCATTGTTTGTTTGTTGGCTTTTTTAAAAAAACAACCCCCCCCAAAAAACAAAAATAAACTTAATTGTTCCAAACAGAAGCAACCACTTGTCCGAACAATTGCACACAAACCACCTCTGCGGACTGCCGAGGTTACTGTTCTATTATGACACATTTACAAAAGCTACATAATAGATGACTTGCAGCAGATGAGAACATTTGTCCAACAGAACTGGAATCCTTTGCGTTATGGCAGACAATATTCTCTGCACTTCAGATTAGTTTAAACACACAGTGCCTAGTAGGTCTTTCTTTAAAGGTAGAGCAGTCTAGTACACAACTTCCCTGACTCAAACTGCATATGGAAATATCTCCTTATAAAATGAAGAAGGCAAAAGGAAGAACACCAGGTCCTATATAATACAGTTGTGGGTTTGTCTGGGGGATGGGGGTTGCTAAAGAAAATGCACGTGTGAGTGAGGAAAACATTCATGGGCTTTGGAGGGATTGGGGTGAACATAGCAGAACGTAGCAGTCCTTGACTTTTACTTTATTTTTCATAGAGTCTATTTTCTGCTTTTCCACTATAGAGCTTTCTATTTATTTTAGCATAACTCTGTATCTTTGTCATTAAACAATCAAGTTCTAATAAAAAACATAATGCAAACAGCCAGTTGTGTAATGAAAAACAACACAGGGTTGAAGGGGGGTTCCTGCCTGATCTCAGCAGCAGATTAGCTTATGCCCTGCAGCATGAGATGGGAAATATGTTCCTCACTATTACAGTTTTGATTCTGTATTTGTATTTTATATGGATTTTTAAAGAGACACAATATAAAGCTTTGGTTCAGAGAATCTCTCTCTCTCTCTTTGTATGTATGTATGTATGTATGTATGTATGTATGTATAACTGTACACATATATTTATTTCCCCTCCCAGAGCAGGAATGATGTTTGTCTCCAGCTATGGCACAGTGTCTAGTCTGGAATCTAGCAGACAGAGAAAGCACACAACCAGAAAAAACATGTTTTGGACTATCCCAATAGAGACTATATCAACTGCAATCCCAAATACATGTCCTTTTGAGAAATTCTAAGTGACCCTTTTTTCAGCAACCATCCCGCTGCACTGCAGAGTACTGCAAGATTATTTCTGCCTAGAGAACGACATAGTTTTATTCATAAAAAGGTAAAAACCATTCAGTTAATTGCTTTTTATACTCAGTAAATGTTAACAGCTTATTCACTGGCAGCAACCCAGGAGATCTCCTCCAACAGACACAGATCCTTCAGATGCATCTTTCCTCCTGCATCTGACATATATGATCTCCTTCTCCCCCTCCCCCAGTTCTTTACATGCATTTCTGCACCGTCCTCTATCTCAAAGTTAAAGCTGTGCCAAATCAAGAGCAGCAGTGCTAAAGGGTGGTCAGAAAATAGGACAGCAAAGGTTTTTGAACTTAACAAAGCAGCATCCTGTTCCTACCACCTATCAAGCATGTTTCTGGTTTCTTCATGTACTGAAGGCCAGGTTGGGTGATTGCCACTCACTTTAGGAATTTAACTCTGCAGATACAGCACAGCCCTTCAACACGCTCACCCCCGATAGCTTGTGAAATTCATGTGGAGAGATCCCGTCTCAGCCTATGTCAGCCCACTCGCTGAGTGGCAGGTGAATACCTAACCCACTATAGCAGTATATAGGGTTAGCTGTTCTAAAGATAGATCTGAGAATAAAGAGTAAAGTAGACAGTAGGAACAAGGAAATCACATTTATGAGGACTTCAGAAACTTTAGKCCATGAAAGACAGGCAAATGAGGCAGAACTGCTATACTCAAACCTTCGCTGAGTACTTTCTAAGGCTAAGGAAGGCTTTCAATTTGTCCATGGCCTTACTTAAAGTTTTTGTTAGTTGTTTGGATTTTTTTTTTGTTTTTTTAAACTTCACATTCGTTTCATTAGGCACATAACTCTTTAGGCACATTATGATACAAAGATCTTGTGCCACCTTTTCAAGAATACATCCAAAACATTTTAGATAAATATCCTATATTTGATGTAATGAAAAATGCCTTGGGCTGTATCCATGTCTTGTTCATTCCGTGTATTAAACAGAGAGTTTGCCATGACTGAACTAAAAGGTGCTTGATAACAAATGGTTAGAGGGCACGGGCTGATATTTAAGAGGTAAGGTTGCACCAAGGTAGCTTTGATGGGCCATTTTGTATTGAGGATAACCAGAAATGACATTTCTTAAAAAGGTCTGGATTGCTGAAGAGGAGGAATGCCCTAAATGCAACAATGAAAACTGCTGCTGAGCATGACTGCTTTTTTTAATATTTTGAGTATTTTCAAAGGAAAGACAGTCATGCTACAAATGTTTTTTCAATAAATCTCTGGCGAGTACTGGGCACTTCCAAGATCAGTTACACAGCATACTCTTAAAATGATTAAACTGTCTCTCACAGCACTTTAAATGATAGACTGCCCAGCAAAAGCACTAGTGCCCCACAAATTAGGAACTGTAGCAGTGGTTGATAAGCTAGAATGAGCTCTGGGCCGTTTTAGGACACACCTCACCCTCATTACTGGGCTGCCCCTCTTGGAAAAATTCTTCCCCTTGTGTAAGGTCATTCCACTAGATTAAAATATCTCACTGTAATGTTACCTCTTTATAACACCTTACATACTTGGGTATAGAAGTGCTGGTTATGGGATGAACAATGAGCTTACTTTTATATGCACTGCATAAAGATACCACCTGTGTGATTTAGTTGAAAAAGAAAATTTAATCTATATTTCTGGGATAGCTCTATCTAAAGCCACAAGCTGCTATGACAGAGAATTTAAATTGTTTGAACGGTTCCCCTGCTCCCTTCTTCAAGTTGTTATTAATGTCTATAATTTAGGCCTCTGTGTTGCTAATATGCATGTGGATATCTCGCTAGTCATATGAATAAAGCTGCATAATTAGGTAGTGGTATAATTTGTAGCCTCCAACTCTTTCTCCCACTTCCCTTTCCCGATGCTCCTTGAAGAGACTGTGATTTATATTGGCGGCAGATCGTGCCACCATTACTCACAGAAATATCCTTTGCCTGAGATCTCTTTGAAATCAGTGACAAAAATTAAACCTCCTAGCAATCACCAAGGATAGGGATATACCGCACCAACCCCTCCGCCACCCACACGTGGGGGGAGTATCATTGTGTTGCTGGGATGGGAATTTGGGCAGGTGACCAAATGGTTAACTATGCTTATCCTTTCATCCTCCAAACTGACAGAGACTTTAAATTCTCAGAACTCCTTTTACAGAATCTCTGTTTGAGAATTTCTAAACGTGCTCCACTGTGTTCATCTCTACTAACAGGAAATGAAACTGAAATAGAGAGGCGCTCTTCGTGTTGACTGCAGGCATTTCAGATTTCATGGCAGCCCACRTCTTCCCAGTGCCTTTTACATGGAAGAGATAGTGTGGGCGAAGAAAAACAAAATTGTAGGTTTAGTAATGTCAAAATCTGATTTATGCCAAAATAGAGATGTCAACAATAGCACAATAAGTGACAAATGTTAAATTACCCAAAGAAGTAAATTCTGTAATTATTTACCTCTCTGGCACATCCAGAGGGACCTTGACGGGCTGGAGGGATGGGGCCGTGTGAACCTCATGAAGTTCAACAAGGCCAAGTGCAAGGTCCTGCACATGGGTCGAGGCAATCCCAAGCACAAATACAGGCTGGGCAGAGAATGGATTGAGGGCAGCCCTGAGGAGAAGGACTTGGGGGTGTTGGTGGATGAAAAAATGAATATGAGGTGGTGAGGCACTGGAACAGGTTGCCCAGGGAAGCTGTGGAAGTCCCATCCCTGGAAGTGTTCAAGGCAAGGTTGGACAGGCCTTTGAGCAACCTGGTCTAGTGGAAAGTGTCCCTGCCCATGGCAGGGGGGTTGGAACTAGATGATCTTTAAGGGCCCTTCCAACCCAAACCATTCTATATGATCCTATGATCCTTAACAACCTCCAGACCTAAAAGGAACAGCAGGAACCACACACATTTTTTCTTATTTTTGAGAAATGACTTTTTGCCCCAATTTTTTTTTTTTTTTTAAATACAACTAAGTGCCACCAACAGCATTTCAAATAAAACAGGAGCAGCAAGCCCCATAGCTGAATATGCTGGGAGCTGAGTATACAGACATCTGCAAATGGACAACTTTAATTCGATTCCTGGCACCACTGGCCACGCTGAGAATTCTTCTATCTCTTCACACCAGGGGTTTGCTCTTTTAAGCATTGCTCCCTGAAGGGAAGGAAAAACTAGAGAAAGAGGATTTCCAATGACCCTGCACAGATGAATGGATGTGTCAATGGTGAATATTGGTTCAGCTTTGAAATAGGGAATCCTGCAGTGGTTTCTCTGCTTCATCCCCACTAGTGAGTTCCACTGTGGACTTCAATGTGTAGGAGGCCTTTAGGGGACAGATAATAAATGNGGGGATCAATAAAATGGTTTAAGAATAATAGAAATGCATTTCTCTAACTATAACCTTTAAATTGTTTCCTAGATAATTTTCTGAGAGATGTGCATCTCTTTGGCCTAGCTGGTTACAGAAATTGGTTAAAAAAAAGCTTAAATAAACAAGGGGTCCTTACCAGATAGCCAACATTAAAGGCCAGTGTGCCCTTTCAGCACATATTTAATTTTGATGGGTTTCCATTTGTTCACTTGTTTGTTTCTGGTGTAAAGATGATGTAAAACCAGTTGTGAAATCATGAAATTGTTAAAGTGCTCTCTGTTTCACTGTGAGCTTATTCTTTCATTTATGACTGATTTCACAGCAAAATGGTGACGTGCGCAAACCAAACACGGAAAGGAAAGATGCCTCTTCTCACCTGCATTACTCTCCTATAACTCAGGTAAACACAAGAACGTTTGTCTAAGCAGTAGTAGAATACACATTTACTTCTACAAGCCTTTTAATACATTTTCATTCAACTACCTATCAATCAATCTCACCATGACACAATATAATTTCCTAATCATGCCAATATTCATGCTTTTATCTCTTTTTAAATCCAAAGAACATATATTTCAATAAGACAGAAGTCTATTTATTTAAACATGATGTAGAATAACACTTCTCTAAGGCCATTTCTTTTATGAGTTTTAATTCCTTAAATTTGCCATATAATCTAATCTCTCTAGCAAAATTTATATAAAAGAATAACACAAGCTTCCAGTAAAGAAGGCTGAATTGTTAAATTCCCAGTAACTGCTACTTTTTCCTCCCTTATGTCTACAATCGTTTTATTTGTTTCTAAGAGCAAAACCAATATATTCAAAGTGAAACATACTATTTCTCAACACGTTAAGAAACACAGAACAGCAAGTGCACCTTTTTTCTTTTACATGTGATAACTTTAACAGGTAGGAAAACAAAAAACAAAACAACAAAAAACCCCAACAACTCTGCACAGGTTTCTATACCTTTGAAAATTAGGTTGGCAGTCAACTGCTTTCTATAGCTGAATGCATGCTCTTTAAATATAATGATTTTATGCAAATTAAAGGTTCTTATTATAGAATTGTTAACAAAATATTTACATCTACCTCCACTTTAATGTTCCTGAGAATTAAAAAAAAGATTAATGGATATCTAAAGGGATATATACTGGACAATTTCAGTCATTAATATAATATGCAGATACTGAATATTTTTGGATACTCGGGGGTATTAGCTATACATTTCATAGATATCATCAGATATGATCCTGTTTCAGCTAAGAAAGAATTTGGGTAATCGGATTTATACAGTCTACAGCATTTCCTAAGGTCGCTGCCTGGGATTTGCCTCTTTTTAAATAGTTTAGATGTTAATGTTCTTTTAAGACTATTTTTTAAATACCGAGCAACATCTTCATGAAGAGCTGCGCTGATTTCCAATTATGTAAAAATTAATTTGTTTAATCAAGCTACAAGAAGGACAAGAAGTTGAACTGGAAAAATTCCATCACATTAAGTAAAGGATTATTACTCACAAGAAATATTTTCAACGTCAGACAGACTTGCAGCCAGAAACTAACTATACTTCTTACAGAGAACTCTATGTGCCTGTCTCTCCTGTCTGACTAGTTTTTCAGAGCCCTCCAAAACACCACCAAAATGAACTCTAAATACAGTGTTGGCTTGCTTTTTAATTTCATTGGCTTTAATAAAATTAAAGCCAAAGAAATCTCCAGGAATAAGGCTTAAATAAATAGAATTACCTTTTATAAATGTGTATTTTCTTTTACATGGTATGTGCACTGGAAAAGGAAAGGAGATTCCTGACAAGTTGCTCTGCCTCTGGTCTCAGGATTGTTTAATAGATAAGGATATTAGTTCATCTGGCCCACTCTCAGCAATATATAATAAATGTTTCCCTTCTAAAACACATTTGCAAACTTGTAAAAAAAAAAAAAAACAAAACAAAACAAAAAAAAAGGCTTAATGTTTTTATGTTGTTATAATGCATGAAATCCTTTCATTTTAGTATTCATGATTATTATCAAGTAAATTCTGTTGAAAAAAGGGAACAACATTTTGGCATAATTTTGGGATGATATCAGTACAGATGAGAATTGCTCCCATAACCTCCTTCTGAACGGTGATATATGCAAAATAATCCAAAATGAGTTGCTTTCCAGTCCCTTTACAGACTACTTGACATCCACTGCTCAAGTGTTTCAAACCTTCAGTCTCTGACTGTAATAGTGCACAGATGGAACAATATTTATTCTGTCAGTGGAAACTAATTAGGACGACACTAACTCTGAACATTAAACCAGAAAAAAAAAAAAAAAAAAAAAAAAAAAAAAAAAAAAAAAAAAAAAAAAAAAAAAAAAATCACACTTTACACAGTGTGGCACATGATCTGTGAGTTTACAAATAAAAGCTATAAATTTTAATATATTTCTGTTACATGGGAGGTGTGACCATCTTTGCTGTTGCTGCCGCACATGGTAGCCAGAGATGGGCTTGCAGAGCCATATCTGGATTTGCGTACAAATGCCCCCATCTCTACCGTTAATTCACTTCATGTCAGAAACTGCATCCCAACAACTTTCGCTCTGCAAGAAGAGCAAGTCAGACCTGCAAATTATTTCACCCTATTCTTCAGTCAGCCACACTGCCCCTGTGACCCAGAGGTCACCCCCTCAGCCTGCGGTCCTTCGGGTCCTAGCTGTGCCAGTGCCACGAGCTGGGCAGAATCGAACTCAAGTCAGGGAGGCGGCCAGCCCCACCATTCTGCTTCTCTCCCTTAACTCCAGCTGCAGGCATTATGAGGTTGGCTGCCCTTTAGAATAGAAGATCCCATTTGACAAATCATCAGGTCTGATACATATGTGCAGCCTCCATCCAAGGACTGGCTCACAGCTGCTGAAGACTCAAGATCAGACATGTGACCTCAACACACAAACTAGTGATTTTCAAAACCTCACTAGGGATCTAAATCTGCATCTTTTGGTGCCTATATACCTTTAAAAGTCTTCTTGACTTCTGATGTTCATGAGCTTGTATAAACTGGTTCACAAATGCTTAATGCTTTGAAGACCTACATGGTTCAGCTCAAATTCACAAGATTAAAAACACAGCGTAGAGCGTGGTAGTTTGCTATTAGACTCAACTATCGGTCCAATTGTCTTTCAGCACTATTCCCTTTAAATGAATGGACATGTCAGAAGAGAATCGGGTTTGATGTGCATTGTTATTCATGTAGATCCACCATCCTAACATCTTACTCTATAATTACTAACCTTTGTAGGGAAAAAAGAAAGTAGTATATGCTTTAAACAATGTTGACTTTTGTAATTTGGAATGGCAAATTAACTGAGACCCAAAAAACAGAGAAAAAAAGAGTATCAACTGCCCACAGTTAAGCAAGTATTAACATTTTAGAAGTAATGCATCATAAAAAAAGTCATCCCATTAATTATTTTTCTGCTAATATAAGATAAACTGGGCAGAAGCAGAACTGCCGGAGAAGGTGAGATCTCAGAGGCCTCTTGTCTGTGCAGTGGCCTCATACCCTAGAGGTGCTTAAAAAAATACATTTGAAAGTGATACTTTCTGTATTGTTAGTGTTCTTCACTTAGCATCTCTCAGCAACCAGGAACATGCTGGTGCAGAATTTCACTTTGACTCCATCCATATTACACAAAAAGTAACGATAATGAACGTTCTTCTCATAAACCAGATGGAATAGTTAAACAAACACTTCTTCAACAGTTCCAGCTATAGCCACTAGTCTAATAAAGGATATTATCTACGTCTACAAATCTAACTTTTCTCAGATCAACGAGACTAATTCTGAAATTTAGTTATTTTAATCTGAAAACATATTTTAAAGCACCTTCTAAACTGAGATACTAAATGGGCTCCATAAGCTTTGTTTATTTATTGATATTCATGTCAAACCTCAAAGGCTACTAAACTGCAATCTTACGTTTTAAAATAAAATTTTTTTTGCAAACTTAATTCAAACGCAGGGCACAACATAATGAGTAAACCTGCAAAAAATGATGAAGTGCATCTTACTTCTAACTGATGATAATATCTTCTGTGGATGCCAGATAACATCTCTACTGAAACCATACCTTGACTTGACAATAAAGCTGGAAGTTACTCAAGTGTATTGTAGCCAACTGTCAGATTTAAAAACAGTCACAACATACTATTAGTGGCATTCAGCCAATCTCTTAAGGAACACAATGACCTGAACTTTATTCTGAAAACTCAGTTTGAAAGCAAATCTATTCCCTAAAGTAATTTTCAGCACTGCTTAAAAAGCTTGGAAAAATCAGATTAGAGTAAACCAGGTTATGTAGATGTTATGAGAATGTAACTTCTAAAAATAGCTTTATGGATCAATTCAAGTAAAATTCAAATACAGAGATCTCACCTTTCACACAGCCCTGCACTTCTATGTTCTATAATTCTGGTCTCAAACTATTGGATTGATACAGTCTGTATAGTTAGTATAATGTTTAGAAAGCCTGGGATATAAAACAACTCCCATGCATTGAAGATTTATGCCTTGAGAAGCTTATGTGAACACATTACATACAGTATCTGATAGAACTGCTGCACCGCATGCTATATTTTGAAATGACTATGGATGTCTAAGAAAAAAAAAAATATTCTCTCAAACAGGCACGCATATGTATTACTATAATCTGTAACAGGGCACAAATTTCCTTCCTTTTTTTTTTTTATGCAGTATTCCCATCACCATTGTAAACTTCCATGAGAAATAACACAGAATCTTACAGAGGAATGAAAATAAAAAAGGAGATAATGCTAAATACAGCCAAAGAATGAGGTGCAACCATTGAAAGCGTGCCATAATCACAGAAAATACAGCCAGGTAAATGCTTAATAGAAACTCCTATGAACTAACAGGAGTGACACATAATCAATGGAACTCCTATTAAAGCATTATTAAGATGTAACCTTGTTTATTCTAAGTAATATAAAATGTACCCACTCACACATAAAAGCCATCTATGCACTACCCAGCCTATCACAAAAATGATCAGATATAGTCTAAAGGAAAATCTTCACAGATACTTCAGAAACAGAAGCATACACTAACGCTTCAATATATTTGGTCCAGAAAATAACTTAGATGTTATTAACGTATGACAGGTTATATTGAACTTATTCTTTCCAAACAGCATTGACTAAATGTCTCTGTAAAATTGATTCCAAGGGATAGCAGTTTACTACTTTGTATATTCAAATTAAGTTACTGCTTAGCTAAAATACCACATGCAAGGAAGAAATGGAGTTAGTCTCAACATGTGGCTAAATAAGATAACTTGTTTCATGCATAGCAAGTCTACAGACTTATTTGTCTGCTGATTCATGACATCTAGCTTGTAACTGTAGCATTAGGAGCCATTTATACAGGAAAAGTACTGTGCTTAATTTCACTTTCACCTCGCTAGTGAGGAAAACTACATCAATTTAAAGCACCGCTTACCTTATTCACACTACAGCTGAGCCTTTGAAAGGATTTTGCCAACATGGAAATTAAGGATCAGATTTCTTTTCACTCTTATCACACAGCTGTACCGCCAGGAAAAGAACAACACAGCTATACTCTCAGTTTCAGCGAAGTAACTTATGATTTAAATGAAGCATATTTATCTGTTCAACATTCTTGGTGCCATCTATAACATCAAAATTATGCCTAACGCCATCAAATCTAAGTGTGACCATACAAATATTTCACAGCAAGTACTTTCCCAGGGCAAGTACAAATTAAGGAAATAACGAGCAATTGCAATTCCTGTTGTGGTCAACAATTGTCCTCAAGATCATCACCAGCTTCCCATTGAAAAACATTGACTGTTACTCAGCTTGAAATCAGGGGCAGTTTTCACTTTGAGCAAGGTCACTCTCATAGGTAGCATACAGTGAAGCAAAGGTAATAGTCGTGTCGTAGCCATACGTAATATAATAGAGAATGGTGAAAGAATTCTAATTGTATTCATCTGATCTCTATCTGCAGTGTTGCTAAGTATATCAGAAGATGCAAAACTAGTAAGAAACACAGCAGAAAATTCCTCAATATAAAATGAATCTCCCCAAATACAGAAACTCAAAAGAAAAAGAAAGTTGTAATGGCATTGCATAGACTGTTATTTTAAAATTTTGCTTTCCATTTCTACAATTTACAACCTTTTGGTTTAGGCTATTTTCTCTTTGAAAAAGATACCCCCAGTGGAGTCTAAGAATTTAATCATTACTCTAGTTATTTGGCACTTTTCTGCAATTTTCTTATTAAAAATACCTGTTATCACTGTAAGCATCCGAACTCTCTTTATTAATTAGTTACATGTAAAAAATGTCCTTATAAAAATTATTCTCCGCAGTATTTCTTTCTTCACCTGTTCTGTGAGATAATGTAGCACTGTGGCATAGAAAAATGAATAAACCCCTTTTGTGGCTAAAAATATACATACGTTCTGCTTTTATTAGCTTTCCCTTTCTTCCTTCCACCTAAACCACAAGGCATTTTGACTTATAATTGCATTTTTATTTTGACATGTTTTTTTTATGATATTTGTTTCTTAAATCTCTTTCAGAACTCTGCAGAGCTGATATACACATCAACGTCTGCTCAAAGTAACAAAAGTGTAATCCAGTGGAATTAAATGCAGTTGTGTTTTGATGCTGAAATAATCTTATAAATACAGTTTCACTGAGTAACAGTGGAGACAAAATCTCAGGAGGCTCAAGCAAAATCTGTTCGGTTCAAAGATGCATCCTAAAATTTTGTCCATTTTCTACTGAAAAGTATTCCCCTTTTCCCTCCCTCTCCATGCAAAAGTTGTTCACTTAGAACAGGCTGGTTTTACACCTCGAGAGGACGGAGAAGAGGGCATCCTGAAGATGGAGAAAGGACAGCAGCCCTTTTCCTCATAGTAAAGACTGTAAGGTACAAAGAAAATGACTTCGGTATGAACCATCTGTGGAGAACAACTGTGAGCATGTAGAAAGAACAAAAACGAGGACAGTGTGTTTTAATCAGGGATGCAGGAGCAACATTCCTAGCTCTGAAGAACCCCAGTTCTCACACAGAGCCTGGGACAGTGATTCACTTCAGAAAAAGCAAAATACTTTCCTTCCTCCTCCCCATTCTACACAGTAACTCAGAGCAATCGATTCCAAAGCAGGTTGAAGCCTGGGAAATTTAACAGCTCAGGCATAAATCTTCATTCCCAAACCCTTCCCACCTGCCATGATTACTATCAGTCATTCTTACTAATTAAGAAGATAACAAACATTTCTCACTTCTTGCTGTGGGGGAAAATACTTCCTGCGAGACATACAGACGGGAACTTACTTGGCAAATATTATTTCTCTCCAGAAATAACTTACTATACTAACAAATAAAGTGGGCCAGGTCTCCAGCCTTGAGGACAAGCGGCACAGCATGGAGGTTAGCGGTCTTAAGCCCACACTTGAGTGTACGTCCTGGCTCCATTTAGTTTATATGATGTAGCCTGGGAGACTCCAGAGGAACAGCAAAACTTTGAAGAATGTCACTGACATTAAGTTGCTTAGTAATGACAGTGAAATATCTATGCCAACTTCCTATTTATTAGACACTTATTTTTTCATGTGTAAGACACATGGTAGCTCAATTAAAAACAGTAAGACATATTCCAAGTTTTCCAGAAGTCTTCACTGGAACTTTTTATAGTTTAAAAAAAATCATGTCCAAAACAGGGAAAGAAAGATCTATCAAAAAAACCAGAGGATGACCCCCTTTTAGAAAGGCAAATCTTGAGTTTTATTTTTGCAATACAATTTGCATCTGCTCACTATTTCCCTAAACTTCTATTGAGATGTCTCTTCTTCCTTCATTAATGAGTGCACATCTACACATATACTAGCTGTAAACTAAAAAAGAAAGGAAGACTGTTGGGAGAGGCACATATTTTCCACATCTGGATTTGATTCAAAGGAAGGGGGAAATCAAGAAAACAGGGATACAATAATGGCTTAAAGAACAGAGGGGGAAATACGATGGACATCTAGAAGAAAATACTGATTTTGATGCGAATAATCATCAGTTAGATGGCATGGTTCATGAATAGACTAATTAGGGAACTGGATCCAATCAGTAAGAAATACTTGTAAGGTTTGTTGCTCTGACTCCTTGCGTTCTTAAACAAAATGGAAAAGTTTGAAGTGCTGCAGGATGTAGAATGAGCCATTGCAGGAAAGCAAAATACATTGAAACAGAAGTCAGGGCTGGAACACAGACACCGAAATGCATGTGTTCTTCAGGAAAAACAAAAATAGACGGAAAAGGGTGTCTGATGACATTATAGACTGTGAAGACATAAAGAGGGATACGTTGGATAAAACACTCTGGTCATATCAAAATAATATGGGGGGGGAAGAAGTGTGCTGGAGCAGTCCTAGAAATTATTCATTGAAACTCCCAGATTATATCTGGACTTGGAGGGAATGGCAGGGGAGGCACCGATATTTAAGGAGGCAGAAGAGGTGAATTGATCCAGACAATAGTTCTTTTATTAGTTCAAGGTTTAAATACATAYATATATATATTGCAGAAAAATGGGATGCAGTTCACAATGGGTTTATCAAAGGTAATTAATGCCAAGCTAATTTCTTTGATAATATGGCTGATTTTAAGCAAAGGAAATTACTGAATCATCTAACTGCACATCTGCATATATATGATAGGTTACCTTATGCATTAATGGCTGGAAAGACAGGAATTAGTAAACGGACTGTAAATTAGTTAAGGAAATACTAAAAGGGGTATAATGACAGACAGTATTGAAAGGGCATCTACTGAACTGGAGGAAGCTTGGTAACGAAGCTCCTCAGAGATCAGTTTGCACAAACCCCTTAAATTCATTACTGAATATGAATATGACATAAGAAGTAGGAAGACACAGTGGAAACTTGCAGATTACACAAAATTAGGAGGCACCACCAGTAGAAAGAAAAATCAAAATATCATACAGGTAAAATACCATGTTCCGTGTAAACACAGGTAATGAACAGAAAGTGGTAGTATGAAGTATGAGTTAATAGTGAAAAAAATTGCTACAAGCTGAAACTTAATCACAAAGAAAAGGGAAAGGAAAAAAACTGAAAGGTATGAGCTGATTGGAAGATGGACTTTCACCAACTAATTTGATGAAAACATGGAAACAAGCTATGCAGTTGTAAAATATAAACAGGCAATTTTTTTTCCCTAGAAAGTATTAATGTCATTACATAGTGAAACCTCACCAGAACTGTAATTCTGATTTTCTTCGGGGAAGACTAATTAAACTGGAAGAAGAACAGGGAAGGGCTATAGGGATGACACTGGGAATGAAGAGTGTACATTCACAGAGAATAAAAGACGTTGGCTTGCTCTACCCTGCCAAGACTGAATAGGAATATGATTCCTCTGTAAAAATATAACCAGCAAAGCATATACACTGGAGATGAACTATTTAAGTCAAAAAGACAACATTGGCACAAGAACAAATAAGTATAAAACAGCCATAAATAAATTTATGCTGCAAATTAGAAGATTTGTAACTCCCAGGGCAGTAACATTATTGAACAGCCAACCAGAGTCCTGAAGGACAAAAATAATTAGCTCATGTTAAGACACAGCTTTATCATTTTATATTATAATATATAGTGACAGTAGGGGACTGGACTTCGAGATTCCCTAGGCCCTTTTGTATTTTATATACCCATCTCAGAAGGGTTACAGAGCTCTTCTTAGCCTGTGGAAAACTGGTGGGACTAGGCCAGTGATGAGAACATTAAGAGAAAGACAGGAAATATTAGCTTGGCGCAGAGCCACACTAAGGAATGAACTATTGCTTCCAAACTGGGGCCAGCTCCTCTATATGCACCTCAGAGAATGGACAAAGTCCATTTCTGCTTGTGCATGTCTATATGTGGGTATATTTCAAGAGGATTTTGGGTAGGGAAAGGAGTAAATAGAAATAATAATACATTTCTGCTCAGTTCTTCAGCATAACTCACTTCCTTGTCCCCAGTTACCTAAACGTTAAGCTCAGAACAGCATTGCAGAGCCCAGCATTCCTTCCACTTGCATGGCAAAACCATTCCTCTTTAGATATGCACTGCCTGCTTCATTCCTACTTAAATACTAATGCACTTTTTTCTTTTTTTATATTTTTTTCTTTATTTATTTTAACTAATAATAATTCACTCATGCCCTCTGGTATTGGCACCTACACTGCTATATGATAAAATTCTGCTGGGCTACATGCAGAGACCTCCAAAATATCCATTTTGTAATACGTGTTTTTCTGTTGGGCTTTTTTTGTTTGGTTGGTTTGTTTGGTTTTTTTTAAATAGATATCTTCAGATACTGCTTGGAGATAGTGAAAAGTGGTTTTCCTTTTATGAACTTTAAGCATGTGGCAGTGATCAAATGGGTACAGCTGTCCTTTAAGGACATTGGCAATTATTGTCATCATACCTCCTGTTAGGCAGTTCAAATTGCTTAAAACTTTGATAATGATTACTTGACTGCATTTAAATGAAGGTCGTTTACCCTTCCATTCCCTACTTATATAGCGTCTTTCGTGCAACATGCCTCAAGGCCCTTTCCAAAGAACACTAATCAGTACACAAAATTATATTGAAGCAAATAACCTTGTCACAAATTCCATTACACAGTAAAAGCTAAATAAAAAATAATAGCTTTCCTGTCTATATTTAAAAATATATATCCACTTAGTGTCAAGCTTTTCAAGTAGAAGAGAATGCCACAGAAGAGCATGAATTGTACTGCACAGCAAGGAAATGAAAAGTAAACTATTGCTATGACACACTTAACCAATGCTCGCCCTACCTTACCAATACAATGGGCAATTGCAAAAATCAGTATTTTTAAAATGCTGGCTCATGTTAAACTCAAAAATTTTCAATGGGAATTTCAAAGGAACAGCTGAAGCCATGTCCAAGAGGGCCAACCAGCCAGTGGAACAGAAATCACCTTGTCTTGCAGTAATAACTGTTTTAAGGTTTGATTGAGGCAAGACTGGCGTCAATCTGACATACACTTAAAGCAGAACTGTAACCATTTCACTCAGCCTGCCAGTTCAAAATGGAAGAAGGATTTCTTCTCATAAATAAAGGTAATTTCTTATCTATGTACACATGCAACCTCCTACACTAGGCTCAGACAAGGGAATGTACTTCCCTTGCTTGCAAGTCTAGACAGGAGAAAAGATGACTGATAATGTCACTCCCATTCCATAGTGGGCTTCTCGGCTACTCACTGCTAACCCTGACACTGACTGTAAATACAGCAGTCTCCACAAAATCCAGCAGGCTCTTTGAGTTGCTACAAATTGACATAAGTAAAAATATCAAGTAAAAACAGCCTGGAAATTACCTTTCCTCCTAACCAAACAAGTGATTTGATCCATTTTAGTGGCAAACTCAGCCCTTGCCTTGTCACAAGTCTGGGACCATAACAGAAACTGCAGAAAAATTATGCACACAAGAAGCTAAAATGACAAAAATCTTAGTTCACAGATAGATGTGGCATTGTATTTATAGCATTATCTGTGCTGCAGAATATCACACACACCACAAAAATCCAGTGATCGCTCTTGCAGATATGTTCTGTGGTAGTTTCTCACCTGAAAAAGCAGAAACAAAATGAAACCAGCTGCAACCCTTCTGAAGAGAGGAAACATCCAAAAAATCAGAGGACAAGAGCCACCCCATATCCCGTATAACTTAACTCTTATTTTGGCTGACAGAAATATAACAGGGAAGGGGAAGAGAAGAAAGATTAAATACCAGAGAGAGCAGTAAAGATGTCCAGAAATAATAGAGACTCATTCAAAGCTCTTACCCAAGTATCTGCATTATTGCTGATTTTAGCTTGTGAAAAACGAAGAAGTTGAGAAAATAAAATACAAATTAAAGAAGAGAAACAGAACATTTGGAAAACTCATTTTAAAATTAGAGAGAAAACAACTGAAATACAAATAAATAAAACTCTCACTGCACAGTAATCCACAAGATGTCTGTGCTTAAAGTGATGAAACAGTCTTTGTTCAGAGAGTCCTGGCTGCCAACATTTATACAGAGTTTGGCATATTATACGGTGATCTTTTCACACACAAAAACAAACACAATTTTCTTTTGGAAGCTACAAACCTCTTCTGCAATTCCAACTGAAATGATTTATTGGCCAATTGACACTTCTTGAATTAATTCTTCTTCAAGTATAACCTAGGAAATTCCATCTCCTATCAGTTATGTCAAATTTGACAGCCTCAGGTGAAATTTCTCCTTTCTTAATTATTTTATTATCCCATTAATTCTCCCAATCCATTAGTTACACTCCCATGTCCCCCTCTGAAGAATTTCTCTTCTTCCTTGATGTCTGTACCTTTCAAGAACCTCAAATAAACAATGTCCTCCCTTGGCAATCTCTTCCCTATACTAAATATGTTTCACTACTGTCATTTCCCTTCAGAAACTAACTAGTGCTCATGCATSAGTTTTTCTCCACCTTTCCTTTAGTGACAATTCCAGAAGGGAACAATCAAAGTGATCCTCTCAGAGCTAGAGGTAGAGGTGTCTGATTTTCACTACTGTGTGCTATGGTAGTTACATACACGTGCTTCCCTACTCCCCGCCAAAAAAGTACTTTTGAAAATTGTACATTGCAAACCTATCTTAGCTGTTGCCTACTGTTCCTCTATATGAGGTGACAATAAAAGGTGAAATGCACCACGTTGCAAATCTATCGATTGAAAAAGCAGTGTTGTTTCTACAGATACCACTCTCAAAACTGCTGATCCCTGGGACAGGCTGCCCCGGGAGGCTGGGGAATCTCCATTCCTGGAGACTGTCAAACCCCAACAGGACAAGGCCCTGACTGACCTGATCTAATTTTGAATTAGCCCTTCTCTGAGCAAAAGGTTCAGCTAGATGACCTCCAGAGGTTCCTTCCAACCCAACTTGCTCTCCGTGAATCACTTAAGAATTTTTGATCATTCCAGAAATACAGTGTAGTACCTCAAATCAGCTATGTGCTGAATTTCCCRTTAGATCTTGTGCTGTTATTATTTCCCTTACAGTCTGATACCAGATGCAAGCAGTACAAAGACTGGACCTCTTCTCCCAGCAGTATTGCCAGGAGATTTAGGAGATTATTCAGCTTCTCTTGGACTGTAGCCATTTTTACAAATTGTGAGAACAGAGAAGATRGATGGATCACACTGGAATGGGGAGACAACCTCAAGGGAATACATAAGACAATCATCAGTACAGCGGCCATATCACCTGCAATGGGGTAAAACATGGAACTATCGATTGTTTTGGATAATTCCAGCAGGATAACAGTCAGCAAAGCTAAGTGTAGTGTCACCACCTTTGCCAAATGATCCCAGCTCTTTCTGGAATACAGGTTTCAGGTGTTTTTGAGAAGGGATTAGGTACATATATATTGCTCCCTCCCAACAGAGGGCAAAAATGGAGCCTGACGTGTCTCAGACAGTCGATACATAACCTAGAAATACTGCTGTCGATCTAGTGGCTGAATTTTCACTACTTTGTCTAAATTTTCTGAAGAACACCCTTATTTCTGCAGACTGAATCGGAGGATCAGATACTTCATCTTCTTCAAGACCTTCCTGTCCTTTTGCTACTCAGTTATGGCAAATCATCAAACCACTGCAATACTGTTTCCCCGACACTAGGATCAACTCAGCGCTTTTGGGGACAGTCCCTGCTCACAGCAGTATAGAGATTATTTTAGACACAACTGGAAATGGCAGAGTCCCTTTGGGGTTGGCTTTCGCTAGCCTAGTATCTAATACAGAATAAATACGCTMAGAGCTCCAAGTCAAGTGTAGTATGCTCCAATAAAAAGGAAAAGAATAAGAAATAAAACTATTAATGGCAGCACAATAAAAATAAAAAACCCACTCAAAAATAAGTAGTAGTAATCAATTAAGCACAACACCTGAGAGAACAAAGAGGTGCTCAAGGCTACCAAGTGCCTAATTCTAGAGAGTTCATTCTTCAAGATATTGAGCATCACAGCACTGAGTTGGCAAAATAAGTATATAAATCACTGCAAAACCTTGTGTGTTTTCCAGTAGGAACGTGCCTACCCTAAAGTCAAATTGGAATTTCTTGAATTGGTGTTTAGCAATCAGGACAGCAGCTTGCCAAACTGGCTCTTTCAAAATACTTTTCCTTAGAGAACGTTCACGTTGGTAAAACCTTCCACAATTACATTTCCTCTGGAACTAATTAAAGGATAACATTTTTCATAATCATGTTTTAAAAAGCTGATTTTCAAACGTTGTAGAGATACAATTAATTTTTAGAACTTTAGGCTAGGCTGTCAGAATCATAGAACATTGGAAAGTATTTTCAACACAAGTTGAAAATATTTTCAACACAAGGTGAAAATATACCAAAAAATGAGCAGATTATAGGCTCTCAAAARGAGGTCAATATTTGGATTTCTTCTACCATTGTTTAAAATTTTTGAATACGTCTAGACAAGGAACTCAGTTTTAAAATCAAAATTATTTAGAAAGGAAACATTGTCATATGTCATTCAACTCTTAAATCTTATCCACTCAGGAAGAAAAAAAAAATGTTAATGTAAAGTTTTACGGTTGAGGATGCAGTGATTATTTTGATTATCTGACAATCACAGGTTTTGATTATTTGATAATCACAGAAGCAGGCAGGTTTATTTTTTACTTTGCTACAAACATAATATATATTATTGCCTCTGCTACAAAAACTCAGAGAGCCTGACTAAAGATTGCACATAATTCCCATAGTATCGTCTTCATTGTTGCATGTCAACCGTCAGGCCTCTCAGCTGCTATCATATGATAGATACTCTGTCTTAAAGGCGGTCACCACAACGCAGCCACTTCTGGAGTAGAGTGACATGTGCTATTAACACATGGCAGATTATGATCCCTGTGCAGAAGAATGCTGTCTATCTGAAAGTACCACTGAAGAAATACAGGTGATCTTCAGTAAAAGACAAACATGGCATCTTCATGACAGAAAAAGCAAACCATGCAACTCAAAACTGTAAATGTTTAAGACTCTAACTACTTATGATCTCACTTATTCAAAAGCTTGTATATCCAGTAGCAAGGTAACCTTACTACACTGTCTGGAGAATTGGTTTAAGATATCTCAGTGGGACTTAGAGCATCCAGACATAAACTGGCTGAACTGTTAACCTGAAAGAAACCATTCAGTATTGCCCTAGAATTAATTAGTTCCACTTTAACATGGAAAAGGGTTTCAGTGGGAAAAGTGCCAGAATGAGAGCCATCAAAACAGACCTCTGGTAATCACCAGAGAGCAAGAGTATTAATCTATCTGATTAATCTGTTGAGCTGTAATAGTTCCTCAAGGGCAGTGTGATGAGTTGGTAAGTGAACCTGGTGTCGTTCTTCTGTCCCCTGCTCCAGAAGGATACAGGTCTGTACAAGAAAGCTTGCTGGCAACAGCAGTGCTTCCTATTTGCCCTGACAGGAACTGGTTGAAAGCAGCTGGATACTTCTCCAGACCCATTAGATGCTACCTTTGCTGAAAATTTTGCAATGCTTTCACCAGAACCATAGTGTCTTTGGCAACATTAAGTAGGGATTGAAGCACTTGAGAGGAATAGTTAGCAATGATACAATACTAGAGCTATCACGGAAGCCAATTCTGATATAAGAATACAATATATTCTGGTAATAAGGTCTGTCGGAAGAAACCTCCTTGCCAGGGAAGCAGCAGAGGTTTTTGACAACCAGAGGAGAAAAGCTACAGAGTAAATATGATCATAACTGACCGTACAGCTACCGTCAGCCTTTTGCCACGTTAAAGCAGGTGTGCTACATTAGTACACCTTAAAATTTTTGGCTTCTGCTGGGTATCTGAATGTTGGGAGCCACTAGGTCTGGGGAGGGAATGAGATTTCACTGTTTTTCAGAGAAGATTCCTCCCCACCCCCTTTCAAAGACGATAAACAYGTTTATCTCATCTTCTGGTCCCTAAGAGAAAACTTATTAAAGCTATCTAAAACTGAGGTGCTGGAGAAAGCATGATGGCAGAGACAGCGTTATCTGCCAACCTCCAGTAAGCATTTTGGTGACTGAGCAGAAATGTTTATGGTATCAGTAAATTCCTACAAGCATTTGGACTGACAACCGTGGGCAAAAACTAAGACAAATGCCAGTTAATGCCAAAGACAATCTGCAATTAAGAATTTCACAGACAAAATATGAGACAAAGGCAATAGACAGTGAATCATTATCAAATTGAAATAGAGAAACTGGAACAAAAATTTAACGTATCAAATTATTCCAAGAAAAGACAAAATTATCCCAGTGACTTAGAGTTCAGAAAAGCTGTTGATGCTGAATCATCAGGAGCCATAATTTCATCTGACCAGATTCCTGATGTAGGAAATGCTCACACAATTTCTGTCACCTTTTAAAAAGGCAGTATTTCCTACTGAACTAAACAGAAACCTATCCTATCTTAATCAGCTTGGCAGCTGCATATATGTAGAATATTTCTAAAAGGGAACCAGGTCACCAAAGGAGGCATCTATTGAGCATCTTTTCTTTTACTCATTGACTTCCTATTTTTCCTCTGTGCATTAGACACTTTTCCCCTCCTCTGTTGGCCACCTTGGCTCTGGAATCACTCTGGGAGTCAATCATTTTGCAGTCTCTGACCCAGAGTATTGATTCAATGCTGTGAAAGACGCCATTCGGTTATAATCAGTAACTAAACCATAAAACTATATTATTACTTACTTTCATTCATTCACTCCAGTAATATGACTAAACACCTTTAACTTCTTCCATCAACTCTCTACAGTAGCCACGGCATGCCAGCAAGACAAAAAGTAAAGAAAAAAAAAAAAAAAAAAAAGATAAAATCCAAACAGGCCTTTTGGAGCATGATCAGATCATGATTTACAACGTGTTCCCCTCTGCAAAATAATGGTAGGCAGCCCTTTAATATCCATCTTTGAAAGACAAATTTAGTTTCTTTACCTATAATTTTCAAACGGACACATGCCATTCTCTTAACCTTCCATAACAGACTTGTTTCCTACTTTATCTGGTGTCTGTATACAGACACCAGACTCCCATGAAATACCATTAGTCCCACTGCTGAATTCTGGTTTCACCTGATGTCACCTTTCATTACCGCTGGCAATTTAAAGCTTAGGCATTCTGCCATAGCTGAGGAGACATAAAAGACCAAAAGTTACTTTAGAAAAATTATTTCTCAGAAAAAGTCTAGGAAGAATTTATAAGTCTCCTCTCTCCATTTTTTTTTTCCCCCATCAGCAATTATTCCAAAACCTGAAGTGTTTTCCCATTTATTTAGCCTCGCATTAGTAATAAAAAAAAAAAAAATTATTTTCTTAACTTTACAAGCCTATAAGGCATAAAGAATCTTTTAGATAAACACAAGGTGAATTCTGATGGAGCCAATCCCCAAGCTTGGAAATGATAAAAATACAGGTAAAGAAATCAGTTCTATCTTCTCTTGCATGGCTACCCCATGTCTTGTCAACCCAATACAGACGGGAAGAAGTAAAAACAGTAACAAGTATTTCCAACAAAGAGGAGAGGGAAAGGAATCATCATCAGAGAGAGAACATTTAATAAAATACTTTAAACAGAAATTACTTTAGTTACAGGAGTCCAATAAAGATGGAAAAACAAGCAATCCAAATAGCATGTTGATGGATCTCAAAGCTTTTCTGTTGCAGAGCCTAGTAAAAGAATGCACTAATTACTTTGCTTTGTACTGTTCAATCATTCTATGTTTGTATCTCTRTGATGAAAGGATGTACCTGATGGAATAAGTCCCAAGTCAAAGAGTCTTTACTGGACAATCTGTAGACCTGAATTATGAAYTACTCTACCAATGAACCAACAAGTTTCAAAGGCTTGCCTTTTTGTGGAGGCTCAACACAAGACACTGAAGAGGCCAGAAAGTACTGCCTGAAACAGTTATCATCCCAACTGCAAAGGATAATGAAAAGAAAATCTTCCTTTGGCATAAAGAGCTAAAATAATATTTTAAAGATATGTCTTGAAATACAAGCCAGACAYTTCACATGAAATGGTTCCTGTCTATTGTTAACTTCAAATGAAGAAGTTCTAGGATGCCTTCTTCTTCCTCCCTTTTAAAATTCTATTAAACAYATCAAATTCAAATAATGAGAATCTCATATGTATTAGAATGGGAACAGTAACTTCTAAGTTGAGAGAAATAACTCTGAAGGAGGAAAAAAATAAGTTCCCTTACCCCAAGATGAATCCTTTAGTCTCTCTTCCTCAATTCCATCCTTCTTAAGATGAAGCTTGGAAGAAGAATCCATAGTTAGATGGATACAAGAAGTTACTCCCACCCATTAAAATGTATCTTTCAGCAAAAAAGAATTCAAGGGAAGAGTGAAAATGGTTTGAGGTTGAGCTGAAAGTTAGTTTTATAGCAGCCGGTCAAGAAGTCAAATCCAAACAACCTCTTCTCTCTCACTTTTATCAGAACATAATCTGAGGAATGTTGTAGATCAGAGACTCAAACAAAGGAATTTTGAACCCTTGATATGCCTAAACAACTTGTCTTATCTAACTGAGAAGCAGTGGGGTAAATCTTCTGCAGTAACTCATACTCTTTGCCTAAGTATTTGTAAAGTGATCATATTCAAATATGGATAACCCATTTAAATAACAAGTTCTCTGGGATCCTTAGGGTTGGATGAAAGTCTAGAATGACAGTATTTAGCTAATATCTACAGAGAAATGATGTGGAAGGGCTGTGGGGAACTGAGGTTTATAGCAGGAAAAATTTAGGACTCGGACACTGTATTGTGCCAAGTCCCACATGTGAGTCATTTCATTCTTTCCTCTGGACGACTGATTAATCCCATTCCACTACAGCAGCAGCAAGTTGTAAGATACTTTATAAGTGCACCAAGCTGTTCCCAGTGCTATTGCCAAACAAAGTAAGAATATTTTCTTTGATGTGAAGAAAAGTTACATTCCTTCCTCCTTCAACTGCTAGCAGTGTTGAAAAACTACTTAGGTGAACGGCTAGGTATCACTAAAATCTTGTTACACAACATATCAGAAATCTCCTTCAGATCAAGCGACAGAGATATGGAGATCAGCAGGGGGAGAAAATAAGGCAAAAGAAAAAAGAAAAAGTGAAAAAGAGAAATACCTGAATAAAGCACTTTCATGAACACTTTCTTGCTTGTCAGCAGAGCCTTAAGCATGTCCAGAGCACTTTAAGTGTCCCATCAGGTAGAGATGATAATTAAGAGAAAGGGTATGTGAAGAAATATATGTGAAAGATATTTTCTGTCCACTGTTAGGAGGGCTGGAAGTGCTATGACACAGGCACTGGACAAACGACTTAGTCTCAGAATTTCTCCACTCAGAATCTGTGATAGCAACAGATCTGCCTTTCAACAACAATTTCATTTTCTTGGTTACTGCCCAAATTGTTTTCCAAACTAAGCCATGTTTTATAACAAATCTGTAAAGTTTCAGAGTGCTACAGAAAGCATTACAGAAATGCAAGTTGTACTACTGGTTAATGCAGTTTCTATAAGTAGCAGTCATAATAAATAATTGAAATAATATGTACTGCTGATTCACAGTGAAGGGAAAAAGCCCTGTTGCACCTGGCTGACAGAACTACAGATACTACTGAAGACAGGACATTACACTTTACTATTGAGATGTACAATGCCTTCAACTGAAGACAAAATCCTAGCTGGCTAGAAAAGAATAGAATTACAGCTCAGTTGTGTCTGAGAATCCATGATAATGTATTGTTATCCAACAAATAATATTTAAACAAATGTTGTTCAAAAGCATTAGCTTCTCTGAAGATCCAGAATATACCAAGTTGTTGTCTTTCCCTATTTATGTGCTACAGGTATTGTAACAGCTCTTGTACTTCATAGCATACTGGAAGCTCATGCCATGGACGTTTTCCCCGAAAGTCTCAATAGTATCAACTGTAGCTCTTCCATAGCAGTCCCAAAAATTACTGCTCATTTGCCAAGGCCCTGTTGACAAGCCTCCACTCCAGGAATCCTTTCAATCTGTTTTGTGCTTTCTGGACCTCATTTGTTAATTATGGGGAAAAAAAGATGTTTTATTTTACCTGCACTATTGTTGCAGAAACACCTATCTTAGCCAGTTACCACACTGGCCTTCCTGCAAACAGACCAAAAAAACCAAGAGACGCCATCTACTCTGCTCTGTGCAAAGATACACGCACACAAAACTGTTCTGTTTGCAGTAAATAATTAAGAGGTTAATTACATATTTTTAATAGACTATTTTCTAATAATATAATTGTTAAAATAGTGGGGGGTGGGGGAACCACTCTCCAAATTCAATGGGATAACAATCTTTCTTCTGGACCCTGAGTTTATCCCTTCAAGTTACAAAAACAAAAACCCCAGAGAACGGGCAAACAAATTTATCACATTATTGTTGGCATCAAAACACAGGAACTTTTAATCTATTTCAGCTGAAATCGTATGATCCAGTAGCCTGGGGAAAGGGATATTAATAGCAGTCAGGACAAAGAAGAGAAGAGAGCAATTTTCCTCAGCCCAGAGCTAGGCAGCAGGTTCTCCACAGCTCTTCTCCACCATCCACCCGAGCGCATGGGGCCAGCGGGGTGGGAAGCCCAGCGGCACCGGGCTCGCAGAGGTAGCATTGGGCATCAGGGCTCGGCAGCTTCTGACAGCCCACCCCAGCTACAGCTACGGACTCACACCACAGCCCTCCCGACGCCAGCCGACCCCGCTTTTGATCATAGCACATTTGAAGAGCTTTTAGGCTACTTCTGCAATAGACTGTGTGCTATTGTACTCAGGATTGGAAAAGACAATGGAGACAGCACTGAAAAAAGTAAATTGGCTATGAGCAAGTCCCTATCTCCTATTTGGTATCGATAACATATTCCTTTAATGAGGGGCAGGAGAGAAGAAAAAAAAAACAAAACAACAAAGGAAGATGAAGAAATGGCTTTCATCAACAGAAATGTATACATCAGCCAACAAGCTGAATAATCACAAAATGGGGAAAAACCCTGATCCAAGCATTAATAATTCAATTAGTATTCATTGAAATAACATTGATTTTAATTAATCTATTTCACATCACTGTCCATATCCTATGTGCTTTCTATTACAGCTTAAAAATCATTAGTGTATGAGCCTGCTAAGTACTCATATCTTTAAAAATAACAAAAAGGAGACACAAACTTGCCAAATAAATATTTTAAAGCCTCAAATAGTCAATAAAGAAAATGAAATGTAATTGCTTGTCACTGTGCATTACTAATATGGAATACACTAGTATGTTACCAGCTGTATTATAAACATAATTTGATTCATTGGAACTTCAGTATATTAAAATATCGGTAAAAACTGCATCAGCCACCAAAGTATACACTTACCAGCTTGTATTTGCACAATACAATATCTGGCACTATTCAGTGACTGACTGAAGCAGAACACTTTTCATTTATTCTACTGCACTGCTCTGAGCTCATCCAAAATACACAGGAACAAAAAAAGGTACATGTTTCTGTCTGAAGTAGGTCCAGCAGATCAACAGAGAATATCTGTGTCCATCGCAGAGCTTTGCTGGAGATGATGCAGAACAAGGTGCATTTCTAAAGGAAACTCCAAGAGCCACTGCAATTCCTAAAGCTCTGTGCACCACAGCCAGCCAGAGCCAGCACGCAAGAACTGCGCTTCTCTGCTGTAGGACAGAATTTCTCTTTTTCATGTTGGATAATGTTGACACTCTGGCCTTGGTCCTTCAGCAGGGTACTTTACCAGTGGGTCCCTACCAAGATGGATAAAAGATAAAGAAGAGAGATGCATAGGCAAATGCAATTTGATAGAGAGCAGCAAGATCAGTCTGAGCAGCCTGGTATACTAAAATGATTTTATGAAGAGATAAAAATAAATACGCTCCTCTTTACATTCTCTTGTCATTACCCTTTATGTCATAGCAATATAGTGAATCCACAATTATTGTTACTATTTATTTTATTTTATTTATTTATACAATATATTGAGGAAATTTCTGGCTTTGGATGCAGTCTGATGTTCTTCTATCTAGCTGGGTAACTACAAATCAGAGATATGACAGTCCAAGCACTTGGTTTTTAAACAAGGTTTTTTGCTTCCTATAGGTCTCTAATTAAGCTCAGTCAATTTTTATTAGTTTCCACAGGTTCAGATTTCATTGCAAGGCAATCAAAATACTTTAAATCTTTTCACTGTCAGTCATCTGTCTTTGCCCAAGAGAGCCTTTCACATCACAGCTTTTACCTTATTCTCCAACAATGCTGATACTTGTTCTCTTAATTGATACTTGTTTACACTAACGATTTCTGCTATGTGTGAAATACTTTCATGTGTAAAATAAACTGTAAGTAGCATTTCTCCGTCTCCACCACAAACTCATTTTCTAAATGCTACAGGTTACTCCGCGTTTCTATATACACAAAACACCGAAGTGCTGATTTTCTTACTTAGTAACAGTTGTGGTCACCTTAGGTGTGCCGGCAGTTCAGCAAGGGGCACAGCCTGCCGCTGCGCATTATCACAGGATAATAGGACAGAAGAATTTACATTCTAGATACCTTTCCAAAAAATACCATAATTGGCTTATCAACAGTACTCAACCAAGTGCAACATAAAGCTCAGGCACAAGCTTATTTTATATATGCATACCTATCTAAATATATACTTGTATAGATAGCTATCTATATCTTTTTTTCCACATCATGTGCAATATTGAAATATGTTATCTTTTCCAATGGCATTACACACCTTGCACCAGCCTGCACTATGTAGATACAATAAGCACCATCACTTAAACCACAGAAATCTTTGCACACCACATCTGTAAACAACCTCAGTGCACTTCAGTTTCCACAGAAGTATGTATTTGTTAAAGCTTTTTTACCTGAAGAAAGAAAAACACTAATAGCACCATGGGAGTTTCAAGAAAGGCAGGCAAATTATGATCACATTTACCATCTAATTTGCTCTCTGAGGCTTGTTCAAACAGTGCAAACATTGTGCTCCTCTTCTTCATTTGTTCTGACAAGCAGGATGACAACTAATCACCATCAAGAGCTTTCCCACTCTCCAGGCCCCCGTTTTCTGTTTATCCAATTTGATGCCTTCCAGCCAAGGAAACTGTTAGCCTTCCCTGCCACCCCAACTGAGAAGGCCAGCTCTCCAAGGCYGGATTTCCACTAGAAGTCTTGTAGGGTGTGAATCCACAGTGCTAAGCAGGAATAAAACGAGCCCTTTCTGCTGTACGGTGTGCGATAGCACTGGCAGTGGGTTCTGTAGAGGGTGACAAAAACACCCGAGGGAGGCAAAGAAGGATGGAGACTGACACAGAAAAAGGAGCCTGAGGAAAGGAGAGGCATCCTCTACCCTCTTTCTTCATTTTCCCCAAAAGACAGATCTCTGATCTACCSAAGCGTTGCCATGCAAGTCCTACAATGTGCAAAAATAAGACCAAAAAAAAAAGGCCAAAAAAAAAAGAGAGAAAATTGGAGAACACTGGAAAGTTACTTCAGCAATGTCTGTCCTTTGATAGATCTTCTCTCCAAAACTATTGCACTGATTGGCCTTGATAAGACTCAGCCACACAATCAAATTATCTTGGCTTAACGAGTTAAGCCAGTGTCATTGTCCACACGTCCCCTCTTCACCCAGAGCCTAAGCAAGACAACACAAATTGAAATGAAAAAGGCCTAAGCCATATTACCTCACATGCCCGTTGGGCTAAAATAGTACACAGTAGATACCATTCCTTAGCAGATGCATAAGCCATAAAGACTTCAGATGGGCCAATTGTTATAAAGCTAAAAGGGAAAATTATGTTGAAACTTTGGTATTTAATAACGTAAAAAGTATGTACACACATGCAAATAAGGACTCACTACAATTCAACTTTACTGAACAGAGGTCGTATCAAAACTGCGCAATGTGTTAAGCAACATATATGGCATAAACAATCACTAAACTTTTCATTGCTTTAGCTGTCCGATACTGTATTATTTCTGATAGCGTGAAGGAAATAATGTCAACAGGCAGCTGGCTAACTCCAGATTCATCCATTTTAAGAGGTCTTGATCTTCACATTGACCAAACCCATACAAAAAATTCTTTCTTCTTCTTTATAAGCATTTGAAAAATGCAGCTAGGCTTTAATTGACAGAAGGTACACACTCTCTTACCATTACTTCTGTCCCTTTGCCTGCAGGTAGCAGCCCATAACCCCAGCCAATGTCACCGGTGTCACTAACCAGCACCACTGCATCGCATTTAGCTATACAAAATACTGACATTAGGAAGCTGCCTGGCTCAAACTCTATGCTACTTTTTGAAAGGTTATTAAATATTTTCCTGGATCTTGCGATCCTGCTGCTTACACACATAATTAAACACCCTGCACTAGAATACATTTTGAGTCAGGTGATTGTTCATGATATATTGTGAAAACTTGTCCTAATAGAGAGTGCGTGGCGGCGGGGGTGTGTGTGTGTGTGTGTTAATTTTTTTGTTGTTCTTTTTCCCACAAACATTCTTCAAATATTTTCACACCCTTTCTAACATCAGGAGGGTTTTTTTCTTTCTAAATTTCACTCTTTTTTTTAATGCCTACTCAGGAAAAGATGTAGCAATAAAGTATGACAAATGCAAGTATCTTTAGAGCCTCATACTTGGCAAAGGGATAAAACAGGCCATGTATAACCTATACCACTTCTTACGAAAGTACTATTCGAAAGAGAGAGGAATTTTGCAAAACTAAAGACTGCAAAGGTTTCAGTGAAAGGAGAGATAATAAAATTCTTTGGAAAGAGGTTGGTATATTCTTGGGAGGGACAAAGGGGGGAAAAAAAGCCATTCCCCTTGTTCCCGCTGCTTCCAAGAGTATTTGCAATTTCCTTTTCTTGAAAAAGATTTAGGGGACAGGAATATCAAGGCTGTTGTCTCTGCTGCATGTTACATGAGGGCCTTCAGTTTGTTCTCTATTACAATGATAAATATCTTCATGGCAGTGAGAGGTTCCCCCACATCACTCTGCCATCCATGCATCACACCAGTCTATGGACCAAAGAGGTGGATTTTACTGATTTAATGATAGCTCTGGTAGCCTAATGGATTTTAGATTAGACCAGTCCACTCTCACGTCAGTATATAATCTTCATAAGCGTCTGAGCCTGAAGATGTTCGGTGGTAGAGCTGAACTACTTTCTCCAGATACTTCATATGTTATTTCTATAGGCTATGATACTTAAATGGTCCATATCAAATTCACAGATGTCTTTTCCTTTAGCCATTACTGCTGTTTTCTAGTGGTTGGCTCATCTGTGATTTTAATTTGTAAAGATCAATTAAGCCACTATCCCCAAAGTCGCAGGACATTGCAGAGCTGCAAAAGATGAGCTAATGGATTTTTTTCATCTCGTCTGCTTCACAGCATTAACTTGGAGGATCTTAAATTCTGAGCTTTTAGGTCAGAGATGGATGTTTGCAGAAAGAAGCCAAAGCCCAAAAGTAACTTTCTTTAACAATTAGTATCCTGTGCAACTTCAGTGATGTCAACAGAATCAAGGGGGAGGTAAATCAGTGTGTGTTTTTGGCAACTTTCCCTTTTCTGCCAATTAGAACAATCAGACTCTAAATTTCACATTAAGCTAAAAGAAATTAGCAGCGTTATCTTGGTCAAATGTTAAAGTAAATAGCACTTGAAGCGTTAATCATAATTGCAGTTTTTCAAGTTATTCATATCGCATTCCCATTGGCTCATTTTCCCACGCTTACCATGGTGAACGTATTTTGACGAGCGGCATTAAGACTGCTTTGTCTGTGCCAAAGGAGAGAGCTGGGTCTCAGCTGCTAAAGCAGCAGGCTGCCAAAACAGCTGGACTCACCTTCCCCAGAGAAGCCTTCTGCTGCTTGTGGGAGGCACTTGGGTATAGAGGAGCAGAGCAGATGGGAGGACATGGTAAGAAGACAACTGGTTTCAGACATCATTCTCCTAGTCGTGGGGAGAAGAGGGCAGAGTGCAGAGACAGGTGAAAGGTAGACTCAGGCTCCCAAGGAAGGAAACACATCTGAACCCTTTGCTGATTCTTAAATGGCTCGTAGGGAGTATGGTTCAAAAAGTGTTATAGCAGCAAAAAGGCTCTTTATGAGGAAACAAGGGCTTTCTTGATGGGGAGGCAGGCTGTGCTTTCGGAACAGTACTGTAATTAATTTCTAACTACAGCCACTATGTTATAAACGAGCACAGACTGCAAGATTTTTCCAAGTTATTTAACGCTTGCTGAAGCTGACAGGGTAGGCAAAATTCAATTAAAAATGTAAGCAATATATTTTGAAATGTAATAATTTCAGCTTAAAATAGTTTAAGAGAGATGCTCTTTCAATACTGTAGTTGTGTAGAGGATACTGTCAAACGTCTTCTGGTCTTTCCACTCCTTCTAGCTCTGCACCCACCTCTCTGAGGCCGGCTCAGATTTAGTGCAGGCGTTTCCAGCAAACGCCCTTCTGTGCTGCGTGGGATTTGCATGCAAACTCCCCCGTGAGGCGTGGAAAGCCAGAGACACCGTGGCAGCACATGGGAAAGGAAGCGCCACTGAGCAGGCACAGACCGCTGAGAGCAGTTGTTTAATAGGAGTTAAACTCAGAGTCCCCTGAAGTCAATGGGAATTTTGTTACCAACGCTGACAGGACTTGGATTTTCTCTAAAATATTGTCAAATAAACAAAGCCAAACGACTTCAAAAAGCCTCATCGTTACGCTTCAGATGCAATAATCCTAGGCGGTGCTTGAAATAATTCTAGATTACACTGTCAGGTGGAAGTCTTGGTTTTCCCTTTAAGGGCAGGTTTCCTTATAAAACAAGGGCAGTATTCTCTTGCATTTGAACTTTGCATGAAAATCCATATTTCCAACACACCATAGTAAGTTTTTTACAGCTCGGTAGGTTACCAGGAATTAAACAGCCCACACCCTTGCAGTGACTTACACACCACGAACGTAAGAATAGACTGAAGTAGAAAGGAGTCACGCGGCACGAGGACTAGGAAATGCAAATATTTTACCTTGTCTTACTATCACCAGGTAGTTTTCAGAGGAACCACCAGCTACACAAATATAAAGCAAAGTACAAATACTAATCGTTCTTATCTTTTGTCTGTACTCTACATGCCTGAGTTAACTATTTAAACAAACATTAACAAGTGAGCTAAAGTAAAATGACATCTTGGTTTTTTGTGCCACATGAACATCCTCTACAGTGGGCCAGTCACAAGAAGCCACATCAAATAAAATAAGAAGGATTTACTTTCTGTTCAGCTACTTGCACAGCCTGTCTCTAAAGCAAAAATAACATCCCCACGTCTTGCTGAAGAGAAAAAAGCATATTTCTGTCTTTAAAACAGGCACTACTATAAGTCCACTACCAAGCCACATAGATTGCCAGTATAGCCAGTGCAATAACAGCACATCAAACGAAAGCACCCTGGCTGCAGGGCCCCCAGCCCTGCTCGTACGTACACTACTGTGTGCACGTGCTGGTCCAGGGTATTGTGCACCAGCCTGGCCAGTCCAAAGCTTATCACAGTATCATCACTCTTCCATTTTAAGTTAAAAAACCAACTAAACCTATATTGCACAAAAAAAGCCCTCCGTAGTAGATTTTTTCCAAGTTCAATAAGAAAGGTATTGTATCAAGTGGCAGTAGCTAGGCAGTCTTTATTGGGCTCATAAAGGATTATGATTTTGCCCTATTCTCTATATAAGTGAATTTCTTAAAATACCATTTTTAAAATGGCACTTCTTCTTCTCATGATAGTGTTTCTTTAATATATTAACTTTCCCACATCCTATACTTCGATGGTTCGGCAATTTTCTAGTTCATTTTAAATCAGTTTTTGACAAAACAATACCAACAGTTCGGTAAGTGTCCCAGCTGAATTTTACAATTTACGTTTCTTTTTGAAGTACCCTCTTACTGAATAGCTTTAGCAACTAATAAAATTCTTCAATTTTAAAGCCAAAAGAATCACATTAAGCACTAAATTCATGGGGAAGGGGGGGACTAGTGATACTGAATGTTGATAGTAGATTTTGTTTTTAACACTAGAAAAGTTTTTTTAAAATCAGTAATACATTGTAATTTACAGGTTTCATGCATACCCTACTGTATGGATTTTTAGTTATACTTTTGATGCTTTGACATACACATACACAGATGTGTACACATACATGCATACATGTATATATGTGCATACATGTATGTAAATATAGAAGTGTATATATATGTACGTAAATACAGATACATATACACAGACACATACATGCATGCATGTAAGCCTTTGCTGTTAATTTTCTCTGTTCTGGTTAAACAACAATGAACAAAAAATATAGCGGAAAGTCACCACTAGGAAATAAAATTTATTCTTATGTGCTAGATAAGATGCAATAACTAAGCTGAGCAGAACCCTGGTGAAGACATATGTGTGTTAACAGTGAAGTGAACCACTGATAGCATAGCTCCTAATCTGTGATTTATGATAACTTCGCATCAGTAACACCATGATAACTAAATTTTATAAATTACGAACTCCTATTGCATTCTCACTTTGGAAAAAATATACATGCTTACTAAGAGAGCTCGTCTAAAACTAGGGACATGAGCAGAGCTGCAGATCCAACTGTTTCAAAAATTTACCACACTCAACTCCTAGTATCTGCCCATCCATCGGAGACAACCTCTCCCACCTGAGATAGGAGCAATTTTGGTCTGCTTCAGCACAAAGCAAAACACCTCAGGTTAAAATTTCCTTTACTTCAGCTGTGGTACTTTTCTTCAACTTCTAATTGAGAGAAATAACTAATGGTTGAGGGCAGGACCTTCCTAGATGGCTCCAACTTGATCCACAAGAGGCAACTAGACTTTTGCAAGAAAAAAAAAAAAGCTGCATTTTTAAATCAAGCTCTGTAAACCTTTCAACTAATGTGCTTTAATTCTAGTATGGACAAAGAATGTTTAAACTCTCTATAGCTGTAGCATTTAATATTAAATACATCTTCTCTACAGTCCATATGAGATTTTTTTCTTTAAACATGGGCTAAGTGTGTTTTTCTTAAATATTTGTATTAAAGAGTGAGGTCAGCTCCAGAATTCCTAGAAAAGGGCACCACAAAAAGCCACCTAAAAATGACACCAAGAGAAGGGCATGTTAGACATAAGGCTTGAGAGGAGAGGGCAGTTATGTTTAAGTATGCCTCAGTCTCTTCCATTGGTAGTACTTTGGTGAATGGAAATAACAGCTACAGAGTTTTTGTTATTTCGCTACCATTTATAAGATGTTTTGGTTGTACGAACTACACAAATATATGAATATGTATTTTCATAAATTATACATATCACAGAGTCTTAAGTGTAATTTATTTCATGAACAGGAATGTTTGTCCCTTTACTCTAATCCCCATTGTCCCAAAGACAACCATATTAATAATTTCATTTTGGTAACTGTCCTGGTAAATATTCAGTTACCATTTCTATTTCTTCTAAAAAGGAAAAAATGCCTGGCTACAGAATAACAAAAATATTTCCAATTTCTGTCATCGTTTGAAGCAATTGGTACAAAAGAGAGAAAATTCAAGAACTAAAACTAATCCTGTGAGGAATCTGCCTTAGTGGGGCTCATTTTAGAACTGGCTGCCTTTGCCCTTGGATGTATAAATGCTAATTATCAAGGTCATCACAGATTTGTGTGATATTTTAGGTTTTCTTTCTGCCTTTCTATTAACCTGAGAAATRAAAGTGTTCTTCCTAAAAATATTATTCTAAAATTCTAGAATATCTTAGAACTATACTAGAGAGCTGCCTAGACTTACTCTCTTCAACAGTCTCCTCTCAATTTTCAGAGGTTACAGGAATCAACTGCTACAACTACTGCATTGTGAGATTAAGCTGCTGTCCCTCCATAAGTAATATGTCCCTCCATTGTGACATACAATTTCTAAAGCATTAGTATCTTCTTTGGGAAACCCCCGTACTTGTTTTCCTATTCACTAAGGTATTTGCAAAAAAATTAAAGTAATTCTTAGGCCATAAATGGGAGCCTTAAACAAAACAAAACAAAACAAAACAATCTCAGCCTGTTTGCAGTGAAGTAGATTCGGAGGAGTGACTCACATGGGCAACCTTGATATATAACCCTTTTCCCTGCTATTTATTAGTGATGGATGTCCCATTCCAAACCACTTTCCTCACTGGGCCAAGAGAACTCTGGCCATTTGTGCACCATGCAAAGCCTCCTAATTCACTTCAGGCTAGCAAGGAAAATGGGTATCAGAAGAATTGTGATTAGGGCAGAGGGGAGATCGTTTGAGAAAAACCTGCTAAAAACCATCTCTGAAGTAATTTGTATTAAATCTAGCATGTGCACTTTAGGATTTGTAACTGAAACAATTAAAACCTTATATACAAGAAGGATTCTCTAGCATTACAACTGCTAATTTAATTCATATCTGAAATTTTGTAGATGATTTCTCCATAAACTGAGCGATTTTGGTTAACAAAGTATCAGCAACATAACCTCAGTACTCAGGATCCACTTTAATGCATTGTTTCCAGATCAGCTGAAGAAAGATCTTGTACYTAGCCATACAAGCACTGGTGTTGGGACCATACTAAATAACAGCAGGATTGTACAGAGTAATATTCGACATGCTTGGATCTAGACCCAGGCATCCTTCATGCTCACGTTTTGCCAGATAATTCTGGCTTAAGGTCTACAGAATCAGAGACAGGTGGGTGATCTAATTAAAGCAAAGACCTTTGGGTGAAGCTAAGCCAGCAAAATAACTTTTGCTGCTACTGTGGCGGGCTATTATTAGGGAAAGACAGAAACGAATGGAAACTTTCCCTCACATGCCAAGATTGCCACTGGACTACTGAGACAATGGTAATAGGATTACAAGAGGTGATAAGACTACAGATGGCATTCACCTTTGTGCTGTCCTTCCTTGTGTCTTTAATATGTCCCTTCAAACAGGTTATCTGCAGGAGTGCTGAGGAGCTCTCCTTTTGGAGAAAGATACAGAATAAAGTGGAGATCTCCCATGCGTGTCAGGTGATGAGTCTCACCGCACACTTTGTCATACAGGAATGAGAGGAAGAGAAGTAAAACATCCCCAAAAAATAAATAGAGCAAATATGGTGCCCAACCAACTTTTACTTCCCAAGATAGTGAATAAGAGAGTGAAATTCTGTATCTGCAGGACAAAGGTGCCAGCAAAAGAGAAAGGTAGTCAGGTGCTTTAGATAACAACTGTCTCTGAAGCACAGGACGCACATATCAGCTTTCAATAAATTCAGTTGAAGGTGGCTATGAAGTTATTCCAGAATTTGAAGAATGCTGTTCTCTACACTCGTGTGATAAAGGAAAACAAGTGACATAACTGTTCAAACTGAAACCAGAAAGAAGTGGATTTAGAATTGATCTCGGATTGAAAGAGGCAACCATGCAGTTTAGTGGACATTATTGAAGGTAAGAATTGTGTGATGGAAAGGATGGATACTTACAGAAGACAATAGCCTTTCAACATCAAAAACAATTCAAAATATTACAAGAAATGTTACAAGAAGCATTGGCCAGAACAGTATACAGATTTCAAGCTGGAATTTAACAAAAACACCTCTTGGAGTTGTACCTGCTTTGACAACTACCATGTGGAAATACACAGGTTAACATACTGGGGCAAAAAAGGCAACACCTGCATAATTTTGCAGACAGTCAGCAAGAACCCACAGAGCATGTATGGTAGGGACAAAGAAATGACAGTAGTGCCACTAGCAAGGGAGAACTATTCACAGAAGCAGTGAACACCTTTGTAAAAGAATAATTTTTTTTTTGTGGCACTTTCTTCAACCGGACAACTTTGATGACATAAAAGATACAAAGATTTTTACTTGGGTAATACCATTTTGAACTGGAGTGGGGTGAAAAGCAAGAGAGCATGGCCAGAAAGTTCTGAGCAAGAACCAGAATTTTCAAAGGCTAAAGCTAAGCAAACATGTACATTCTAGAGAGTGGAAGCAACAAATCCAGGCAAGAAGTTAACTGAAAAAGCTGATTTCATGGTGAGGCTATCATTGACCGGCTCTACCAGACAAACAAAAGGTATAATGATGCTTTGGAATGAGCTTTGGAATGAGGAACATATGTAAAGAACTTTATGTCTAAACCAGTTGCTGATTTACACCTGAGCGAAGTGTTTCTAATGAAAATCTTTGACAAGTCAATCAATGTTTCATCTCTTTGTTAGGGTTTGCATCAGAAACCCTTTATATTTTCTACAGGTGTGTGAGTGAGAATATTACTGGCATAACAATCCTACAATGGTATCATTTAAACATACAAATATCCTGAGCACTAATAAAGCTAAAAGTACCCACTGAATAAGTCTTTAAGACGTTTTGGTACTGAAAGGAACCCAGCACTGACTAAAATGGGTCTTAAGCTATCTCCATCCTTTGCTAAAAATGCTCAGCAAACTTTCCTTCCTTCCCAGGTAGATATAGGTGTTTTTCTTTTCCAGCAATCAGTGGAAGATCTGCAAGATGAGGTCAAAGCTTGAAAAGCTTCAGCAGTTGTAGACACTCTCTAGAATACTGGACAAACATCAATTGCTAAAGCTTTTGTCCAGAATGAAACAAACTTACTGGAGTTCCCACTCCCTGTATCACCAAGGAGTGAATTTTCAGTGCAACATGGGACTATGTTTAAATATACAGGAATTTCTAAGGTATTTCAGAATGTACATTTAAGTATATATGAAAATTATTCAGGGGCTGAAAAAATATCTAAGATAATGGCTGGAAATACCCTGAACTGGCCTAAAATGAAAGGCCAGAAATGGAATCTTCAGAGTTGTCCCATATGCCAAAAACCACAATGAATAAGTCAGCACAGGCAGTACAAAATATTGACACTGCGGCTCTAAGTAGGATAGATTTGTTTACGTTGCTTGGAAAAAAAAATACATTTCTTTTAGATTAATATTCTCATTTTGCTGAGACAGCAGCTCCTAATAAAATGACATCTAAGCTGGTGATGGTGTATATGCAGTATTTGTACTAGATACAGCACAGCTGACAGTAATATCTGATGAAGGACAACTTATTAAGCAAAAGTTTAAGTTGTTCTAAGTAATGGAGTGATCTAAAAGTTTTATCTTCAAGTCTAATGGATTTAATGGACAATAATAATGCAGATACTGAAAAAGGTGTCTACTTAGATTCCAATCCATGTTATAACACAGCTGTATCACTAATTTCTTTAATCAATGCAGGCAAGTGGTGGTAATTTTTAAAGTGCTACCAGAGGTCATACGTAGAAAGAAATTAATAGATAATGTATATATGATATTAATAACATTTGGGGTTCCTTCCCATTGCCACTGCATATAGTCTTATCTGTGTGTTCACAGTGGGAAACATTAGTTGCAAGCCTTAAAGGATGCAAATGATCATCCTGGGATTGCTGGGTCCTATAACATGGGAGGAAAAGGGCACCCTATTTCAGTTTCAGAAAGGAAGAAGATAAGAAGCATCAAATTTACCTTTTTGCCTAAAAGAACCTTGGGCAAGTAACAATAATGCAATATTTAGACAACTGAACATCAAAATACAATCCAGTCAGAGAAAATGGGCTTTCTGGCTTTGATTAATACTGGATTCAACTTCTTAAGTCTAAGTAACTAAGTGCAAAACGTCTCAAAGTCTAACTGGATTAAGTAATAAAATTCACTATTAGGCTGGTTGCGTATAATTTGAAATTGTGTTGAATGCTAACTTGCTTTTTTAGCAGTACTGTTACAGAACCTTGGAAAGAAATGGCATTGTGGACTAAACGGCCAAGTTTCTAAATCCCATACAAAAGAACCAGACGGAGCACTATAAAGCTCTTCCAYTTCAAGAAGAAACTGTCAGATAAAGCGTATTTTTTGCAAGCATCCTAAGAAACCAAGTGATCAGTGACAAACTCATTTCCCAGACTGCTGTGCACGCTTCAGCCATGGTCAAGGATGTGGCATTGTACTCTGTCTTCTGTCAGGGGAAGAACACTCCTAAAATCATAATTTATACTAATTCAGAAATGAAATGCAGGGCTTATTACTCGAGAGCCTGGCAGCTGAACAGCAATATGCCAGATCTACCCTGTGAACAGTATGTACTGTAGGCAGAATTGTTAGAATGAAGGAAGACTAAAGATGAAGCCAAGACTCCTGGAGAGATCTATCAGATGCTTATTAGTGCAAGAGATTTCAAAAGCTACATGACAGAAGGGATAAAACAACCAAAAATAATCTAGGATACTGTACCGTCAAGGAGGAGACACAGAAATATCGGTGCTATGTGTGAATATAAGCTAAACATTTGTAAATGCAGTTCTGCAGAACAACTGATGTAAAAAGAAGACAAAAGTACTGACCTACTTCACGGCTCTTCGTGTTCTGACTACCTCATACAAGCTTTAAGGCTAACAGTTCATCTTCATCCTCATTCATTCAAAATCATCATCCAACTTTCTACTGAAGGCCTCCCTTTCTCCTYATCTGCCAAGAAACCTGCAAGGAGGTTATTAATGTAATGCAATGTGGAAAAGCAGTTGAATGAAACAGTGTCACGACACTCCAAGTATGGTGGAAACTTCTTCCAAGAGTCTCTGTATCAAGTCACCTTTGATGTTTATAGTAGGCTTGCAGCTCCATCCCCCCAGTTAGCAAACTTCTGTGCATATCTACTGAAGAGGAAAGAAAGAAAAGAAAAGTGTCTTTGCCTCAGGATAAATGAAAAGGGATTTCAATTATATCTGTTCCTGACAATGTCTAGTATGATAGGAACTTGCTGAAGACCAAGTTCCTGGCGAGATACAAGGGGAGAGAGACCTTTGAGCATAACTATAATTTTGTTAGGATGTTAATTAAAATCCATATTGATCCACAGAGGAAAGTATACAATAGAAAATTGGTATATACTATGTCTGGTGCTGGAAAGTCATTCATAAGAGTACTCAGGCTCCACAGGAAACACAGTGGTATCACTGACACAATAAAGGGCCCTAAAACTAAATAAGGTACGTGGCCATCACAGTACTATGCTCACTTGAAAGACAAGGTGGGGAACTATGATTGATTCTATTCTAACTCAACGGCATAAAGCAGAGAGTAGATAAAAAAATGGGATATGAACTACATGTTTATAAAGACATTAAAGGAGAAATGACTTAAGCAAAATCCTTTAAGGGAATATTCAACAGAAGCAATATGCCAACAACTTTGTCTAAAACCTTCTGCACAAAATTGTTAGAATCAGACATATTTGTCCTTTGCTTTTTTTTTTTTTTAACATCATATATCACTGAAAATATTGATGTATTTCAATAATGCACTGTAAACTACTTAATCTCTGCTGGAGGTTATATGGTAAGTACCTTTTTTTAAAAACAAAACACAACACAACACAACCCCTCCCAATATTTAAATGAGAAGATGGCAAATTTCTGTGTATCACAGGGATACAGACTTTTGCATGAATGTAAAGATTTTTCTCAGCTTTTTAACTAGCTAATCTTCAGATAACTACTCGTTAACCCCACATATAATGCACAGAATTTGCATAATTTGCCTTTCTTTGAATAGCTGGAAAAGAAAGGAGGTTTTAGAGTAATTTTGTTAGGAGACGCTCTTAAATAACCATGACTCTATACAGTAAAGAATCAAAATGTATAGTAGAAACTGCAAGGTCCAAATTGTTAATCCAACAAATGGATGACCAGGAAATGCAGCATGTATTTACAGTGTTGATTAGGGCAAGAGAATTGAGAACATCCTAAAACACATGGAGCCCAACAATGCAATATACCCAACCAATATTTATTGCTGCCTCTGTAGAAGCAATTTCCATTTTGATGCGTTCTCTCACACATGATGTTCTGAAACAGTTAAGTAACATGAAAAATACAGGTTCAAGATTATATCTGTCACAGATGAAAATACAGCATTTAAGCAGCATTACATAATAAAGCCACTGGTTTATGGACCCAAGGTCCTCTTGGGACTGCCACAAATCTACATATTGTCATATGGTGATAGATTTTTACATTTGCATATATGAATTAAAAAGAACCCACATTAATAACCAAAACAAACAAAACACAGTTATTGCGTCTAAAGGGCTGAGGAAATTTAACAGTGTCATTTGGTTGTGGTAAAGGTCACTATTAGTTCACAAAATCTGTCTGGAAAGCCACCTATCTTAGCCAACATTTTATAAAGAAATCGAGGAATCTGTTAAAACCACCTAATTCCAGGGGGGATGCCAACACTGATGGCAGATCTGTATTTGTTCTGTACTTAAAATACAGCAGAACTGCGGGGAGGGAAGAGACTGCTGACAGCTCTTTGCACACTTATTTTAGAAACTAGGAATGAATTAACTCTACCAAACTGTTTATCTGGCCGGTATGTCTAGCAAGTAATTTCTAAAATTCTACTATGCTAATATAGGTGAACTTATTAACACTGATTTTTGCCAAATAAAATATCAATTTTGTGGAGATAATCAATGCTAAGCATGGAGCTCCATAAATTTATGGAACTCAACAAATTTAGGGAAGAGATTATATGACATGGTATCTGCAATAACAGATGACTGGACTGATGATTTTGGAGGTCTTTTCCACTCTTGTTTTCTGAAACTACTACATATAAATTAGATACCAGGTTTCACTAGTAGCTTAATCCAGTTTTCGACATGAATATTCAGAGCTGAAACATGAACACACCCTCTTACTACATCATCCAGACTATTTCATTATTATTTCAGCTCATGGATAAGTCTTGCACATCACCATAGCTATCCCTCTCTCTCTTATGCTTTAATCTAGTGGCACAATTAGTCCAAAGAAGGATCAGACATTGAAATTTCTAATGTTCAGAAGTTTAACTAGAGTTCTCCTACCCTTAAGTATCAGAGGATGCAAAAAATACATCATCCTCACATGTTTTAGCAGTAAGCATTATGTGTCTTCTACCATATATAAAAATTAGCTTGCGGGGATGTTGCTACAAAAAGCTGTATCTCACCCAACATCCTGATATTTCTAAATGAATTTGTAGACATATAACATAAAAAAATATAAATGTACACATAGCTATCCACATCTGTATATATTGCCACATGATTTTAGAATAGTACATTCGATAAATGCAGTATATAAAAAGTGGTGGCAAAGGCCCCAAAATTTACTAATAGTATGCACTTTTTTAGAACACTTTATAAGATCTCGATTTAACCTACCTGACATCCCTATAGAGCTGGAAAGTATAGACTAATTTTTAAGGCACAGAAAATGAGGTAAACAAAAAAATTACTAAGAAGCACAAAATCCCAGGCCTCCCAGTTTTTAATAGTGAAGTCTAACCCACTAAAAAGCTACCAGCCTTATTTTGGGGTATTATCTTCAGTTCTTGACCACTTTTTCATGGAAATCTCTCCATCCCCCCACCCCAAGAGAAAAACAGTATATTCGATCTGAGGAAGCCACCTGTGCTTTTTAACAGCCTTGCCTGACAAAGAACAGGTCGTGTAATAGATGAGATACATAAATGGAAAACCATTCAACATTTGAGAAAGGTGACTAAATTCACTAGCCTAGTGTTAATTTTTAATTCCTAGGTTGGGTTTTTGAGGTTTTTTTAAAGGCCGTTCATGAAATATTAGAGATGCCTGTCTTATATTAATGTTATGTCCTCTGACATCCACTCAGTGAAAGATAAAAAGATGGCATTAAGTTTTAGCAGTGAAGTGAAATGTTGCATGGTGCAAGGTGACCCAGTCTCATTTAACAGATTACCAAAATATAATCAAATAAAACCTATGATCTTTACACTGGCAAAAACAGTGCAGCAAGAGGACAAATATAATTTTAAAAACTTAAAAGACCAATTGAAATGAATTGTGTATATTTGTAACATGTAAGTGAGTCCTCTGCAGCTCTCCAGTCCTTGTACGAGCATCCACATTGACAGCAAATTTTAGTACAGGCAGGTTCAGCTTTCCCTACAATTTTATCCTGCCACTATATTTAACCCAAAACAAACGTCCCAAACTCAATTAAGCTGTTTGATTACAATAAAAATAGTCCATGCTCTTCATCTTAGTCTCACTACCTACTGGCTGATAACTCATAGTTCACAGGGAACGCATTGTCTAACCGCATTAATCCACAGGGGGAAAAAAAGAAGAGAAAACCAGAGGGGGAAAAAAAAGAAAAAGATGACAAGAAAACTCATACCAGTCTGATGATGTGTGTGCAATTCAATTATACCAAGATAAACTGCCTTGGGTTAAGATTACCAAAAGAAAACTTTAGGAAGCACAGATTTTGTAAAACAGATCTAGACTTAATTGATACAGTTCTTCTCACTCAGCTTGTTTTTGATTGTTACTACGATTTTCATACACCTTTCTCTAATTTGTTTTCTGATAGCTACTGACAAACTTAAGATATTTTCATGATGGACTTTGGCTGTAATCCACTATGGCAATTCCTCCGTTTCCAAACCCTCACATTTAGTCGTTCAAATCTGTTCACTGAGAGCTGCCTCACCTGCCAGTCTGATTGCCATGCCTCCCAGGCCCTCATCAGCAAACCTCATCTATCCACTGTCACACAAACTTGGGCTCGATTTGAAATGGAGGAAACTTCTACTGGGGTCAAACGGTGTATTTGGGGCTGAAACTAAATGAAGCTTGCTAGTTTGGAGAGAGCGTTAGGTGAAATTCTGTCAAACAAATCCTGAAAAAAAACCAAAACAAAACTATAAATTCATGCCTTATTTTGCATGGAACGACTCCTTTCAAAATARTTTCTAAGTGTTTTAAATTAATCACAGTGGGCCTGGAAAAGCACAAGCAAGTTTTGAAAAATTTCTTTTTTTTAATTTTTATTTTTTAAATATCCTTTGGCAAAGAAGATAAGGCAACAGCTAAATGTCCCACAGAGCTACTCCCTTGCTTGCATATTTATTGGTTACATAGTTATTCCCTAACAGTGAAACTCTCCTTTAGCACATAGGTTTACATTATTACCAGGACAGACATTGAATCTAGAAGAGTTAAGTTCCTTCTTCATCTCTGTTTGCAAAAAGTACAGGAAAGCCAAGAAAACAAAACCCATTGAAAGCGATCAAATTTAAAAAAAAAAAAAAAAAAATCTTTCTTTTGAAAAAATTAAAACTGCCAAATAAATGTAGCGAAATGTAATGAATGTTTATTACTTTGTTTTAAAACGCCAGTTCTGTACCAACTCTAGTGATGCTTGCCCTTGCTGCTACAACCCGATCTTTAGATCTCATTAAAGGATGGTGCAGTACAGAAAACAAGTATTGCAGCAACACTGGGAAAGAAGTACAGGACTGTAAGATGTTTGCAGCGTCGCTGTTTTAATTCTGGAATTTTACTCCATAGAAACAGTCAAATTAAGGCAGTACAAAACTGAAAAATTTAGTTTTGCCCTGTATTTACAGATGTATAAAAGAAGAAGAAAGGATGAAATGCCAAACGTACTTTTACTTCTACGACACAACATTATGCAGACGATACGGGGCAACATACTTTGTGTAGCCAATTTAGCCCATGTGATTCATGGGCTGATTCTGATCTGGGTACATCAGAAAAGCCCTGTAACCCAGTATTTCACTCCAGTGCCCCAAAAGGTGTCAGCTAGCAATGGACGTACCCCAGCCAACAGTTCACAGTCCTTACTTTAGTGCAGTAACTGGTAAAGCGCTAGTAGCATTTAAATGGACGTTCTCCTTCAACTACCAGACACAAGGCACAGGGGGAGAGAGCTAGTGAGGGGGGAGGTGATGGAAGCTGCAGCGTTAAAACACACACAAACATCCACAACTTCAAAAATGTACTATTAATACATTGGCAGATCTCATTGAATGCAGTTTTTTACCCACTCTGCCCAGATTTGTGCCACTAAACACAAGGCTTACGAGCCTGACAAAAAAAATCCAACCATGCGAAAGTTAAAAAAAACCCCTCTGTATAATAAAATGGCAGTAAAAATGCCTTACCAATTATTCTACTACCTCCTCAAAATAGGAATAGTGTCTCTTATGCCCTAATATTATCATTTCCTTTGCCCCACATTAAAACACTAGTGTAATTATCCTTTATAAAGGTTGACTGAGGTCCCTGTGAAAATCTGCTCAGGGTGATTATTTAGTTGGCTTTTTTATTTGCAGAATTTAGGCAAGAATGTTTCAAGCTGTTTGTCAAAATAACCGCCTGATCTGCTTTAGTATTTTTGTAATTGTTGAAAAAATAGCATTTTCTAATAAACAGAGGGAGAGTAAGGTTAAATACTCTAATTACCAACTTGTAAGAAGAGTTGAACATGAAAGTTGTGCAAAGGGGTTCCTAATTTTGATGTATTTGGAGCCAGTTCTCAGGATTCAATGATTGCAGTGTACCTGGAAATGTAAGGCACAGCAACATGATATTAGGGAATATTCTTCAACATTTCCATAATGCATTTAAGCAGTACTAATGTTTTGTTTCTCATTAGTAGTTTTACACGTAAGTTTATTATTTCACATTCTGATGACTTTCAAAGCACTGGACTTCACACATGACACAAATACTTCCATTTTAAGAAGAGAGATTTCAAATAACTTGAAAATACTTAGGTATTTACCTAAAGGTAGGTTTGCTGTGCTGAAAACCGGTCTAAGTTGTTAAAAAAAAAAAAAGAAAGAAGAGGTTTTTCCCTAAAAAGCCTTCCCAAAGTACTCTACACCAGCGATGTTAAAAAGGAATTATTAACATGGCTAGACTCCATCTAGGGGAGCATCTCAATTAAAAAAAGTTGAAACTTATTTATGTACTTAATTAAAACCATACCTAAATATGGTTCTCCGGAATGAGGCTTTTAGTGTAGAAGCAACACAAAGATTGCTACTGAAAAGCTACCCTGCAAACGATGCAAAAGCAACTTAAATGATGCAAAAGCAACCTAAACTCATGGTACTTTCCCCCAGTCATACATTTTTTCCAGTTCTCTCTCCAACTGCTATTGACTTAGAGGTACAACTCTTATAAACGTAATAAAACTGCATTTGCCGCCCCTTTGCCTCCAGAAGGTGACCACAACCACCACCACCATTACATAGTAAAAGGCGTACAGGAGTCTGATGACAGAGAGAGGACGACGCAGAGGTGAACCTCCAGAAGATGCAGACAACCACAGCATCCCACAGCCACTCTCCTGCAGCTCCATAAACATAACCCCAGGATCTGGTTCCCTGTCAAGTGGCCCATGAGCAGGCCCACGGGGCCTTTCAGACCAAGGACAACCATTGCAAAACCTTTGCCTACGTTCCTCAGCCCTTCCTAACTGTCATTAAATATTGCTAGGATACAGCAGCTCTCTCTCCTTCCACACCACCAGTTGTACTTTGTGGGCCTGTCAAAAAAAAAAAAAAAAAAATTTTTTTTTTGCAGATAATAAAGTCTACCATTCTCTTATCTCTGTCTTAAATACCGTATTTCTTTCTGGCAGAACTTTTTTGGAGGTACCACAAATAAGACTCTTCCTACTGAGTGATTCCATGAAGATTGTGTCTTGGAAGGTTCTACTTTTATAATTATTTCCTTTTAAAAACTTTCTAATTCAGTACCCGCAGCAGCATATGTATTCCTATGAAAAACTCTACATAAATTTACTGGAAATGACAATTTTAAGACATTTCCAATCTATGAAATTTGACAGGGGAAAAATATTACTTCTCTAGAAGTTGATAGAGTGATCAAAAAAACTACAGAAGGATTACTACTGCCTATTAAGTGTGATAGTTTGAGCAATTTCTATGGAATACTTTCTTAYTTTATTCCTATTAGATCCATTAGCATATTTCCAGCTAATAACTAACAATTGTCTGCTGTATAAAAAAAGCCCTCCCTAAATCTGCTTCAATGGCTAGGCATTATGGCAATCAGTTAAAACTTTCTTATTTCTCATTCCATAGCTTTACACAGTGCAAACAGAGTTACATCCCTTTGGAAACTAAACACCCTGCTGAGCATTGCAGTCCAGTCCCGCAGTGCCTATGGCGGTGTGGGTGTACGCTCCTTCTGCCGCAATGCCCGCAGCTCCTGCGTAGCTCCATACTTGTGGGATCTCACACTCTTCTTACCATCCACTATTGACCTCTGCCAAGAGACAGTTAGGGAGGTCTTCAGTCTAAGCTCACATGTTTTTTGTTATGGTCATCATGCTTGCAAACATATTTTTTTATTTCAGATATATGTTCCTACCTCACTTAGGTCCTCCAGATACCAGATTCCTAGTCAGTGCACCTACTGTTCAGCTACCTGGAATGGCTGATGTGCCTCAACTGCCCAATGCTTTAGTGAGCAGCCTACCAGGGCAGCTTTGTGGCAGCTGCAATGCTACGCAAGAACTCTGATAACTGAGTAATTTAGACCCAGTTTATCTCCCTCCAGGACAGCAAATGACTTGTTTTCTGTTTATTTTGTATTCCTTTAATGGAAGACAGACAATTTTTTCCACATTAACAACTGGTTTGCAGTATTGTGTGGTCACTTTCCAGTTAGTAAACCATTACTTTAACATCCTCCATTTTGTCATAAGATCATGCAAAGTCTTTCTGGCTGCACAGTGACAATCAATGTTCTCTCCTACTGAGAAGGACATGGAATTGGTTTAGTTGTATGTTATTTTTCTCCTCTAATTTTCATTCCTGTGAATACTGCCATAACACATAAGTTACTCTTAATGTTCTTCTGAGTGTTGTTAAATGCTACGCAAACTTTACATGGCAAGCCTGTAACTCTTAATGCATCAGATTTTCTACTTTAGTGGTTGTTCATCTGGTATGATTTCTTAATGGATTCTTTTTAAAAGAACTAGATTGTGATTAATTGCAGCCCATGATTATGTACATGAAAAGGATTGGTTTGAACCTTTACCCTAGACATACACCAAGGTGAAAGAAAAGATACAGGTTATGGCTTAATAGTTTTACTTAGATAAATGGTGACATTTCTTAATAGAACCAAACAATTCTATGTTTTGCTCATCAAACTCTCTCTCTTTTTTTTTTTTTTTTTTTTAAAACTGTGTCAAGCAGGTATCAGAATTGAGATGTACTCACTTCACTCAATGGAAATATGTCTGCACTCAGCACCTTCCTTTGTATGAAATAGGTTTGTACATCGAAAAATTCAACAGGCTGTAATTGTTAAAGAGCATTCAAAAATTTATTTGGATTGGGTATCAACCTTTATCATAATTCTCTTTTTTTCTTCCAGTTACTAACCTTCACCTCCTCAGCACAGGCTAAAATGTCATGTAGTTAGTCTGTCCACTGGAGAGTTTTCCAGAACGTAAAAAAACAAACCCCAAACCCACCCTGCTGCTGTTTATTTAGTTCTGTTTGTATGGAGGGGGGGAGGCTCTACAGAGCATTTTCACATATATGCTCCTATTAAAAGTGTTCTCTATGAGTTAGTGAGCAATTTTAAGCTAGTGACTAGTTTTTTAAATCTCTGAGAATAAAGAACCAGCATATTTAAAGACAGAGAACTTGAGCTCTAATTTTTCAGAGTTCTGTCATGTATTCACAGGAGGGCTGTATTGAACATATCAAACTAAGTCTTGGAACAAGGGACTCGGAAAACAATGGGTTCTTTTTATCATCACACCGATTTTTGTGGTCCAGGTTTTTCAGCCACGATGATCTGGAGTTCTGTGGACAGATTTCCAACAGATTCTAGCAGAGGATATGAAAATGCTTTGGAAGGCTAGATCCAGCTTAAAAAAGAAAGCTGGTGTTATTGTCATCAATCTGCTACTGACCGAACCGAAAACAATTTCAAACACACTAATAAATCCTTTCTTTTTTGGCCCCCCTACCTTTTCAAAATTTAACCCTTTTACAATTTAACCTTGGAGCTTCAGTAATCCCATCTGACTACCACAAGAGTCACTGTCTGCTAGATCACAGTGCTTCTCAAGCAATTTTTCTCAGCCTCTGTTTTGCCACCTGCAAAATAGGGCAATACTTTTGGAAATGTGTTTACGAATGCCTAAATTTGAATGACTGACATTTTGATATTGCCTTGTGTCTATCAGCTATGTTATGAAAAGAACACAGTTTCACAGGAAGTTCCAACTACAGCACAGCCTGAGGCATAATTTCTATAGTTTAATCAGTGAATGACTTACTTAGCATCGCAAGGTTCCCTTTTCCTTGCTCAGTATGCTGAAATTGTCCATCTCTCCGGAATCATTCAGCTAAACTTATTTCATCATAGTAGGAATATTAAAAAATAGCTAGGCTTGCTGTGTCTATTTATCAGACCCTGAAATACTCTGACAATTGAAGTTTCAATTTATTGCTGTGCTGGTCCTGTTTTAAGAGTAAAACTGAAAGGCATACGGTTGATAAAACAACCTGTAACTGCTTTGAACACTATCTCAGAGCCTGTGAACATACATCAGCATGTTCATTCCCATCTAGCAGGAGATACTCATCCTTAACAGAAGCAGATCATGAGCAAATGCCAAAAAAACAGAGTGGAAGTCGGATTTCCCGTTTATTATTTAAAATGTGCACTCCGCAACTGTCAAATTAAAGGAGAGCTTTACAAGCATCCGGAGAGAAAGGAACAGGGGCTCAGCGGCAACTGTGCCAGCCCCACACGGCACCATTTGCAATATGGTGCTGCGCTCCCCATGCGGTGCTCCATTTGTAGAGCTGGACGCAAACCAACTCCTGCGGCTCAGGCCGGAGGACGGGATGAAACGAATCCCAGCTCCCSCCAAAACCCACACGCAGCCCCCAGAGCCAGCAGCCAGTGCCCAAGAGAGTACCGGAGCAGGAGGTAGCGAGGGAGCCCAAGGGCTGCTCTGCCAAGAAGTGCCCTCAAGGAAGTTTTGGCTTGCCTAGAGGGGTGGGGGGTTCACCTCCAGCCAGGCTGGAGGAAAGGCACATTGGCCCCTTTCATGGCTGGGTGAGCTGTCGCAGCCATGGTTTTCAAACAAGGTTGTAATAAAAGTCAAGAGAACTGTTTCTCCTGACTTCATCTCTGTTGCCTTTAACTGCATCCTCTTCACACATGCTTTTACAGAGAAGTGGGGCATCCAGTACAGAGAGACCCAAATCTCAGCTAAGGACCTTGTGGGCTATAACTATACAGAGCATAGGTGAAAGCAAAATCTGCATTCAAAAACAATAAGAAAAAAGCAAAGTAAAACACCTGATCCACATTGACATCAAAACTGAAGTGAATTCACAGCAAACAACTCACACAACTCTCAGCAATGGAAATTGCTTCTGTTCTTCACTGGAAATATGAGAGCTGACACCCTTGCTATTATATATTAAGTAATCATTGTAGTAAATAATAAAAAACAGTATTTGTAAGTTTATTTGAAAGTGGTGCTGAAGTATGAAGAACAAAGCCAGAACCAAGTATTCCAGACCCAAAACCCCGCTCTGACATGGAAATGTCAGATGTCTGCTCACTTAGAAAATTTGCTCAAAACATATGTCCTTAACTTCGCTGAAAAAGGCTCTCCCGCCCAAATACATAGGTCTGCCTAGATGTTTAGAGCTAAGCACATGCACACTTATCAGTGGGATCGAGGCTTTAGTCCTTCCTCTTGAGGCCTCGGTAATAAAGCGGGGATAACCACGCTTACCTACTTCGTAGTGTGTTGTCAAAATTAATGCTCATGGAGCCGTCAGTAGGTGAAAATCATTATGGCTCCCATCCTGCAATTCCTAATGCATGGGCTGCCTGCCGCACGCACACCCAGCCCGGCGAAAGCTAATTGAGTCCTCTGAAGGTGCAGCAGTTTGCCCAGGCCCTATCAATAAGCTGTTAAGTGTTTAAAAAACAAAACAAAACCCCACTATATTAAATGTGAACACAGCACAATTTTCAAATGATCCTGCAGACCAGAGCCTCTGGGGCTAAGCATGGCTCAGGAAAAGCATTCATAACAGAATACAATACGGGGAGATACATATATATATATATAGAGAGAGATATACAGGGATATAAAACCACAGCTGTTAAGCCAACTATTCGGTATCACTCTGCGTGCCCACACTCCCAAACACACACTCACAGGGAAACACACACCTAAGCGCATACGGCACCTGAGCTACAATAAAGCAATGATTGTATGTACGAAAACAGATGAAAATATAGACACATAACTGATGCACATTACATCTTCTATCCTTCCCTAAACTTAACTCTCATCTGGAAGAGAAGGCTGGAAAAAAATTATACTTGATGGTTCACTTTGAAGAATGTAAATGAAATTAAGAAAAGATCTAAGCCAAACTGGTTTGCTCATCAATATATCCCACAAAACCAATTTAACTGACGTCAAATTCAAATAATTCACCTGACGTCACGCTGGAGAAGCCAACCATGAACACCTCACAAATTATTATTTTGATTCAATTGTTAGAACAGAATTACAGCAAAAACTGCACTTTCCACAGCTATTAAAGCAGTGACCCTGGCAGAGCATGCTTTTGTGCTGAACTTTTTATATCACCAAGCCTATTAATCAGGTGGCAGTTCAAACTGATGCGCTTTATATAGTTGACCCTGGCCAGTGCTTTAATTACTTGGTATTAAATGGTAATTAAGACTTTTCACATTCAGGTTTAATCCAAAAAAATTAAGTGTAAACCCCAGTAATTTAATAAAGAGTTGTGTTCTTTACTGTGCTTCAGCCTGGACACTGAGGATGCGGCAATTTACTATTGACAAGCACTAAAGGAGCAGGTCATTTCACAAGTATAGTGTGGACAAAGGTGAACCGGGCAACTGATGAAATCTGTGGCCAAGGCGAAATAGCAATCTCTGAGCCAAATGGTAATAAAGTTACTGAAATGAAGCAGTGTAGCTTCTGAAGTGAACTGTCATAAGGAGGATACAGGCTTCAGGATGGCTTGGCCAAAGTAATTAAAACATTATTCCCTGAGAGCCAATCAAGGTGGTTAGCCCTACCTCTGATTTTGTATGCTACACCTGAAAACCAAAAATACGTGCGTAAAACAGCAAGAAACACCAGCTAACGTTCTATGAAACAGCGTCCACCTCTCCGAAAGTATTTACTAAATTTGCAATAAGCAGGGCAAAATAAGAGTCATGCTTTAATGTTCTTTCCCATATTATCGAATTACATCTCTGTATTTTCTACGACATTCAAGAACCAAGTAGAAACGCAAATGTCACTGTCCAAAATCACTGCTAAATCAAAGACAACTACTTCCCTCAATAACTATTAAAGGCAGGTAGTTTAATCATTGAGGAGGCAATCTAGTGTATAGGACACTGCAATAGGCGTCCGGAGATGTAGGCTTAGCTTGCAGCTCTGCTACTGACCTGCTATATGACCTTGGGCACGTCTCTTCACATTTCAGCGCCTCTTTGTGTCCCTATTAACCTTTGTCCATCTCAGCTATTTAGAATGTAACCTCTCTGATGCAGAACAGTCTCTCACTACATGTTTTTACAATACCAGCACAACAAGGTCACCATCTTGGTTGAGACCTCTAAGTGCTACAGTAATCCAAATAAATAAGAACAATATATTCAATTATTCAGAATCCCACTTACATTTATTCAGTTTTCCCATAACATCTGGATAGCTAAGCCATCACCACAGATTAGAACGTACATCCTACATCCTTTTAATTTTAATGTCTTACCTGCTGTTCGTGTAATTGAAATTTGTATTGATTTTCATAAAGCGAAGAACACCTAACCCACCGCCTAAAACACAAACAATGGAATGAGCCATTGGTTCCCAAGTTATTCAGAACACATAGGAAATAAATCATTTGTCTGAAAGGAGAAACAAGAAGGTCCACCCAGTATAAAGTTTGACCCAGCAAAGCACTTAACCATGTCCTTAAGTTTAGGCACGAGTAGTCCCACTGAAGCTCTTAAAGTAAGCTTAAATAAGGAATCGGAGCTTTTCAGAGTTTGAGGAATACTCTGTAAAAGATGTGAAAAAATTATAACAAACACACGAGTGTAAGTATGTTAATATGCATTTGTGAAATTATGCAATATGAACGGGTTCCCAAAGGAGGCGGCAAAAATACTGCTTCCTTTAAAAACAGGTGATTAAATGTGGTATGTTTCCTGATACTAACCGTGCTCCCCAACAAGCCCCCACCACACCTATATACGCAATTCAAAAGACATTTCAAGTCCTTGCATTTCCCTTATCTATTTCAATTGTACTTTGAAAACATTTAGATGCAGGAAAAATTAACACAGATATCTCTGTCTGTGACATGTTGTCTTCAAAAATATTGTTCAATCAAGGTATATTTTTCATAAAGTCTGTCTATATTTTCAAGAAATACACAAACTGAGCTAAATGAGGGAAAATATAGGCTCCAAGCAGAACCTAGAAATAAAACTAATAAAGAAGAAAAAGTAGGAATTGTCCACTAAGGATTTTATCTAATTTATTTACCTAGAAGCTTGAATCCAACAAGCATCAAAAGATCATAAAGATTTGGTTACTTAAACAAGTTTCTACAGTGGAATGCACATTGACAGGAATCATTCTTCTTTTCTTGATTCAGTTATAGATACTTGAGCATGCTCACCTTCAGTTCATGCTTTTTAATTCTGACTCTTTGGAAACAAAACCAAACACAAAATAAGAAAACATTAAACAATCCCAATTGGAAACTGTTACAAAAGCACCAGTAGCAGAAAAGAATTGTAATTAAAAATGTACTGACCCACAAAGGAAGCGTTGAACAATTATTTTGGCAGTACAACTTTTGCAAATCAGCTAAAATCGTACCTGAAGAAAGGGCTTGAGCCTATGCAGATATTGATGTATCAATAACATGCCATGAATGACAGTAGAATAATAACCATTACTAAAAATAAAAAAAGAAAGAAAAAAAGAAAGAAAAAGAAAAACCCACATGTGGCTTAATCGTCACCCTTTGAAGAAAACTGAAAACTCTAGGAAAAATAGAAAAAGAAGCCTGCTGTCTTCCCTAGTCTCATAAATTTTTACTGTCCAAACTCAAGCTTGGGGTACAACATCATTCTTATTTTTCACACAAGAAATCTTGTTCGTAAGTATGGCATGAAGGTAGGATAAGACAATGGTAAAATTGTTGAGGAGGTTGGAACGTGCACAGCTTATTACCACTGTAAAGGGATTATTATCTGAAAAAATCTTACTATTTGTCTTGAATATATAAAGTTTGTGGCAATCATAAATACGAGCGAAAAACAAGAAAAAACACACCAAGAACTCATGTCATAAAAGGAGTGTCCTTAAAGGTCTTTTCTTCTCCTGGAAATTTAAATGTAGTGAAAATTTGGAAGATGCAGTTTCTTTAGCAAGGAGCTCAGTTACCATAACTGATACACATTGCCAGCCTTAGAATTCTAATTGTGTTTAATACAGTTTCATGTTGCATCAAAGTCCAAAATCAATACCATTTGTCCAGCAAACAGGAAAAATGGAATCTATAAACTGCTCTTATTGAGTAATTAAACACCTATTATTGTCATGAGTGGTGAAACAATGAATTTGATAAGACAAATTTTTGCGAGAAAACACTGCAGTGATTAATACCTCCCTACGTATTAAATAAAAATGACTGCCTTTTGTGCGGTACTGCTGGCAGAAGAACAGGAATGAGAGAAGTAGTTGCCAGTGCCACAATAACAGGCTAACCTTGAACTGAACTCCTTTCCTCAAGAAATTAAATGCTGTAGCAGGACTTTAAATCCCTCCACTTAGAGCTCATTTGTGTTCCACGTAACCTGCAGTTCCTGAAGAGAACTCATTATCTTCAAAAGGAGAATCCTTTTATAATTTCTTTACAAATGTGTATATTGTTTCTACAAAAAGTATTTCATATCAGAAAAGGGATAAGAGCATTAACAGTGTAAGCAAGGCACAAAGGCTCGTATCATTAAGACACCATTTCTGCTTCCTGGGAATTCAAACGCCAGCTACAGTGGTATGGAAAAACGAATGAGAATAAGGTTAAAGAAAATGTACCTTTACAGCAAAATTTTAATCCGTTAGATTGATGCTAAACTGCCTTGGTCCTTCTGCTGCTATATGCTGTATTTCTATGTATAGACCCCCTCCCCCAATGCCCCTCCTGTAGCTTTGGCTTCCTATTTTTCTTTTCACTTAGAATGATGCACTAGGAACAACTATAGAGTACAAAAGATGAATCTATGGATGTGACACTTGTAAAGGGTAACCCTATTTCACAAGTGAGATGGGACAAAAAAGAAAGAAAAAAGGCCACAGAAGCAATAACTGCTCACTGAATTACCATTAAATTGTAAGATTTACAATCCAATGTACAGTAAGTGCATATCTAATGGAGTTTGTCCTCTAAAAGAATATAAAGTAGATCTTCGCAGCATAAGATGTATGCAGGTTATTTTTTTATTTATTTTTTTGCATTTTTTTTTTTTAAATTGGGGCACACAGAAAACAGATGTGCACATAAATTCCAGAATTTTTATACATATTAAAACTAAGCCAAAGCCAACATTAAAATATGATAAATGTAGTGTGATTAGTAGGCTCTGGCTTTATATTTTCAAAACATGCTCACATTCTACAAAGAGAGATAAAAGATGACTTTAACACAGCCAGTCAATACCGCTTTCACAGATATCATTGGTAAAAGCGGATCACACATTATAAATTCAGTTTATTGCTCTGATCTACTGGAATCCAATGAAATGACTGAAATGACTTTTTGTGGGGGGCGGAAAGCAGCTGCTGACCATTTCCAAGGTCTTCTAAACAGAATATCTGGATAGAAGTTTCAGATCACTTTGTTCATTACAGCCTTAAATCACCCACAATATTTATTTTCATATAATGAATGTAATATTAATAAGGCTCATGCACAGCATTATTATTTGTAAACATTTTTGTCACTAATTTCACTGCTTTTATTCATATAAGCATAACTGTTGAGTGATTTAAGTTTAGAAATTAGCAAGGCATGTCAAAAAATTGTTTAAATAGAAGCAAACTTTTACATGAAATACCAGGCATATTCCTATTATCCTATATTACCAGGGTATAAATAATCACGTTTTACAGGATGACTCTGGAAAATTCAAGCCTGTAATAAAACCCAAAACTATCAAGTAGACAAAGGAACTTTTGGGTGGGTAAGCCATTCAAATAGCAGCAAGGCAGATCGCGTTCTGCACTCTTAATTTGAATTAAGTTTTACTTTCCTTAGCTAAACTTCAAGCTTCCGCATTTTCACAAATGGCATTAAAACTTTTACTCTCCTACCTAAAAGGAAGTTTGCCTACCACACAAATTTTCCTGTTATCTGGCTTTTATTTCAGAGGATTAAAAAGCAACGCACAAGATCAGCAACGATAGCCTTGTTCTCTCCAACCTTAGTGAATCAAGTTCACTGGAGGTGAAGCAGTGGAATTATGAGTACAAGTGGCTGTGTCATCAAAGCTTTCTGAGAGGTAGTGTATGGAAATGCCTAAACAAACAGAAGCGTAAAAGCTGTCTGTATGGGAAAGGGCTCTCCCAAGGCTTTTCATTAAAACAATTCCAGTTGCAGCTTCATGATGCAGCATTATATTATGTGAGAAATATAAAATCTTGACATTTTTCTAAATGTGAATGGGTTAAAGAACCTCTCCACGCTACAGTGAGCCGGAGAATTTCCAGCAGCTGATGAAGACCAGTTGACCACCTGATACTTTTTCAGCAGGGTGATAAAATTAAAGGATTGCTTTGATTTGCTTGAAGGATTACTTTCTATAGTTAATTGTTTAAAGTGCACAGTCTTACAAAAGGGAAAAATATCAAGAAGGTTAATGTAGACTGAGCTAATTGCAAGCTGATTACATTGTGCGAAGCAAGAGATATTACTTGTGTTACATACCATCACAAGGACCAGCCTATTCCACCCTGCTGCTGCAGCAAACAAGCTGATTTGCTAACAAAGTGGTCAGCTCGGGCACTTGCACAGCATCTCGCTAGGTCCACAGGCGACTGCTTCCCATGCAGAGAATCTCGAGCTCCATTTTCCAATCTGATTACACGGCTCCTTATTCCAGCAGCCTTAAACCTTCATGGCAGTTTACCAACATTTTCATCACTTTTTCTTTTACAAAGCAAAAGAACTGATAAGCTCTCAGGTACCCGGGATTTCATAGTCGATGGCTGGCAGGCAGCCAGCTTCCCTCACAGCACAACTGTTTCGTGCCACAATGCAAAAAGCACACTGAATTTAACAGATAGCACGAAACTATTAGAATTTTGCAGTACGTACAAGCAGGCAGCATGTTTCTGTCTTTGCAGATGTAGACAGTTCTGTTTAGTCACATTTATAACATGCCTAGACCCGAAAAGATGGGTTTAAAAAAAAAAAAAGAAAAAGAAAAACCAGAACAAATGAAGACAGAGTACTGTCACTAAGTCAATCGCACTACAAAGTGTGCGCCCAAGTTACTTCACTGCAGGGCTGCCAAATTACCAGGAATTAGAGACAATACTAATAACTTTTGATAAAAACTTCAATTAAGAAAAAGGAAAACAAATCTTCAGATTAAACAAAAGTGTTTGACATAAACTGAAACATTATTTTAACATTAAAACAAATGCAAAAAAGAGACACTGTGGTCTATTTTTGGCATCTGAAATGCTTACCCAAAGCATTAAAATAGCCACAAGATATACCTGGGTTTACTCATTCCCTGGCTCAGAAATACCACTTGAATGATGAAAGAACAATACGATTCATATTGGCAAATGTGAAACACCTTTATAAAATGCTTATTCTGATGTATATCATGTACTGTCTAAAAATCTGAGGTACCCAGGAAGAATTATAAATATAGATGTAAATTTTTTTATATATATATATATATATAAAAGAAAATAACAGAATGCAGAATGAGTTCTGGAAAGAGTTTATGCTACAAATCTTAAGGATTCCAACAAAAAGAGATCCATTAAAAAGCAAGAGAGAAGGAAACTTTCTTATTTTTGCGTAAAGAAAAAGACATTAATATTAAACCAACAAGTTTTTACTTATTGATACTGAGGCTCACTCTCCCATTCAAAGAAATTTGTTATCCGTGTATTATTTGCATAATGCCCAAAACAGTCTATATGGAACTAACGTAACGTGAAGCTAATAGTGTAGAAAACAATTCCCCCATGCCCCCCCAAGCAAAACATTTTTTTTTAAATCGAGCCGACCAAACCGAAATCCGAAGGAATACGACCCATAAAGTATTCTTAGAAGAAGAAATGCAGTTTTGCATATCATCACTTTTACCATCAGGGAATGGGGGTGGAAATGCGGAGGGTGAGACAGTGAGCTATGGAGGGAGGGGCAAAAAAAAAAAAAAAAAAAAAAAGTACAACTAAGCTGGCGCGGTGGCTCAGTACTCCAGATCACCGGTGCATTGACCCTCTGTATCCCTGAGTCATTAGCTGGAATCCCAGCTCTGCCTTCAGGAGTAGGGATTTGAACTCGCACACCCATGCGCTGCGATTCGGGACCTTGAGCGCGGCAGGCAGCGGGGCCGTCCTCCCGGCGGCGGCGGCGGCCGGCGGCCCCGGGGGGGGCAGCCTGGCTGAGTGCCTGTCGCCCGGCGCAGGCTCTGGGCATGCTGCTGACTCAGGCAGGGCCACTGACAGGCACCGCTGCTTCTCCCCATCACTCCTGGACGGAGTGGTTTTAGGCCACTGGTGCTGACAGGTACATGCAAAATTCAGGAGGAAATTATCAACGTATCCTTACTTGTCTCTGTGTGCCTGCACGTGTGTATTTGTATATATACGTCTCTGTGTGCAGCTATACAAATGTTTACCTGTGTTTATGGAGACACTGGAACAGACTAAACTGGCTTCTCTGCAGCCATACGCAGTGCTCAGCACTGCCAAAATATTCCTACGCCAATTCTTCTCCTTAATACAGCTACTATTTTATATGTATGCATACACAGAGGCTACATATGTATATCCTATACACACATCATTCGCATACATGTAGTACTGCATACTAAGATAGCTTTATCTTTAAAATTACGTGCGCTAATTTACATGGAAATTTCATCTCTGCTAAAATACAAACCACATTTTAACCAGCTTCTAATACCAACACATTATTCCCATGAATGATTCCTGGTAAACTATTTATTACAACTGTAAGGTTTGAGAGGGTTTGTTGCTTGCAGATGCAGGTTACGGGGTTGCCTCCCCCCCCCCCCTTTTTTTTTCTCTCTATGATTTATTGGATGGTGAGCAAACCCACTTAAACTATAGTTGTCCGTATGAATCACTAATTTTCATGTTTCTAATTAAAATGTAAACAGTGTAATGAAGACATCAAGTTTTTAGGCAAATGTCTCTTCTAGTGCCACTTGGGGTATGGTAATTACTGAAGCAGATCTATGGATGCTCCCGAATCCTCTACAAGTCCAGATTAAAAGCATTACTGCTAAACCTTGCTTTTTACACCAGGGAATTGTGTTCTCTAACCTATTCCCAGTTTGCTTACAGATGCATATCTGTACAAGCCTTTATAACTAGTCATTTAAAAAAAAAAAAAAAAAATCAAAATAGAAGTTTATCACATAAATGGAACAGTTTGTGGGGGGGAAAAAAACGTGATTTCATTTAAAATAAAATTTGATTTCACTTTTATGATTACACATAACTAGCATAGTAAAACCTGTGCTGAAAACTTATCATCTTAGTGCTTCCTCCAGAAAAAGAAAAATAGATTAGGCATTACTAAGAGAATTTTTAAAAAAGCATAAATGATATTTCAAGCCTGTATTAAAATTCCTATTGTCCCAAAATGCTTGTTTCACAGCCAATTAATTTAAAAATATATTATTCAGGAAAACATTAACAAAAAAGAAATCTATTCACTGAGAAAAAATGTAAATGGCCATTGCAAATACAAAATGCTTGATGTGCAACTGAAAATCTTTTGTCATATTTATTCCAGCCTTTATGTCTATATCTGAAATTTGTCAGAATTTATCCTAAAGCAAATGACCTCTCCTACATTTACCGAAGGAATACAAGTCCTCTCCTGCTTACAATTGTTAATTGAGCCTGTCTGCTACAGCATCTCTTTCCTCTCCAAATAAGCCAGGATACTTGTTTTACATATTTACTGCCAAGCACTTGAACAGTCCTCTATTTTATTATAATACTGGGGGTTCCCCCCCTTCTGGAAGATTTTTTTTTTCTGTACTGCGAGTAGTTAAAGCTGCAATCCACAGTGATATAAAGCGTCTAAAATGCCTAGTACAAGAAGAGGTTTTTCTTCCTCCCTTCCTGGACTCAAAGTCCATATTCTGACTGGTACAGCCAATTTTCCTATTATTTTTACATAAATGCTAGACAAGCATGTCTGCGTTGCTAACCTGGATCATGAAGAGGAGAGTGCACAGAATGTACATGTGCATATGTGCATGTGCGCGTGCATAAGCATTTTAGTGGGTGGTCCACCATTTCAGTTCTATTTTACTAGTAAAGTATTGTATACAAACATGTGAATACTTCTCAGTAGAAAAAAAAATATATATAGGATTTCAGATTATATCAAATCATAAAGCATCTTGTCTCTCAAATCATAAATGCCTTAGCAGAATAAAACAAAACAAAACACTATTTAGGTGTTTCCTTCAAATGTATTGTTCTAGGAAAACCAGATTTAATTAGACAAATAGCATTTTAAAGGCTACTGCTTTATAACATGGTACTCTTGAAAATGATGGGGGCTTGCAAGTGAAAACACCATTCTCATTTAGCTCTGTGGTTAAAAAAAAAAAAAAAAAAAAAAA
>JAYKAV010000700.1:1274634-1291808 GCA_035582835.1 Phoebastria nigripes | reverse complement strand
AAAAAAAAAAAAAAAAAAAAAAAAAAGTATAAAATCAGATTTTAAATACATATATAGATAAAAAAAATAAAGAATACGACATTTAAAAGGGGGCACTTACTGATCAATCATTTTCTGTTCAAGAGTTACCTTACATTTTAAATATTGGCAATGGWCTTTAAAGTTTCCAAAGGTAAATTGTCTCTATTCACATTTTGCCATCATTCAAGTTTAAATCACTCTCTACTATAAGTGGTTCAGTTGTTGAACTGGAAATGGAAAAGGAACCATTTATGGACAAGTGCACAYGAACAGAAATTAAGCTGTAAATATCTGGGCTGGGCCATTATTGTAGTCCAGAAACATCTGGGGCTGAAACCCAGGCTGGGCCCCACTCCTTCTGTGTTCAGGTAATTGCTTAGATGATTTATAACTTACTATTTCTATTAAAAATAGTTTAAAGAGAAATTTGGAGCCTGAATTCTAAAAGGAAGATGGCTTTGCTCTTGCTTTCATTTGTTCAGGAGGAAAAAAAAAAACCCTTTGCTGTTTTTCTCCCCTCTCCTACGTTTAAGAGGTACCATGTTCCACCACAAGGACAAAATTCACATTTTTCTAAATTCAGACCAAAGACATGACACATACCCTTCCAGCGACAAAAATCAGAGACCATCCGTTCAGCTTACATTTGAGTTGCTCGGTGCCTTAATACTTCCCAACAAAATTAATTTTGAATTATCTTCCCCACATAACTACTTTTTTTAAAAAAATCCTATAAACTGTATCAATACATTCACAGCACATTCACTTGTCCCTGCTATTTTGATCCATCTGAAAGTCAGTTAGCTCTGCCTGCCACCACGATGCCACGGGTGATGCGGGCAGAGGCCCTCCAGTGGGCACCCCACCGGCACCCAGGAGGGGCCACAGGCACCGTGTCCCTCACGAGGACGTTTCTGGCTCTAGGACTTGCTTCCCCCACTCACTTCAACACAGCCTGATTTTTTTGGCTTTCAGGACAAGCCGTAAAAGCCACCYATTTGACTGGGTGGAAGAGAAAGGCCCAGAATATTGGGGTTTGGAGGACAACAATAAGGGATATGCTTGGATGACACCAATCGTCTGCCGGCAGTTAGGAAAAAAAAGATTACTCTCTCCCAGGCAGAACAGCGGGGACAGTCTCTGACTGTAAACAACTCTGTCATCAAAAAACTTGGCTATTTAAGACTAGCCAGACACCCTAACTGTATTTCCAACCCTTTTCCATGATAGCTAAAGCTTATTCTAAGAGTACCCCTAACCCTGCAGGGTTTGTAAAGGGGTTAACCATGCCGCCCTGCAGGTGTTACACATCCTTTTTTATTGAGGTTTCTGTATGTTGGGCAGTTTACTGCACAGCTCCAACACGCAACACCGAACGAGGGAACAAGTTTGCAACCTGGGTGTATGCCAAGGTTGAAGCGACACACTAGTGACTGTCTCAGCCCCTTGGGAAAAAGTGGCTTAGATGAATCACAAAACAGTGTCCCAGTATTTCGCCAGTAAGTTAACTATCCGTTGGCCACAGGTGATCAAGACGTAAAAAGTATGACGTAGCACTTTCATAGATTGTGCTCTGTCTTGGAAATTTTTTTTCCCCCTGTATCTCCATAAACTGTCATTATCCTTAGACCAACAAAAACTCTTTGACATTTTGAGGCAATGGAAAACTTTGCATATGGGGTTGCATCGACCTAGGAACGTACTAAATAAATCTTCCAAGCTGTTCACGGGTTATTGTCAAACTCCCCCAACAAAATTTGGTCCAGTATCACCTGCAAAGYAGATACCATACACTTCATGTACCAAACAGCTTTTTAATTTTTTTTTTTTTTTTTTAAATTACTTTTAAAGAAAAGGTTGGAAAGCTAAATGGGAATTGAGCACAGATCTCCTGATTATAGGGCCAGGTGACCTACAAAATAAACAAAACCAATCCCCTTAACTTCTGCTGGATTCTTTCTCAGTTTTTCCTTATGTTGTACAGAAACATATAAACTCAACAATGCAGTTAAGCTTCATGGCTCAACAATAAATGTGTCGCTAAAATGCTGTATTCATGCAATTAAAAAGCAAAGTAACGGGCCTGTCTGTTCAACTGCACAGAGGACTTAATGAAGTCATCAGCAGGAGATACTTTTCCTCCTTCTAAAGTGTACATGCTCCAACCACATTTCAGTTCAAACTGGCAAAATAACATTTAAAAATGCTGAAACAGAAAGTGCCTAAGTTAAACTAGTACACTTTTAGGAAAGGTTGTATACCTGGTTAATGACACTCTGTGTGACAAAATTTTCTTAAATATATATTTCTCCCTAAACATACTCACATTCTTAGACCAAAACTAAACTATGGATTSGGGCATGTCTTAATTTATGGTATCAAATCCAAGAATACTTGCTCTTTTGTTCTACTTCAGTAGATCTAAGGAAAATTTGAAGCAGACTATCAGATTCATTTGAATTGTTGGAAACCCTCTGATTTCTAATGGTGATATGCTGGAGCAGAGAACCATGGTCAAGCATTTGAACTGGAGAACAAGTATCAAYGTTAGTAACAATAGTCCATAGGAGAACGAAAAACTGTAATATGGCATTTCACAAGAGAAAAGGGTCGAGCAATTGAACCTAGGTGACTGGAGTAGGGTTAACTGGGTTTAATCCCACCTGAATTATTTATTATCTAGATTTTAGCACATAATAAATTTTGGTACCTAATTTTGCAAGTCTCAAATACTGTGCACTGGCTCCTGTAGTCTTTACTACAGTAAAGAGTAGTGTATACCTAAAGGAAGATTTCTACCAGGTGAAGGAATAACTGCGAGCGAGCCACATGATTATACCATAGTGGATTTGAGTCTTTACTTTCATAAAGATCACCACTAGAGAAAAAAAAAGCAACCAGCATACCAAATACAAAAGCCTTCCCCCAGATTAAAAAAAAAAAAAAGGAAAGCAAACCACTTATTGTAGCGAAACTCCAGGAATAACGAGGAATACACACAGAGATTTTATTATGCAACACAAATGGGATTCTCTCTGTAGGTGCCAGCGTTGAAACTTTCTGCAGACGGTTGTGCGGGTGAGGGTCTGGCAGGGGGGGTTGCTGGCGTGCCCTCTAGAGGCAGGCTGGCTGGCCAAGGAACTTTTCAGCAGCTACTAAAATACAGAGGAAGGACCAGAACTAGATCTGTAAGCAGTGCTTACTCTTTTTATTTTTTTAAGCACATTTTATCTACTCCAAGACACTGTAAGTATTAATACAGCAAACAAAACCTCTAAAGGATTCCTGTCAAGTATAAACACATGCATAAACRCAAGATATAGTTGAAAAAGTCCTTGCTTAATGAGCTCATGGGTGCTTTGGCCCAGTGCACAAAATGTAGATTTGAAATTTGAAGATGATCTATCAATTCCCACAGTTGGGCTTTGGAATCAAAATTTAAAAAATAAAATCTATTCAGCATCAGTTCAGATTCAGGTTACTCTTACTCTAACGTGGAGCCACACCCTACAAATAACAACGATAAATTTTCTTACCGCCCGCCTGTGTAGTCATAAGGTGTGGATCTTTTTAAAGGCAAAAACAGCTCAGGGTAAAACCAGGGTCAAATTTTGCATTGGCAGTAGGTAAAAAGTTCTAATATACCTAGTCAATCATACACTAGTTGAAATACAGCCCACAGAGAGCTTAATAGCTCAGCCCAACAAGCATATCACCAAGTGGAATTTGGTGCACAAATGCAAATGGATAGATTTTTTTTTTTCTTAAACCATACACGATTTTTATCCTTATTATCTCGCTACTGACAGCAAGTAAGTCTTATTACAGCTAACTAGGAAACAAACTTGCTTGCCTGAAATCCAGCATTGAACTACCCATGACACTTTGGAAACCGTACACTAGTAAATTATATTACAACATAAAAGAAATCCCTCCTGAAAGTAGTTATGCTATAAGAAACATGGATATACAAGGTTTCACTTCTTTCAGTGCCTTTTTACCACATAATGAACATATTAATAGCTATCCAGTCACAGTCTTTTGCTTAAAATATTTACAAAATACCCCAATTTGATACTGGTTGGTATATACAGTAAAAGGAAACACCACAAGAAAATAGTTATTTTCACCTCTAAAAGGATAGTTAAATGATAAATTAACATCATTAATGAAAACCTCATTATTTCAACTACACAATACTGTCGTGCCTATTCATACTTAATTTTCGTGTAGAAATTACATTATACAACACAGCATATAATCGGTTCTGATTGGGGGTAGGAGAGAACCAGTCGTTAACTATGACTAAAATGACCAGTTTTCCAGTGCAGTTGTCTTCTAATTAAATCTAAGTGTGGAGCACAGTCATTGAGATACGCTATAATGATTTGCTTGGAAGTATTTTTCCCTTTTGTTTTTTCCCCTCTGCTTATCAGAACACCTTACACCTTTCAAAACTAGAGCCAGGGGAAAAAAAAAAGCCCAGCCCGCTTCTGGCAGATGCCATGCCAAGGCATGTATTACTCACCATCCTTCYGCCCACACTCGGGAACGCAGCTCGTCTATTTTTTAGCTCTTCCCACTAACAGGTACTAACTCAAAAGCTCAGAACTGCACCTCAGTTGCGATTTCAAAAAGACAAGCTTCTTAATGACCAACTAGACTGCCATTTTATTAGCAGCAAAATAAATTCAGGTGTAGTACTCAATGCTGCATCAAGCTACAGTGAYTCCCGTATTTACTGTTAGCTGCTGGGATTACACCCAAACCCAGTTCTGCTCCAGAACAGCTTCCAGCTGAGCATCCAACAAGGCCAGTACTGTACCCATGGGCAGATATCCAGAGAGCCTGGCACCCCAGGAGCATATTAAGTGGGCACAAGCTTCTCCTCAGTTTATGGTTAGTATTTTCTATAAGATCAGACTTAGAGAAGAAATAACTTCTTATATCAGAGTCTCTTATCTTTACAATGAAAGACTGCAGGTCATCTGGTAGAGGACACAACAGATATTAAAGTGATTATAGCCTTGATCTTAGTCAGAAGATAGAATTACACGTGTGTTGGTAGGGATGTCAGTAAGACCATGCAGAATGGCACTTTTCTGTGTTTTAGAAGCACAGTATTTCTACATTTACCATATTCCAAATACAAAAGAGTTTCACAGTGGCAGGGTAAGACCGAGAGGCTGGGAACGGGGCGGGGGGGGTTAGGGGACGCGTGTAGGCAGAGAGAGGGGGGCACAGAATGGCTTTGAAAAGCCAGGAAGGAGAGCTTCTATTTCTCTGCAATGGGTTTATATCAGCCAGGCTTAAATAATGGTATTGCAAATTGAGGCCCAGGGGAGTTTGGAGCGTACAAGCGAGCTTTTGTTCGCCAAACCCCAAAAGGTATGTGGGAGATTTGGGGGTTTGTTTCCATTTAAATGGCATATGTATTTCTAAACCATGAGTTAAACTATTTTGCTCTGTTTATTGTATGGCCTTGCTGATCCAGTACCTGTTAGGAAAAATATTTTTCCTAGCCAATATAGTGACAACTCTTTAAAGTAGCAATTATCTGTTACTGTACTTAGCACTTTCATTTACTTCCCTTCAGAACTTTTGAACAAGGAAGAAAGCAACAAATCTAATGTAATAAGCCTCTCGGGGCGGGGGGGGGGGGGGGGGGAGATCAGGACGGGGGGGAAGCAACAGAGAGAAGGAAGAGCACTGCTAGAAGTCATTTGAAGGGATGCAAGCTTTCCAGTGTAAACACAGAAGCTAATTAGTATGTTGTGATTTTCAAACATATTCTGTTATCAGAAAGCAAAATAGAAATCTGTACTAAAAAAAATAATCTTCTGCTGAAGTCTTTAAAGCAGGTGGACAAAAATGTAGGCACATACAAACATACGCCTCTACTCCCCTCTCCCCACACACATGCACAGATACAAAATTGGGTTAGTCCTCTGTAAATAGGCTTAGCTCCTGTAAATATATCTCAGGATTTTAGGTGTACTTTTTCACACTGTAAGATTTCTATACAAAACCAGTTTAATCTAACTCCCTCTGATTATTATTAGAAACTCATTATTTGAGGACATCTATCTTTACAGTAGCTATGCACCATTAACGAGCACAATGCCTATAATTGTTTAAAAAAGCCATGGGGGGGAGGGGGAAGGGAGAAGGGGATCAGGAGGAGGGAGAAGGTAACTAAGGGAGATTTTGCAGTTGGAACAGCATCATCCACTCTGCATTTGCTCCTTGGAACATTTACACAGTAACAAACTGAGTTTAAAGTTTCCTCCATCCAAAATCACAAATGAGTCATTTGTTATACCTTTACGTAACACAGGTGGTTTTGTCCTGATGAATTTAAAATGTGTTCTTACAACCACTGGGAAAAAGTCAAAAGCCCTATTTACTCTATCATACAGCATTAATACCTCAAGAGGGGGATTGTAGCATTTAAGAAGTACAAATAAAGCTAATGCCTACCATTTTCTGGGGAAATTCCTTATAACACCCGTCACCTGGCTTCTAAGATTTGTTGCACACCTGCATATCCAAAGTCAATACAAATGGCAGGGACTCGGCACCTCTGATAACTGAGCACCCAAAAGTGGAAACCTGAATTGCGCTTGCAGAGGTGCAATACTATTCGTGATGTTATCTCAGCCACTCAGAGCCTTCAAGCTCAAACTGCAGCTGTTGTAGCAGCTCTGAAACAGAAAGGAACAGTAACTTTAGCTAAAACCGACTTGCCTGTCATGAATGAAAGCAACGACTTTTACTCTAAACAGCTGACATCTGGGGGGGGGCAGGGAAGAAGTGTGTTCACTAATTACTCAATAACAAAACATCTTTCCTTAATCAGTGGTGAAAATTATTACTCCAAATGAATACTAGTGTCAGGTTGTCTGTTGTTCTGTACCGTATGGATAATCTGCTYGGTGATGGAAGAAATACCACATTATAACTCTTTGAACGTTTCTAACTAGCGAAAACTTTACAAATGTCATTCAGTAAGGCACTGGTTTTTCAGAGTCTCTATAAGCACGTGATGAGATATATTTTACCTACATCTAACTTTAAAAAAAAAAAAAAAAAATCTTAAAACAAAGGCTTCTCAAACTTACTTAACTATGTGCCTCAACAAAGACGTTCTCTGCATATTAAGGTGTGCCTTTGATATGACTGCCGCATTGACAAATGCTAGGGGCCAAATAACGAGAAGTGCTTCCTACCCCTCATTACATAGGATTTACTGACTTCCAGCTTCAGCTCTCTACCAACACTAATATTAATCTGAATAATAGATTAACTTTCTCAGTAGGACTACCGTGGTATCAGCTAAATTAATGTTACCACTGAAGTTTTTAAACTGAAAGCAGAAAAATACACCAGTGTTATAGCATAAAGAATGCCTACACAGGACAGGAGTATGAAATGAAATGAATGGAAGTCAAAGAACAAAGTGAATATCAATTATTAAAAAAGGTTCATTGCTGCATGAACAGTTTCCAAAATATATTTATTTCAGCTTTTATCGAAGGCAAAGAGTAAGATATAAAGAATTATCAGAAATTCTATAAAGACATGAAAAATTACTATCTTTAAAATAGAGTATCTGCCTATTTATAGTATGTTCACCAGCTTAGATATGTAGTTAATATAAAGCTGCAGATCTAACACTAGTAAACACAAACCACTGAAGAGTTAGCAAATTTACAGACTCCTTCCATATTAAAAATAACTGAATCTTGCTAGTTTAAACCCAGCAATTTTCTGACTGAATGGGGATATCCAGTTCACAAATTATCACAGGTGACTTTAAGCCTGTATTACTTTCATAAAAACCAATACACACTATTTTAATTTTGAATTTCTCTATTTTAATCACACAGATGACCTATCAATTAAGTTTAAAGATCTTCAGCAAACTCCATATGTATTTTAAATAAAACCATTTTATAGAGTACAAGAAAGGATTCATAAAAACACATTGTCTAAACTGAGTTTGCATATGGCAACATTGCACTATTCTTTTAGAGCTGCAAGAGGAAACAACTGTATTCATATACCAAGAGCGTATTTCTACAACACTGTATGTAGCGATGTGGTCCACAAATGCCAACAACAAGGGACTCAAAATAGGATCAATTCTTTTCCTTCTCAGAAACAATCTTGTAAGCATCTGAGTTCCCAAAGACATAAAAGAATAGTTACTTCTCTGAGATCTTTTGATATTGCTCTTCATGGTGGAGCTATCCATGAGTGATGGGAAAGATCTCTTTTGAAAGTAAATGGTACACCTTCAAGTGTGTTCAGATACATCTTTGCTGTTCCTTTCTACGTTTCTCAAGTTTTACTTGAAAAGGATGCTTGATTTTTTAAAATTTGGTTTAGGTATCACAATGGGATACCTTATATCAGTCAGTGCTTGCAAACCTTATTCTTCCAGCATAGAATCTAGCTGTTTCTTTCTCTGTGTCAACACAGGAGGCTGAAGTAATCAGATAGGTCTAAAGAAGACAGAGGACGTTAACCTGCACTTTCTCAGAATCTGTGATGAGTAAGTTCATACTTTCAACATGACCACACTGAGCCGTAAGGTGTATAAATAGCTACTTCTCATCTAAAAGCAAAGCTATCACAGAAGTTTGTATAGCAGGGCTATCAGTTCATAATATTTTAAATGTCAATATTGATACAATTGTCGGGGATTAATAATTTCTGCATATAACTTTATCATTCCCGTCCACCCTCTGCTGTCACTCAGTAATATAAAGTAATTGTTGGCTTTTCCCCTCACCATGTCTCCAGAAGAAACGTACACACGGTAACATCTGTTGTACTGTCTAGGAATATCTTTGCAGCAGTACAGTTCTGATAGTTTTATTAAACGATAATTGAAGCTCACTGTATAAATGCTTTTTTATTAATGACTTGCTTGTATGCTGGAATGGAGGAGACAGAAGGGGAAAAATCTCTCAGAGGAAAATAGGGATGTTATTTCCAACATATTAAAAGGCAAACAGCAGTTGTTCCAAACCAGGCAAAAAAACCCCTTGAATGAGAGCGTGAAGATACATTCCTGCCACAAACCCCCGTAACCCACCAGGTCCAGCCCCTTCTCCCATCTCCTCTCAATATTCATTTTCAAATTCCATTCAGATTAGCAGGAGTTACGCAAACATGCGTTAATGTGTCCCTTAAGTATTTTATCACACTGAAGACGAGAAACAAAAAGTTTAATTATGACCCATACGGGAGAATCATTCATTCAGACCCTGCTTAATTAGATGTGAGACAGCTATCTTAGATCATGAAGTTTGACCACAGTATGCTCTTACTGCTAAAGTATTAATGCAAATAAGATACAGATTACTGAAACCAATTTATCATCACCAATCTATAACCAGCTTGATACATGCACACATTCAAAAATATCACACAAAATAAATTGTGGCATATATCTTCATGCGTTAAGCAATTCATATACAGAAAATGAACCATATGCTTTAACAAAGAGTACATGACACATTAAAAGTAGAATACGAAAGGGTTAAAAACAGATAAAAAAAAGTCCAAGCAATACATGATTTCAAGGAACATGGAGCAAAAATGGACTTGCATCACCAAAGTTTGCTATCGCATCAAAATAATCTCAGCATTTTTCTCCACATCACTTTCAGGATATTTGAAATTTAACTAACAACATACTAGTAGTAGCTGCACTGTACTTTAAAAGAACTGAGAAAATAGTTTCTCAGTAACAGTTAAATAATACGACTGATAATTACTATTTCAGTGTTTCATGGCACATCAGACTACACACTTAATGGACTATTACAAAAAAGTTAAAAAAAAAATCAGCCAGTGACATGACAATCATCTATAGTTGCATTATTTTTAATTATAGCTGAGACAGATGAAACTTGTTTCCATATGCAGAAAAACAGTTTAAAGAACAAACTTCTATGCCATTATTTAAATATAATAACGCATGGCTGTTCTTTCTATTGTACATATACAATAGCCATTGTAGTGAGGAGTGTTGCTTATATGATTAAACAGATAGTTCAGTATTATGATACGTTTGACAGGTACCATTACTAGCACTATAGGAACAGACATACAATATTGTTATTACCATACTGTGTGTGCCAATACCTCGTAGCGATATAACTCAGCAAAAGGGAAGCACAGACTCCGCATTTTCATCACTGCAGACATCTCCGTATGCTCTTAATCAGTGGTGCTTTCTGCAGATTACGCTTTCTAGTATTCTTCGCATTCTCAAACTGAGCTGTCAAAGCCCAATCTCCCCCCCAGTTTCTCAAGACTTTGGTAACCAAGATTGACCAACTATTTCTCTTTCCATTTTACCCTCACTTGTCACACAGCGAGACCAACATCAACAGGTATTTAGAAGCAATAGTAGTGAAGTCCACTTGTATTTAGTAGGTTGCTGCAAATACAAATTATCTTCTAAGAAACATAATACATATACACGCGTTCTCTTTAATATGCTGATCAGGGGGTGGCAGGTACAATTATTAAAGGACCGAAAGCCTTAGATTTCCTTTGACCTCCATTACAGTCTAGGACTCTCTGCTCCTTGAAGGATAAGATTGTATTTGTCGAACCTAAGGTAACATATTGCAAGTGGATTTTCTCTGTTCTTCCGTATCTGCTATCATCCTTTAAAGGAATACAGTTTCACTAAGGGAGATGTATATGTTGTTTTGAGATTCAGAAATTTTTCTTTTTTCTTCTTTTTTTTTTTTAAAGAAAAAAGAAAAACTGAATGATCTTAAGGAATTTTCTTTATGCTCGCATTTCTCACACACTCTATAAAAATATCATTGACATAGGGTGAAAAGGTCGCATGCCTCACAGAAATGGAGCCAAGTACTCCAGTAAGGTTTTTCACCTGGAAAAAATCCCTATAACTAATTCTATGTATTGGAAAATTTTTATTATTATTTTAGCAACAAAAAAAACTCCAGGCCTTTTCCCAGCCTAGAGTTCCCTGAAGTGATCTTTCCCATAAGGCAGATAAGTTTTCACTTAGAGGATAGCATCTCTAGCAGCAAGAGTTTAATACTCTGCAACAATATCAGGGATACGCAATCCTGAATTTGCAGCTCTTCAAATTACTTTTATAGCTATACTGTTCATTTTGGATCAGATGCTTATCTAAAATTCCATATATTTTGGTAGCCATAATATCTGATTTGAAACAGCTTCCAATAAGCCAAAGAACGGTACTAAAAAAAAAAGAAAAAGCCACCCCAAAAAAAAAAAGCCACAGTGGGCCAGATTCTGGGAGCTGTAAATTACTGTAGCTCTTTAAACCTAAACTATTTTACACCAGCTAAGGATTGGGCCCAATATGCACAATTCTACTTCAAAGTTGATTTTTTTTCCACGTGCACAGTGCTTTGCTTCTTATCTGCTCTGTTAATAACACATGAGAATTTCTAATGTTTATCCCAAATTCTTTTTATAGTTATTTTTATGCCTTTTCTTATCAATGACTCAGGAGGAGGAAAAAAGTGCTGATTGATCAATTAATCAAGCATTATTGACATACAATATTCCTCAATACTTCAGAAATGTCTGCAGAACAATTTCCTCCAATCATAAGATCAATGAATCAATGTAAAACCCCAGTAATTAAATTTATCAGCTCAGTATCAATACATCTGGCACTTTATGAAAGTATTATGTGAAGTTTGTTCTCTTAAGGGATATATTGATTGAGGGCAAAGAGCCAAATATTTCTATTATTAGATCTGGGAATGCTAGATCAAAACTCAGTCTGTTATAAACAACATACAAATGTTTCATATACACAGATCTCATGCTGATTCTGTACCATTAAACCCACTCCTAACAAGCAGATAAGCCTATTAATTGATGATTAAGACTACAGGAAGATCAGTCATTATAATCAATGCTTCTTGTATGCATTAATTGAAAAAAACGTATTGACAGGAACTGTACAGAATCATTTTCCTCTAGGAATTATATTTCTAAAAAGGAGGAGACCATCTCAACAAAAGCAGATTTCAAACCTTGTTCATGCAGCATAAAATAGCCTTAATTAATTAATTAAATTTTGAAACGAAAGCTTTGCAGTCTGAAAGAGATTATCACATCTCTCTCCATCGTATACAGTAGTTATTAATTGAAAGGTGAACAATAAAGCCTAAAGATGACACATCTGATAAGAGCCATATTAAAAACCAAAACAAGGAAACAAAAACACCATCCAAGTGTTTTACAGTTTAATTTTTAAAGGGCTAGTATACAAACTATTCTGAAATATATTTTTAGTTGCTATCCCTCACTACATATGCGTAAGCAAGTAGGGCACAAAAGTTCATGAAGTGCCATTTTATCAATTATAAGAAAAAAAGTAGTAGGCTTTTTATACCAAGAAAAAAAAACAGAAGAATTTTTGGCTCTGCTTAAACAAAAAAAAGTCTTAAAGAACAGCTAATGACATAAGACTGTCATTTTTTCCCATGATCTGTATGATGAAGATATCAATAACAATACATTCCTCATATTTCTAAAATACAGCTAGCATAAGAGAAGCAAACATCCCTGTGCTTTCACAGATGTTGCAATAAATAAAAACAATTTGATCGAGTACTGAAGGTATCTTATTATGAAGGGGGGGAAATAACAACAAAAACCCCAAACCCACCAGTTTCATGTAGGAGTCACATCCTGTTACAAACATCAAACAACAATGAGCCTTTATTACCATGCTATGAGTCCTTCGTTTCAAACATGATTAATTAGCAAGTATAACACTCACCAAAACTCCCACCACGCTGCTGTTTGCTGCCTATTTGCAAATGGGTCTCTATAAAGTATCCATAAGCAGTATTAGTCTCATTTATGACACTGAAGAAAAGAAGTCAAAGCATCCTGCTTTAAGGAAGATTTCGCTCATACCTTAGCCAAAAAGAAAAGAAAACAAAAACCCAACAACAAACAAACACCAAAACCCTGTTTCATCGAAGGGATTCCTTGCTAATCCAAACACAAACTTCATGCAAAATGAAAAACTTTTTAGAAAAGTTCTAAACAATTGGAATGGTTGAAAATAAGTGGAGATAAAAGATCAGTTTAGACTTTGTTTTGGTCTTTTTTTTTTTTTTTTTTTTTTTACTTGAAACCTCAACTTTATATTCAATTTGAAATACACTGCTTCTGTTGAGAATGAAAGTGTGATTCATATGTCAAAAATGGAAACAAAAAGAGGATGGGAAGGGGAAGACACACTTAACAGTACTCTTAACATGTTTTAAGCTGTGCAAACAGATATCTTCAAATGTACCTTACTTGCAATAAACATTACTTCGGCAGTAAAAGAAACTTTGCTTCACGGGGAGGAGAGGTGGAAATTGAGATTACAAATACAGAAGAAGAAACGAGACTGAGACAAGAGCAAAAAAACCCTGAAATTGCCTTCTYAAGCTGAACTCTATAAATACCATCACAAAAACAACGGAAGAAGGTTCAATTTGGAAGCAACAGATGTATTCCTAAGCAAGAAAATATCCCCGATGAAATAATGCACGGGCATACAGAGAGGATCTCAAAGTATGAAAAGAGATGCCTGTGTGGCAAAGCTAAAGTTTCAACGTGAAAATAAAAATTAGGCAGAAGATCCGATACCTCCTTGGTTTACCAGCTCTGTATCACAGATACTTGATGATTTTGTCACGCCCAGAGCAGAGGCATTTTTAAGTGCAAATCGGTCCTACTCTCTCCAGCTTTTTCAATTTTATAAATTTGGGATCAAAAACATCAAAGCAGCTTCCACTTCGGACCTAACTTTTAGAGGATCAATGTGACAAGTCACTGCTTGATAGATGTTTCTCTTGATAAACGACTTGTTCAAAAGAGACATTGTAGCTTTCATTTCCTGACCACAACACACTTTTAATTTGCAACAGCAGAGCTGCTCGAGTGTGACTAGTTCCCACTTTCCAGCCTTTCAGGATTGTGGCACTGTCAGGCCACATACATGGGCAAAACAAAAACTCAGAAAGAGGTGCATCCGCAACAAGAATTGTAGCGAAACTTTTCCTCAGACAGGAACCTGATGGCGTTTGATTTCTCCTAACAGTGGGCTTTTAAACCCCCCTCCCAACCCTAACATTTTAGGGAAGGGGGGGAAGAGAGGAGAAATCRTATTTGGAAATATATACTTAAGTGCCATAGAATATATATAGCTGCCTAATAGTATCGTGTTTATTATACCGATATTTATTACTGCTACTATAATTATTATTATTATCTGGGAATCGCATTTACAGTCCAGACCGTCCACACCATCCAATTTCAGCTCTCAGCATACTGTCCGATTCCCGATTTAAAATTTATAAATGTAATATCCTCCTCATCACAAGCAGCAGTCCAATCTGCTCTGAATATATATTACAGCTTTAACATCACAGAGGGAAATCTCCCATCTGGCAATCACATTCGCTCCAACAGCTCTAGGAAAAAAAAAAAAAAAAAAAAAAAAAAAGAAGGAGGAAAAAAAAAAAATGTTCCGCGCTCGCTCGCTCTCCTCCTTAAAACATTTCTCAGGGCAAATTATGTGCATCTAAAATAAACAGTCGCCTTATTGATCGCTTCAAAGTCAACAAGTTCTAAATGCAAAATGCAATCAGATCATTCCCATCATACAGCGCCCAGGATATGTTTAGCAATATAGTCACCTACAGCACCAAAATAGGAGTGTACATTGTGCAACTGCTCTCTCAGTTTCTTTCTTGCATTCAGATATGTTATTACGAGAGATCATCAGCCACACACGCCAGACCTCCCCCTTATCCCAAACACACACACGCGCGCGCACACACACACACACGCTCTCTCTCTCTCCTAGGGTCTCTCTCCATCCTTATTTGTTGCTACCACACGCAATTAAAAGTGAACGTACCCCCTTTTTGGTTGCACAAAACAGACTAATAGTCACTTCTGTTGTTAGTTCCTTAGCCTTAACCGCATACCTAGAGGTGCACCTCCTGCACCACAAGGAGGTCTGTTGAAATTCCCCATGCTCCATTTTATCTGACTTTTTTGGAGGAGGGGGCAGCGTGGGGGGCTGGAGAGTGACCGTTAAAATGAAGCCAGTTTCAGCACCTGATTATTTCATTCTGTTACACATTGAGAACAGAGCAGTGGGAACCAGACACTTGTAAACTTAGCATAAAATACCACTTATTAAATAATATTAAATATTCGGCCACAACAGTAATTTTGTTTGTTTACATGCAAAACATTCCCCCACCCCGCATCAGTTAAAACCTCTAGCAGATGATTACGCTGAAAGTAAGAGAGGGAAAAGCAGCTGGAGTTCAAATAAATACTCAAAAATTATTAGTTTGCAAAAGGAAAAGATGCATTTTAGGCATGTATGCACAAGTACGTAGACGTATAGGTGTATATATTCATTGCTACGCATTTTCCCCTTCTCCAGTCACCGAGTTTTACTAATTTACATACCATTGGAGTTCAGTGGTATATATAGTGCACTGCTAGTAACATGCAACTTTAGGTTTTACAACCGAGATCAATACAATGGACAAAACTAATGCTATAATCGAAGCAGAAATGATAAACAAATGATAGCAAGAGAAAAAAAATGCTTATATATACACAAGTGAAAATATACTATTAAACATTAGGTATTTATTACAAAATATTTGCATGCAGAGTCCTCGGTGCGTTATCATGCTATTTAAATTTGTCTTTGCTATTTAGATGCAAAGGAAGTAGATCCCAAAACGGACATACCATAAACACTGGTGCTACTGATCATTTCTTGCTGGCAGCACAAAAAGCTGAATTGGATTTTTCACAAGCAGGAATTCCAAAGGTTGCTTTTCATTAAAGCCACTTTTCCTCTCAGCTATCAAATGTCACTGCCTTGAAACGTGGGCCCTTTCGTCAGGTATTCATTTAACCTACATGCATATAATTAAGTGGGAAAGCAACATCAACAAAAAGGGGATCTCAGATCACAAGAGAAGAAAGAAAGGGGGGAAAAAAAAGCACATGACCAGGAATGCAAGTCCATGTCAATTTCACTCACTCCCATTGAAACTAACAAGAGCTCCAGGGAGGATAGTAATAGGATCAGTGGATTGTATATACCATTAAATTATACATCTTTCTCTCCCTTCCGAGCCAACAATACGCCCACCACGCTGTACCCCCTCCAAGATGATGTGCTTACATTTTACTGCAACAGCTCCTCTGACATATTCGTGTCCCCCCCAGCCAAGACACAGCAATTTAAACCTAACTTTTGTTTTGCGAGATTCTTATTTGCACTTATTTGCTCAGAAGTTAGTTGCCTCAGAGTCCAGCCCCGCGTTACCTGCAGTTTATTATTTTCAATGCAACTTAAAAATAAATCCAATTAGGAGGAGGAGGAGGAGGTGGGGAGGGAGCTTGCAATCGCGAACTCTTAATCTGCCTACTATTGTTGGCAATGATCAAGGAGGAAAAACCATGCACTGCGATTGTATATCTGTACTTTCCAGACTACGATTAGGAAAGCAGACCGGAGCATTTAGTATCAGAAAACGACTGCGAATTAGGCAAAATATTTAGGGCACGAGCGGGCGATTAAAAAAATACGCGGCTGTCTCGGAGAGCTTTAAGATTAAATAAAATTTAAAACGATGGTAGGAAGACTAGAAAAAAAAATCCTCTTACCTGGAGATTTGGTACAAGAACCCGATAGGTTAGAGTAGCATCGATCCGATGTGTTTGCTGATGAATGGGGGCTCGGGTTAAGTGAAGGTGCCTATGATTTGAAATCATTCCAAGTTTTTGAAGGGAAGACTGACTGCAGCCTCTGCCATGTTGGAATTTCAAACCCAAAACAGCTGCTTTGCAAGGAGCCAGCATGCCAGCAGCTGGACGCCTGCGCAGAGCGCTGCCGAGCCAAATTCAAATCACTTTCACGCGAAGAGCCAAAGATCAGTTTTCAAAGGGGGAGCGGCGCGGGGGGCGGGGGCGCTCCGCGGCCCTGCGCGCCGGAGCCGCCGCTTCCCGCGGGTGGGCGGTGGGGCGTCCGCGCCGCGGCCTCGCTCCCCGGGGCGGCGGGACGGGGGCAGCGG